>JANEYF010002686.1:0-20000 GCA_029963845.1 Rhamnusium bicolor
CGTTCAGTTACGTATTGCTGTATTTTGGACATATTTATTTAATCTTGGCTTTTGTTAGTAAGGTATCAATTAAAGTAGTGTTATAGTTATGAGTGGCCGCTATTTGTTTAATAACCGCAAGTTCCTGATTGTAATTATTTAGAGATAAAGGTACTTTTAACAATCTATTAATATAACAATTAAAAGCTGCCACCTTATGTGAAAAGGGATGCAGGGAAGTGTTATCAATAACTACACCAGTGTGTGTAGATTTTCTATAGATATTAAAATAATGTTTGTTATCTTCTAATGTAATATTTAAATCTGAAAAGTTTATTGAACGGTTATTGTTTTGTATTTCTAGTGTGAATTTAATTGTTGTGTGAATAGAGTTCACGTAATTTAAAAAAGTTGGTAATGGGTCTGGGGGGGACCTGACCAAAAGAATAAGAATATCATCAACATAACGGTAATAATATTGTATATACTGGGTATATGGGTTGTTCTTTTAAAATGTGCGTTGATTCTAAGTAATGCATAAAAATATCTGCTAAAATAGGAGATAAAGGACTTCCCATTGCTAGACCGGTCTTTTGTACAAAGGTGTCATTATTGAAATTATATATTTTTATGCATCTGCAGTTGAAATATAATTAACTCCACTATTGTAAAAAGAAACCTAGTGTACACATAGTTTTCTACCTTAATTTTAATTTTATTTTACGTTAGTTCTCAGATAGTCCGTTAGAGGACACTATTTTTAATCTATTTTCTTTTTAAAAAATATTTACCCCTATTAGATTTTAACTATTGTAGTATATGTATGTGTTTAAAAGAAGAAGCACGTTAAATTTTAGAAATTTTATTAAAAAGTTAATTAGATACTAACAAAAAAATTTTATATCTTACATTTATTTATAATTTGACTATGTTGCAAAACTATTTTAATTTTAATTTGACTACCCTGGTTTTTTATTTATAAAATGTAAGTATTATATAAAAATGAACCTCCTTTTACACATTTCAATTATTTAAATTTTACATTATTCTATATTATAATTTTAAACTAACGTAATCCTGATTAATTTAAACAATTTCAATCTTTCTTGTAATAAAAATTTTATCAAACATTTTTACCAATAAGTTTTTACTAGTAAAAAAATTTGAAATAATTGTCTTCTGTATTCCTGTTTTTTTAAGTTTTATTAACTTATTAACATTTATTTATGTATGTATGTAACCACCATACTCATTTTCTATTGTAGTCCTGTGTCTGATGATGTGAAGTAATTACTTGTTCACGAAACCGGTCACATTATTAAAAGGAATTTTATGAGAATTTTTCTGTTTACTTTATCATGAATAATTACTCATATGGGATCAACCTACCTACGTTATTTGAAATTTGTCTGTATTCCGTAATCTGTGAACACACATAAGGCCTGATATCACCTGATCAACATGGTTTTATGATAGATAGATCTACGACAATGAACCTTATATCCATAACGAAGTACTATAGCGAAAAATTAGACCGTTCAACTCACGTGAATGTAATACACACTGATTCTTTAAAGAATTTCGATATACTGACCATGGTGTTCTACTGTTAAAGATTGCCACAATTGGATTGTTGATGAATTTTCTAGATCTAAGTAAACCATATTATCTACAAAATAGATACCAATATGTGCGACATCGTGGTTTCAAGTCTGTTGAATTTATGCAGGACTCAGGAGTGTCACAGTGTTCAGTATTGGTATCGCTTCTCTTTAACTTATTGGTAAACGATATTATAACCGATCTTGATGCTGAAACGTTATTGTATGGTGACGGTCTAACAATATTCCTAGAAGTAACATTTCGAGTCGGTTGTGCGCTTTTACCAAATTATATAAACAATTTAAAAGTTTGGTGTGTCATTGTTTATGAGTATTATTTACATGGTGCCATGATGCCAGGACCAGATTTTATTAAAGATTTAGGAGTTCATTTTGATCCTAATCTTAATTTCATTAAACATATTGAGACTGCATGTAACAGGTGGTGTTATTAATAGCCTAAGATTTGTAATACGTATCTGTAAGAAATTTGTTAATATTGATATTCCGTACATTATATGTCACATTCGTAAGATCTCGTCTGTTGTTTGGAATCCTATCTATAATGTTCGTATCCTTCAATTTAAAAAAAATTAACGGAAATCTCTTAAATCAGCTGTTTATGATATTGATGAAATATATCCGTAAATTGAATTTAGTATTGCTTCAGCGACTAAAGTTATGTAAACTTGACAAAATGAGAGCAGCTGGCTTGTAATATTCTTGTATAAAATAGTATACAATTGTATTAAACTTTGCAATCATATAACGCATAGTGCATAAAATTTCTTCCAGAAATAATCTTTTCTATCTTCCTGCTGCACATACAAATAGATAGATAGATAGATAGATTGATTTATTTAACCACTTTACATATAGGGAGACATTTGTGGCAGGTCAAAATTACAAAAAAAATATACAGGTTACAAAATATTTGAAACAAATAAAAAATATATACATACATATTATAATAAAAAATAAAATTAAAAAATAAAGTAATTGCTTTGTAGACTACAAGAAAGTATAAATAATAATATATATATATATATATATATATATATATATATATATATATATATATATATATATATATATATATATATATATATATATATATATATATATATATATATGTTGTTTTTCAGGTTTTCGCGGGTGGTGAATGTTAAATTCGTTTTCCGGGTATACTCCCGCGTAGGTAATTTTCAGTTCGAGTTACCAGAAGCCGCAGTAAGCAGTTATCTGTTAGAACCTGAAGATGGCAGATGAGATTCTGCCGAAACGTCGTTCAAACAACCACGGTCCCTCTCGGGGCCTATCACCTACGCGGGAGTATACTCGGAAAACGAATTTAATATATATATATATATATATATATATATATATATATATATATATATATATATATATATATATATATATATATATATATATATATATATATATATATACATATATGGATAAACATGTATAAACATATAAAAGTTAGATGTACACCTAATAGACTAATAATAAAAATACAAACGTATAAAAAAGTATATAACAAAAAAACGGTGGATTTATTAATGATGTGCAAATCAGAGCATCACAAGTATGCAGGAAGGCTTATAAAAAAAGAATAATCTGTGAATTATTTGTTAATAAAATTGCGTATTAAAAAATTCTTCTATTGTATAAAAACAATAATTTAAAAAGTGCCTTTTAATCTTGGCCTTAAAGCCATTAAAATTAAGAGCTTTTATTTCAGTAGGAACATGATTATATAATTGGAGGTTTAATGTGTTTTTTTTTCGATTTTGTTAATCTAAGATGAGGTTGTCTGAGTAGGGAAGCAGATCTGGTGCTATAATTATGGAAATTTGAATTTGTAGCTAATTTGGCTTTATTTTTATGAATTTCTAATAACATAGTATACATGTAGAGTGAAGGAACTGGCATTATACTAAATCTCTTAAATATTGGTTGACAGTGATCTAACCAGCCAGCATCACTAATCAGTCTGACCACTCTCTTTTGGAGACGAAAAATTTTAACTGCGTGAGATGATCCACCCCACAGAAGTATTGCAGAACTAATGTAAGAATGAAACATGGAGAAATAACATGTTCTTGGCAAACTAAATTTTGAAGCCTACGGAGCAAAAAAGATTAAACTAGATAATTTGTTTGATAGTTCGTCAATGTGGTTGAACCAACTTAAATTGTCATCAAGAACTACACCTAGGATTTTGATGCTGTCGCCTTATATTAAATGACTACTAGTAGAAAAGATGAGCTTTTGCGTCTTATCTTCATTTAGCTTTAACTTATTTGAAGGGAACCATTCGCAAGCTTGCTGGAGGGATCTAGTACAATCATTGTGTAAATTGCTAATATTAGGATTGTGATTCAAAATAGATGTATCGTCTGCATATGCAATACATTTTACCGGAGACATAAAGTGAAAGAAATCGTTAGTATATAAAATAAACAGTAGGGGTCCCAGTACAGAACCTTGAGGCACTCCATGGTTGTTTTTTAGAAATTCCGAATTTATACCATTTATTGATACACATTGTTGTCTGTTGTTGAGATAGGAATGAAAGAGATTTAGGCAGATACCTCTGATACCGTAAAAGTTTAACGAATCCAAAAGAATCTCATGAGATACATAGTCGAAAGACTTGGAGAGATCGCATAAGCTGATAGCCACATGCTTACCACTCTCCAGACCCTCGACTATGTTACTCACTATTTCAAATACAGCATTTGTGGTTGAGCATTTCTTCCTAAAACCAAATTGACAACAGTTTAAAACATTGTGAGTATTAAGATAGTTAACAAGTCTATTTTTCAAGATAATTTCTATAATCTTTGAGAACATTGGAATGATAGATATGGGGCGATAGTTATCTTTAACACTGATATCACCTTTTTTAAAAATCGGTATGATTTTGGTAACCTTTAGCACATCGGGAAAAACGCCTTCACTAAAGCAGCAATTAATAAGTAGTGTAAGTGGGACTAGAATTATATCTATGGTATCTTTCAGAATTCGACTGTTTAAGCCGTAAATATCAGAGCAGTTTGAATCCCTTAAATTCTTTATGGCCTCAGCAACCTCAAATGTAGTTACTGGTTCAAGGAAAAAAGATGACTGGGTAGTAGGTAAATTTTTTAAAAACTTTGTTGCAGTAACATTCACTGTAGGTAACAACTTTATAAAATGCTCAGCTATATTAACGAAATATTTATTAAAAGAGTCTATTGAGATTTCATGTTCTGATGATGTGCTAGATGTATACTTGTTTCTCTCAAAATTTATTAATTTCCAGCTGTCGCGTGCTTTCTTATTAGAATTTTCAATAAAAGAATCATAAGCAGCTTTTTTTGATTTAATTAATTTGGATTTATAATCCTTTTTTAAAGTATTATATATAGTGAAATCCTTAGAGCAGTTTGCAATAGTTTTTACACAACGGAGTGTGTCCCTCATATTTCTTAGTGAGTCGTTAAACCACTGGACAGGAGGATTGTGGCTTATTTTACATTCCTTTAGTGGAAAATACTTGTCAATAAGAGAAGTGCTAACTAAAAATTCGGACAAATAAGTAGCGTTTGAGTTTGAATTAAATAAATTCTTTTAAGTCGTTTCCATTTTATTCAATGTACATTAACTATAATAAACCGGAACTAGAAATTTTAATGTCTTGTAAATGTTATTAATAATAATAATATATCTTTATTGTGCAAAATACAAAATAATATTACACACAAAAGGTCAACAGTACAGTAAAGACCTGTATAAAAACTACTAACCAACAATACATTTAAACATTTAATATTTAAAACATAGGTAGCATATAATTTTTACATGTTCTTAAAATAAAATAAAATTAATATTTAAGTCATTGCTCAAGATCATTGCTTTGAGTTGATTTGCCAGTGTATTAATTGTTATCATTTTATATTTTAATTTAATGTTTGTTTTATAAATTATTTATAACGTAATGTGTTCTATATTTCTTTCTGTTATAAATAGTTTGTTCTCTGCCTTGTTTCTCCTATAACTGGATTTTGTGCCTGTTGAATATCATATTAAATAAATAAATAAATCATGGAAAAATTAGAATTACGTCAATTTTTAAACGTTCTAAAAAAGATGATGTGAAATGATTCCAAAATAAGTCAAAATTATACTAGTCAAAATAAATAAAAATTATATTGGCCTTACCTATTTGTAGTTATTTATTCTTTGTATTTACCTTAATCTCATACGTGAATATTTTAAAAAATGTTTCAAATGCGCTGTTTCTGTTAAATCCCCATTTGCTGTCTTTCGTTCCGGATTACTGCTTTCAGGATTAACGATCTTTCTTCCGCGTAAGCGCCTTTAGACGTTCACAAATCGTCTATCATTAGAAATACGTTTTGGATACATTTATTGATAAAAGACTTGTGTTGAAAATGCTCCTTGACCGTATCTGCCATAAATTAAATACATATCTTTATGATACTTTTGTTGATTATTTTAAGGGATTTATGAAAAGAAATCAATTTGGAGTCTTAATATTTTATGCCAGAAATGGTTACTCGGTTATAAAATTTTCATTTTTCCTTAAGAAATAATTTTTTTTTAAACAGTGTTTTTATAATAATGAAATGATAATACAGTGCTCTCATTTCAAAAGTAGCCAACTAGCATCTCAGGAACTGAACTGAACTCAAGAGACACGTTTTAAGAAAAAATGCGTCGATATAGTTTTCGATGAGGAAGTTAGAAACCACTGTTGAATTTTAAGGCCCACCACTTCACCCCCAGCCACCCCAATTTTTGAATTTCAAATGGCATCCCCTACCATCTGACACATCGTTTTAAAGAGCATGAAAAGTCATATTATTAAAAAAAAAATTTTAATCGGAAATAACTTAAAATATGCAAACACAACATATTGCAGATTTTCTATTATACCTACATAATATTATATTGTTCAGAAGCTGATATATCTAACCACATCCTGTCAACTTTAGCTATCAACCGTCCTGCGGTCAACCACTGAAGAATTATGTGGACAAGGTTTTTAATTAAAACTGGTGGATGAAGGTTTTATTGTTTACTGTAAATCTAGTTTTCAGAAGTTTAATTGGAGCGAAATTTATAAAGAGGAATTATTCTTTAAAAATGAAACTTCACCCTAAATGTTTAAAATTATAATGATTGCACAACCACTAAAATTGAGGTGACTGTATAAAATTGATGTAGCAATAATGCCTTCTTACTTTATCTCTAGATTATTTTTACTCTTATATTTAGAACACTCTCTTTATACAGGGTATCAATAAAATATCAGCCTAAATTCGATAAAATTCTAGTTTTAGATTGTAATAATTAATTTAATGGACTGTAAAACACTTATTATATGAGAAGACAAAAGGGGAAAAATTACAAATCCTTAGTAAAAAAAAATCTTATTATTTTTCATAGCAATGATATTAATAAAATATTAAACATACACCTGGCCATGAAAGTGCCTGATACTTTCATTAAAATTCGAGTTAAGTGTAAGCAATTTTGACAACAGTTATTTAACAACAATGTCTAGTTAGGAATCAATAGGTAATGCACACACACGATTAATTGCTCGTGTTATCACACCACCATGACCACACGGAAAGAAAACTATTCTATATCAAAGTAATCGATTATTCTTGAATTTTTATACTTGTCACTAGAAAAATATTACTTGGCATAATGAATTATTATTGTTTCAATAATATATTAATTGTAAACCAAGAACAGATATATTTTTGTGTTTCATTAGCGCAAGTCTTTAAGTCAATATAAGTCTGATTCCTTTGAAGTATAAGTATGTATTAAATATATTCTTAATAGTACACTTCTTTCGAGTACTGATAACTATGAGAGTAACTATAAGGACATCTTGGAGTAAATTCTTATTTAAATGTTTTTCTTGACATAAGAATACTACTCTTGGAATAAAACTACAAAAAAACTTTGCTGGAAGAATTATACATACTATTAATCCAATAACTGTTACCCTTGACTGAATACTTGCTAATCTCAATGTGAAGTGTTCTAATGTTGGGACAAGTGAATCGCGCAGTGATAGGAGGTAGAAAGCTATGCCTTTGCCAAACAAAGACGATATACCTTACCTGCTACGCGTCGAATTGTGTGTGCCGTGCTTTGTTCATAGATGTTGATTATTGTGAAATATTAGAAGGTAATTTTAATAATTCTGGTTTTACTGCATGCAAGCTAGTTTAATTTTTACAAGAAATTAATACACAACGTCACTATACTGTAGGTGAAAAGGTATTCATCTGAAGTTAAATGGTTGTGTATAGATTTCCTAAGTTATTTTCCTTTTTGGTAATTTTTGCTTGTGTATTTATATACAATCTATAGTCAAGATCCTCATTTTTATTGTAGTGGCGTTTTATTATACAATACATATATAGGGTGACTGGTAAGTCGGCTTATTCCTTTGAGGGTTGGTAGAACTTATTTGCAATTGATTTAGAAATCTAATCGTTTTTGTGATACTTTATTTTTAAAATAAAAAACCAATAAAATCTTCTTTAATATTTCAGTTTCCTGCGTTAATTTGCATAGTAACAGAAATTAGGTTAAATACTTTAATAAGATAAAAAGACGAGCTAAAAAACTACATTTGTGAAAAAATTTCAACCCAATCGTACATTCATAGGAATTTACTTTTAAAACTTGAAAATGCATTAAACGTGCAAATTATTTAAAAACTTCTCTACTTTATATATTACTTTTCGATTGAGGTTTATATGAAGTTTTAAAAACTATATTTTACTTTCATAAATAATACAAAAATACTAGGTACAAGTAGAGCGTCCATTGTTTTCAAATTAAAGAGATACAGGGTGTTTCGAAAAACATGTGTCATCGCTTAAACGGAGTTTCTATACTCAAAAATGAGACAAATATACCTAATTCCTGTCAACATAGGTCCATTTTTACTTCGATTTTGAGATACTGAAGTTTTATTTTTCTTTGCGTTAACTGTAAAAAATATATACGCCACTGATTTTTTTAGTTTTTGATAGCCCAATTATGCATAAAGTTAATTACCGAAAAAATATCACCTCTTGATGCTTTTTTAGATATCGGCATCGTGTAGAAGATAAATTCAATTTTTAAAGTCTGTTTAAATCTATTAAAAAAAATAAATAAAATAATGCTATTAAGTACCCTACATAAAAAATTGCATTTATCTCCTACACGAAACCTAAATCTAACAAAAATTCAAGAGGTGACTTCTTTTCAGCAATTAACTGTCTAGATAACTGTGCCATCTAAAACTAAAGAAGTTAGTGAATATATATTTTCTTTACAAAATTAACCGAAATCACCGCTTAAGCGATGACACATGTTTTTTGAAACACATAAGGGCAAGGGAAGTTTCTAATAACAAAATATCTCAAAAACTGTTTTGCATTATGCATATTATAGTTAAATCAGTTGCAAATGAACTATCCCTTGAAGGGAATACGGTGACTTACCGGTCATGCACCCTGATGGATACCTATATATAACATTATTAATCAATGACATTCTGAAGTCATTGATATTAATTTATTATCAATGTAGGATTAAAGTTCTTTATTCTTGCCAAAAAATGCTAAGCTAACAAATTAATTATTATGTATTTTATCTGCCTATTTACAGTTTATATATAAGCATGGAAATTTTGTGAATATTCAAATGGGCTTAGAAATTTCGGTTTCATATGTACAAAACTTGTTATGCCATACCTGTTTGAAAATTCGAGCATACTATTCTTTTATATAGTTAGCTACAATGATTTGTTTAAATTATTTATACTTTAGTAACATAAATAACTGTTTTCTAGGTCAAGAAAATTAACTAACGTTGAACAATTTGCTGGAAATTTCAGAAGAACAGATTATAGAACTTATTCCTCAAATCGGAAAGAGAATTAAATTCATAAAACACTTGAAAGCACATAAAGAAATAATGTGCCTTCCTGTGGTAAATATGAAATCTCATATACAGTGTGTTCACGAATGGTCAAATTTTTGGTTTCTTAATAAAACGTCTTTCTTCATAAAAACTTCTTCTAATTCTGAATAGTCAATCAAGATAATAATTAATTTAATTTTATTTACTGATGGTAACGTAAGCTAGTAACTAGAAAATCATCTATGGGGTTGAAATATGGCGATATAGTTGGCCAAGCATAGATTCTCCACGTCCGATCCGGCTGTTTGGATACTAATTATTCAATTGTCTCCAAAATGAAGATGACGGACGTGGTGGAAGTATTGCTCTCTGATATGATTCTCTTGCATTAAACCAGTCAAAATGTTTTCTAAGGAATTTAAATATACTTCTGCAGTTACCGTTCCCGAAAATATATGTGGGCCGATTAGATGGTTGTTAATCATACTACACTAAACATTTATTGAAAACTTGTATTGAAAGTGGGCTTCCCTTCCTACTAAGAGAAATTATATTAAAAATATATCTTATTTTGAATGTTACTGTCTATGTGACTGATATTTTATCTACCTCACTGTTGGATGAAAATTTATTTACATAATATATTTATGTAATCCAATCTAATTTTGTTTTGTCCGATAAGTGATAAATAGAAATCCCGCATTTCATTTTTGTGTCTTATCAAAACAAATTTACTTCTTACTGTAATTTTATTAGAAAATATGCCTAGTGGTTACGAGTAAAATTATAGTTTGTCGTTTAATTGCTATTGCTGTGAAGCATAAGGTTTACAACATAATCCTCTGTACATATAAAATGTTTCTACAATTCTAGCAGTTAGACACAAACAAGAACGTCTAATTCGCGAAAAGTACACACCCACGGCTATTATCTGAGAGTAGATGTTAGAATTACCATATTTCTTGTTAGTATTATGGGTTGAATGGGTTACCCTTTCGAACAATAGCCGACGGTGGATGAAAATGTAAAACTACAGTGCTAGTTTAACTGAGAAATTTATATCTGCATTAATGTCGTCGACCCCGTAAATTTTATATGGAGGATGGTTATTGTTTTTGTGCAAAATGTTCCACTAAAACTAGTTATGTAACTTCGTCTAAGGGATACCTTCGCCAGTATTACTTGATAATTACAAGTTAAATGATAACACAACTTGAAAAACTTAACTCAGTTATTTTCCCCATTAAACTGGTTGAAATTGGTTTGGCGTGACACTGGAGGACAATTTTATTTATTATTATGTTATATTAGGAGCATACAGGGTAAAGTAGGCAAATTGTACTGGTTCATAAAAATGCTTCTTTTTTTACGGTATGCCATTTTTTGGTCAAATTTTTCTGATAGGTCCTGTCTAAAAATTGTACAATTTTACATTTTCATAATTATTATTATTAAAGAAAATATATTATCGTTTTAATAACGTTCTAGCTATTGTACAATAAAAAAGTCTATACTTATTAACATCTTTATTAATAATTATTATTATAACCGAAATTAAAAGTACAAGCTATATTTTTGCATTTACCAGCCAATGGTGAACGTCACACTATATTTTTAATTATTAAATCGTGAAAGACTGAAGATATCTATTGACATTTATTGGTTTGTTGTTAAGGGCTACTCAGCGGTAGGAGTTTCAACCCCGTACCTAATGACCTGGTTTCTAAATTTTTGTTTATAGATAGAATGACTCAGAAAACTTATGCTTAAGCGAATGTTACTTAAATTTCTTTATGCTTTGCTTATACTAAAACCCCCGTGCTAGAACCAGGATCTCTAGTGTTGGAGGTCGTAGGCGGGGGCCTTATAGGTACGGGAGCCACAGGGATTGGCACAGATAGGTAGTAGTAATTTTATTCTTTTTCAGGACTTTTTGAATTAAACCAAATCACAATTGTAAATCTCTTACAATATCATTAATAGAAAGTTCAAGATTTTCTCGAAAATAACGCAATATGGCATTATTTCTAAAGCGACCGCGACGGCTTGATAGTGCCCTTCTTTTATTAAGTAATAAACCTCTTTCTTCTAAGTTTGCGTCAATTCGTATAAATGTTATTGGAAGAGGAAGTCTTCTATCTGGATATTTTCGAGAATATTCTCTTTTAGCTGTAAAATATTTTCTGCTGTAAGCTTACATAATTTGAACTGGTTCTATTTACTTACCTGAAGTGGCATTTTTATTATATTCCATATATACACTTAACATATCATATCTTTCTTGCTTGGAATAAATTTCTAACACAATAATATGCTAAACAATACGGTAACCAAATTTTTAAAGGTTGTTGCATTGTTTTTCTTAAAGCCATCTGTGTTTAAAATCATGTGAATGCTATCCGTGATGTAATTTAAGTCATTTAATTTCAATATCTCGTAAACAATAAAATACAATAGCTTACATGTTTATATTATGAAATCGGGAAAAAACGACGAATCAAAAAATACAATAATACACAGGGTGTTTCATAAGAGAAACCAAAGTTGAAACCTTTATCTCAGTAATGCCATGCTCAATTATTCTTTTTCATAAAAATTTGAATTCCTTGTGAAGAATTAGTCAATAAAGCATTTTTTACTTTTCCGCTATCTTCAAAGGCAACTGAGTTACACTAGTATCTAACATTTTCTCTTGATGACCTTGTACTTATGCTCAAAATGGGTGAATATAGATAAAAATTAAAGTTCCTATGGCCTTCAAAAAGTTTCCATGCCTAAGTGACCCAATACCTACTAGTTAAACTCCAAACATATAGAACAGGTATTAGTAATATTCTGTTTTTTACCTGTTAATTTATTTATCGATTTGTTTTCTTGGATTAAGGTCTCGTGTTAAAGAAAACTATATTTTTAAAAAGCCGACGTTTCGTTGTTTTATTACATCTTCTTCAGGGCAAATAAATGTTAGTTTTCCGTGTTGAAAAATAAGTAATTACTTAGTAACAGGTGTTCTAGATACATGTGTTTTACGTAAGAAAATTCTTAATATTTCAATAAAATTGCAATGTTATTGCTAGACGGTTCGTTTGCAAATAAACCATCCAGGAACAACATTGTCCTTTGACGGAATCGGAAATGTGTAAATAACATTCTTTCTTTTTGTTAGTGTTTTGACTGTTTGGCTGCAAATAAGTGTCTTGTTCAACTTTGCTTCATTATTTATAAGTTATTTAAATAACATCTCATATTCGCCTTCAGTCAATCGTTTTTTCTAAGCATTAGCAGCCAAATTAATATTCAATTTCGTTCCTTATTTTGTTCTGTTGTGAATTATTCTCTTCTTCATCCTTTAATAATGCAATACACAAAAGATCTTCAACGGGATATGCTATGTATGAAAACTAGGTTGAGTGGATACGATATAAACCTATTGGTACAAAAATAAAACTGAAATATGGAATGAAATAGAAATATAAATTTTTTTGCTAATTATTATTTTTTAACTTTTACAAGAAATTATCACAGATAAGTATAACACATATTTTCTTAAACAATTACCTTCCCGGCTATTTGATAATAAATCTTAAAAAATTACTCATTTGAAACACTTCTAACATTAAACTTATCATCAACACATGGTTCTTCAGATGAACCTTGTCTATTCTTAATATTTACTAGATCTCTATCAGCAAAGGGTTAATTATTTATTAAAACCGCTGATACATTTTTTCTCATTATTTAATATTTGATCATTAGATGAAATTATCTTTTGCTCTATCATACAAACATTTTAAAACACCCATTTTTACATTAATTGAATGGTTAAATTTAAAATGTAAATATTTTTATTAAAATTTTATTTTTCTGTATACATTAGTGTTTCAAATGCATTATCGATCTTCTTAACCAAAACATCCAAGAAGAACAATTTATTATTATTATTTGGTTTAAATGCAATTAAAAAGTAAATTTCTAATATATCGGTTTTAGTCCAAGAAAAATAATAGAAACTTACGGAAGTTGAGTAAATTTTAATATTCTGTAAATTTAAAATATTGCAGATAATTTTCACAATGACCATTATACCTATGAATCAATATTGATTAATTTTTATGCGATAAGGTGTGGTTATCTCAAAGGTTAATAATGAAATTCCTCCAATAGTTACACATCATTCTAAAGCGTTCACTGAAGCAGAACTGTACGGCTTAACTGAATTAAAGGCTATTGCAACAATATGTAGTTGCGGCTGTCTAATACGAGTTGTTTGAAGTTCTAACCTGAACTAATATATATTAAATGTCTATATGTATTTCTTCCACTGAACGAATTTAATTTTTTATAATATGTATTTTGAAGATATAGGAATAGTAGTTAAGGGTCTTCGCTAGTTACAAAATGCACAATTTACAAAAAATCTATTTTCTTCAATTTAAAAAATTATTATTTCAGATATTCTACAACATTTCTGTAGTAATTTGATGGAAGTCGTGCATGATACGTTACCGTTTATCTTCTAAGAAATTGTTAAATTCTAGTTACAATGATATATTACTTTCTAAAATTTGAACAACAGAAAATCGCCTCGGTGCAAAAAAATGGCAAAAACATTTTAAAAGAAATGTTTACAAAATTGATATATTTCAGTATAGTGTCTGGTATTCTTTATGATTTGTGTTTTTCCCGGGCTATAAATACGTTTTTATACATTTCAGTTTTTGATAAACTCAAAAATAGTTTATCCAATGCAGATAGAGTTAAAATAAGAATTAAAATAATTTCATTTTACTTTAAAAAACAATTTATTCAACATGCATGCAAATAGCACTGTTTATAAAGTATAGTTAGCCAACCTTACCCACAGCGCACCGTGTCTCTTATCTGTGTTGCACAGGATCGAAATCATCGAATGTCTCATGTTGTCATGTTCTGCCTACCTCCGCCTGCGCATTAAAAGGTATAATAAGTAGTGTTGGCTAAAATGCACCGCAGGACATAGGCGTACGCACCATAATAAGTGTAAGGAAAGACATTAACTAGTAATAAAAGCAATAAACTGTTACAATTTATAACAATGTAGGCACAACTTACCCTCTTAACTAGCCTGGTTATCACAAACTAAAAAAGTGCAGCATCATATATGTTTCTATGGTTGTCTCCGAGAGTGATGTTCGACGTGGTGAAAAAATGTGCCTATATTTTGAGAACGACCGTTCGACATCTATTGATCTAATACAAGCATACTTAAAAGAGTTTTTGAACTCACCTAACAGATCTGCAGATGCACCATCAGTATCATCACAAATTTGTCTTAATCTGGTAAAACCCGTGTCTTGCTTTAACATACGTGCAAATTTTTCTTCAACAGGCTCATTTTTTCGTCACTTATAGAGTGTAGCAGTCGATTTACTTCGTCCACTATTTGCAGTGACTCCGCTAAAGACAATGCACTGTTTTGTAAGTTTTGTATGACCTCACGCAGTATTTTATAGTTCTTGTGAATAGTTTTTAAAGTTCTTTCAACGGAAATATCCTCGAATTTTGTCCGGCTCTCCTTAGTAGCTGCAGCCTCATCTGGATTGAATTGTAGCATCACAGTTTTTATTTGATGTAAATATTCAGCATAATAAATATAGTTTAAAAAAAACTAAAAAAACACGCTTTTAAAGCACATCAAACTAAAAAGTGAAAAATAATTATTAATATCAACTGAAAACAATAATGAACGAAAAATACTAGTATTATTGTGAAAAAAGCGTGGGTTGCTCGATATACGAAAAATATGGCACAAAGCGCCTCACGCTTTTTTCACAATAATACTAGTATTTTTCGTTCATTATTGTTTTCAGTTGATATTAATAATTATTTTTCACTTTTTTAGTTTGATGTGCTTTAAAAGCGTGTTTTTTTAGTTTTTTTAAACTATATTTATTTTTCACTTTTTTAGTTTGATGTGCTATGAAAGCGTGTTTTGTAGTTTATTTAAACTATATTTATATTGCTTATTGATGCTGATATTATAACATATTACAATCCAACAGATATTTCTGAAAAAAAATACTTTTTTATTTCAGCCATGGGATTTGAACTCACACCCGAGGAGTCTGTCGTTTCGCGTCGACTAAGACTTGCCCGCTCTGCCAACGACCGAGCTGAAAATCGTGGAATATACTTACAATATTAAGCGTCTTGCTCTCACGCAATGGATACGTGAGGGAAAGAACTGGCGATCCTGATCAGGATAATGATATAAACTTATCAAATTATTGTATTGTTACCGGTTCTTCGTAAGTGTACAAAGTTTCAATTAAATCTGTCCGTTTAAAGTGGGTCAAAATCGAGTCCAAAGAGTCGGTTACAAACAAACAAACAAGCAAGAAAAAAAAGGAGGGAAAAAAAAAAAAAAGGGAAAAAAAAAAAAAAAAAAAAAAAAAAACAAGCAAGCAAGCAAGCAAACATACAGGTGAAGCTAATAAAAGCGTGTTGATAAAAAGCTGCCTCTAACCATGCTCTCCGTGTAAGAAGAGACTGTGGTGGTTCGGGAATACCGGGACACTTGCTATGAAATGCGCGAAGATGTTTAGGAGATTTAAGAAACACTTTTTTAGTACTTGCTATTAATACATCTACCTCTGGAAAACCTTGTCGAATAGTTTCTGCCACAAGGTGTAAAGCATGCACTTTACACGTAACATGTACTAATCTACAACTGTGTTCTTGAAGAGAACGAGCTACTAAACACATTGTTGCGGCACCATCGGTCACAAACATCAACACTTGACTTTTTGACAGGTCAAATTTTTCTAACGTCTCCAGCACCACCCGCGTAACTGTTTGGCCAGTACACTCAGTTAGTTTTTTGCTAGCTGGTAACAGTGGAAATGTTGGTTTAAGAGGGTCCAGTACACGTACTATAACATTTACAATAGATTTTTTTTAATCTGTCTCGTTAACACATAACCACAGCCTTGTATTTTTTAGTACACATTTGATCTTATTTATAACGTCTACGCTTACAGTTGGTACATAGTTACGCAACGTTGTGCGACTTGGTAACGTCACCTTGAGATTGTGTTTATTCCAGAACTCCTGCAATGGTTGTTTATCGAGTCTGTGTAGCGGAACATCACGGGCAATCAGCATTAAGAGTAAATCGAACATAAACTGTGTTGTCGAGGGCACGCCATTTTTTTAGTTTTATGTTACACAGAATTTACGTGATGTTTACAATCACGTTTGTCCCAGCACATCAGGTCAGTCTCGCACACCTTACAAATTTATAGCACCATTATAGCACCATTGTAGAATAAATTCGGAAATTCACTGATAAATGTATTCACTTTGTCAGCGTATGACCGTTTTTTACACATACAGAACAAATATTACAAATATCACAACATTACAAAAATATTCAGGTACGTTTTTTTTTAATTATCTGCTATTATATTTCCTTCATTAGTATCAACAACAATATTTTGTTCTTTTTCATTTTATTCTTGTAAAATTTTTTATTTACTTCAAAGTTCTTGCTTTTTCTTCTTCTATCTTCTCCAATATATTGCCGATAATAATGCGTCTATCTTTTCTTTGACACTCATTGTCAAATAAAAGACTGGGAACAGCATTTTCTTTCAGTATATTTTAGAATGCTTCAGCTATAAATAAATTAAAGTGTCATGAAACATTGACGACATTATTCATTTAAATATTAATAGTTACAAAAGAATACACATTTGCTAATTTTTTCGTTTAGTTCTCAGATCACCCTCAATAATTGCATTTATATGATGTTATAAAAAATAGACAAAACTACTAAATAGATGCGTACATCAATACTAAATAAATGGTGTAAACCTTTAACGATTAGGAAAAGTTAGAATTTAATTACGTGTTAGTTTCCTTCGTAAATCTCTTTAAAACTTCTCACAATGTACTGAACAAATTAGAGACGGCATTATCTTCACAAAATAAAAGTCATTTCTTTTTTAACTTCTCTTTCTGTGGTAAGATAATATTTATCGTTCAATCACTTGCATCGAGACAGTACTTTACACAGCATCTGGTAGACATTGTACTCTAAAATAGAGTAGAAGAGGTTTAATTTAATATTCCTACCTTTTTGATTATATTATTTTAAAATTGAAACGAAATTATCAAATTGATTCATCGTCATTTTCAGCTTGTTATTTTTGGTTATGATTACATATTATTAAAAACCATTACTTAATGTTCATTTTAGCGGAAACCGAAAGTATTTAAACCTATTTTTATTTATGAAAAAGTCATTGAGGTCTACTTGCCTGGTTTCCAAAAAATTGCTCTTATATTATAATGTTGATGTAGTAAAACGTGCAATGAAATAATAAAATATAATTAACATAAAACCAGTAAAAATCGTAATTAAAAACCACACAACCTGCCACTATGAATAACACGAAAATAAACAGCCATTGTGTCTACTAGTGATGTCAGTTTGACATTATCTGTATTTTACTAGTTTGCTTACATTGCTTATGGGGATTAAACATTCCTTGCTAGTTTAATCTTCTTGCTTGAGTACCTACAAGAAAATTGTCTGATGTAGTGGGTGTTTCACGGTCTACTGTTAGAATTTTAAAGCATTACGAATGCTATCCCCATAAAATTCATTTGGTTCAAAAACTCAATGATGAGAAGTGTCCAGAATTCTATTGCGATATTGTTAAAGCATTATCCATAATTGTAATAAATATAGTTTAAAAAAACTAAAAAACACGCTTTTAAAGCACATCAAACTAAAAAGTGAAAAATAATTATTAATATAAACTGAAAATAATAATGAACGAAAAATACTAGTATTATTGTGAAAAAAGCGTGGGTTGCTCGATATACGAAAAATATGGCACAAAGCGCCCCACGGTTTTTTCACAATAATACTAGTATTTTTCGTTCATTATTGTTTTCAGTTTATATTAATAATTATTTTTCACTTTTTAGTTTGATGTGCTTTAAAAGCGTGTTTTTTAGTTTTTTTAAACTATATTTATTTTTCACTTTTTTAGTTTGATGTGATATGAAAGCGTGTTTTTTAGTTGTTTTAAACCATATTTATATTGCTTATTGATGCTGATATTATAACATATTACGATCCAACAGATATTTCTGAAAAAAAAATATTTTTTTATTTCAACCATTGGATTTGAACTCACGCCCGAGGAGTCCGTCGTTTCTCGTTGACTGCCTTAACCCACTCGACCACCGAGTTAATTAACAATTACGGAATCTACTTACATATTAAGCCTTTGCTTTCACGCAGGGATACGTGAGGAAAGGATTGGCGATCCTGATCAGGATAATGATATAAACTTATCAAATTATTGTATTATTACCGGTTCTTCGTAAATGTACAAAGTTTCAATTAAATCTGTCCGTTTAAAGTGGGTCAAAATCGAGTCCAAAGAGTCGGTTACAAACAAACAAGCAAACAAACAAGCAAGCAAGCAAGCAAGCAAACATACAGGTGAAGCTAATAAAAGCGTGTTAAAAAGGCGCACTAGATGTTGCCCTCCTACTTACATATTTTTTCGTTTATAGGATTATAAATTCACCTCATTAAAATGTTGAATTTTGTCTCTACACTATTGCGGTTTAAATAAAAAAAACTTTTTTCAAGACCATAATTTCTAGGCAAATAAAATATTCATTTAGGTAATTTAAAATAATAGTTCCATAATCCTAAATCAATTTTATTATTTCTTTTGGTAGTGATTGTAGGGAATCGACCACACTAATTACAAATCCCTAATTATCAGTTTCCATTTAATTAACTAGGTACTCAATTCTAGTCGTAATTACATGGTTTCGCAGTATGCGCATGGTCCGATTAATGTACACCACTTTCAAGCACTAATTAGTCACCTCATTGGAGTTTGCAATTTTTAATAAATTTGTAAAACTTACTCGATGATTTGAATGAAAAGATATTAAAATCAGTTTTAATGTTTTGAGGTATAATAGTCAAAGTTAATAAATACAAAATTTTAAAATATCAAGGTTTATAATAAATAACAACCCAGTATTTTAATAGAAATTCACAACTGAAAACAAAATCAAATTTTATTAGTTTTAACAAACCTCAACATTATGACGCATTATAAAACTTTCATTAATTCTCAGTATATCTTTGCGTCATTACTTTTAACAATTTAAGCCTATTTTAGATAAAATAATTATTTTCTCTAAATAAATTGTTAGTAATGTAAGTGTTTTTAATTCCATTAGAGTAAAACGAGCTGGGTAATGGCTCTCTAAGGTAAGGTAAAACGAAACATAATCCATGCGCATAATTGCGCCAAAGTCGCGATTTTGAGGTATAAGGAATATGCCGATATTTTGAAAGTATTCTATAATTTTCTCATTATGGAGTTCTATCGCAAATAAAATGGGATACCAAAGAGTGACTTCCTGTTATAAAAATATGCTAAT
>JANEYF010002686.1:25000-337451 GCA_029963845.1 Rhamnusium bicolor
ATTCGCCAAATCATTTAAAATAATAAATTCATTATTAAAGGAAACAAAATCTAATAGCTAATTACATTTATTCAGCAAAAAAACAATATCAGACTTTTTTTCCGAGTGGAGAAAAGAGAGCTGTCAACTAGACAAACTCCAATAAACTTAAAACTAAACAAAATCAGAAACATAGACGGCAATCGCCGATTAAACTACCAAAAATGTCAAATTAACTTAATTGTGTTAGGTGACACCACCTTTTAGATTTGTTTTTACCATGGTTCCTTTCTACTTAACACCAACTGTTACCGTTAAAATGGTGGAAAAACGTGTAACTACTTCCAACTATCTCTCATTACTTTACTCATTAATCACAAGAAGGTCAAAACTAGTTTATAATGAAAGTTCAGAAACATTGACAGATTTGCAAATCATTAAAGTCAGACAATTTATTTTACAATAGCAAGCACTTCCAGCTGACATAAGTTAATGTATCATCATTTCTAGGTACCTAGTTTTATAATTTAGGATGGGACGAATTTTCGTAAGTTCAGTTGTCGTGCACGACTCAAATATAACTGTAATTTCTTACTTATTTCCTCTGCCAAATATGCACGGCCTGAGCTTTCTACCACATACTCGTACTCACAATTTTTAAAACACTTCAATGTAATAGCTCATGTCTCAACGTAAAGATGTAAGGTAACTTTTAATATATAGCAGGACAACGTCACAGGTCCACTCTGGTCCGCGGCTCCAACTCGTCTCGCTTCTGCCGTGACTCAGCTTCATCTGTCCCCGGACTTGAACACTACCCGCCAAAATCGTCCGTTCCGCGCGCGCAATCGAAGAAGCTTCTTAGTCAACAAGATTTGCACAGTAGCGCCACGCTACAGGGATATTACAATAGGATTTAATGAAATTATTTTAGTCAAATCTGGGATTTAATTTACAGAGAGGGGCAATAAAGCGTCCTACTTCAATATTTCGAGTTCTATGAGCAAGAGTGGAAGGAGGCCATAAAGAGTTTTAAAAAAATGTTCTGATATACACGGCATTCCATTTAAACAAATGTTATATAACCCTGTAGAATCATGTTGGCTCACCCTGTATATGTCGAAAATAATTTCCGGTTGTAGACTTTTTGTCTAGATTATTTGTTTTTAAATAAATTTTCTAGCTATCATAGAATTCGACATATCGAGGTCGGACGCACTATTAGCCCTACCCTGTATAACTCAAACCATTTTGTTTAATTTACAAGGAATGTGGTCCAAAGTATTTATATCCCAAAAACAGACCGTTACAGTACTTGCAATATGTGGTCCAAAGTATTTATCTCCCAAAAACAGACCGTTACAGTACTTGCAAAATGTTGTCTGCAATTGTATGCACTTTAGCCTATCAAGTGTTTTTCACGAACACAGTATACGAGTATAACCGATCTGGTATATTTTAGGTCAGGAAACTAGGAAATAAATTTGTATATTTGAAGAGCGAGGGAAAGAACGTCTTACGTTTGGCATTGTATAGACTTATTATATAGCGAACACATTAGAATTTCCATCCGCACGTATGTATATCAATAGCGTCTGCGTTTGACTGGTCGCTGGAAACCTGTTGATATGCCTAGTTCTCGGCGCATGTCGTACGTCCGCCCTCTATTGCCGCTCACTAGACTTCATTCCAATTCCTTAGCTACGATACGCTGATGAGGGGCAATAACTTCGAAATGTGTGTCCATAGCTGCATAATTGTTTTTTTTTTTGGGATATGGCACTAAACCTTCTTTGTTGTATTTTGAACACCAAAAAAATCTATCTTTTTTTGTTTGGATGTACCAGGTGGAAACGCGCAGTACACATAGAGCTCTGTGTGTCGACTGTGCTAATCGAGGCCCCATTTGTGGCACATGGGAACATGAAGGCACTAATTGAGTACTGTGTACTGTACTTTCCAGCCTTATTTTAGTTCTTGTTCCTGATCTATCACAATCTAGATCCAATTCCTTAGCTACGCTACGCTGATGATGGGCAATAACTCCGAAATGCGTATCCGTAGCTGCATAGTTTTTTTTTTTTTTTTTTTTTGGAAATGACACTAAACTTTCTTTGTTTTAATAATTATGCCATAAACTATTGCTTGGGTGTCATGCTCCAATACTAAAATATAGCATAACCCAAATTTCACCAGCCACCGCTAATTCGATTACTGAAGTCAGAATATGCCACAAACCTTGTAAAGGGTGTCAAATTAAAAATGACCCCATTTGAATCATTATTTACAAAGATGCGGAATGCATTATAAAACTTTTATTTATGGGAAATTAAAGTATGGAAATTCAATTTTTATTCTTATTGATATTGAATTCTAAAACTTACATTCACCAGATGCCCCCCATGGCGATAGATACATATTTGCGTACGATGCAATAAAGAGCTCATTACTAGCCGACACATTTCAGCCGTAGTTTCAAAAATAACTATTATGTTATTCTTTAAGTCCTCTAAGGTATCAAAACTTGACATACATCAGAACATTTGATATTTTATGTTAAGGTTATTATTGCATTATTGTATTGTGCGCAAATATGCATCGATCGCAATGTAGGGCATCTGGTGGATGTAATGTTTAAATTTTAGAGTTCAGTAACAATAAGAATAACAGTTGAATGTCCATACTTTAATTTTAAGTAAATAAGTTTTTTATAATGCATTCTCTCTTATTTTAGAATAAAATTATAGACAGACTAAAACACAGTCTATAACATGAAAGCATGTTCGGGGAAGATTGTAATTTCATTGTCTATACATATAATAAAGGTATTTAGTTTAATCTAAAAAGCTAAAAAAAAGTTAATTGAGGAGTAGAATTTTATTAAGATGCAAAGTATGGCAAAAAATAAAAATGCAAAAAATTCAAGTTGCCGACGCCGTAAATCGTAAGGCGGCGTAAAATACATAATTCAGTCTTGAAGTATTTCAGGAACTTGAATATTAAAAATACAGCCAATGGAAAGATTTAAGAGCACGTACGGTTACTGAAGCCATATTTTATTTCTAATCTCCCATTAGCATAGGTAACATTATGAATCCTTTTCCACTACGGCAATTTTTTCAAGACTCACTACATAATTACATAATATCGTCTCTTGTTTTCTTTGTATTCATGATATACAGGGTGTTATTAAAAAGTATGTCAATTACTTAACCACGGACTTTGTACATCAAAAAAGTTGGTTCAACCTAATTTACCTCTATCCAAAATTGCACCCCTATGAAGATACAGCCCTCTAAAGTTGGAAATAAAAAAAATGTTTTTTTTTTTATATTGTATAAATGGCTAAGATATTTTTTTCAATTTAGGTACATTGAAACGTATGCCAACAGTAGGTATACTACCCCGCTACGAGAACAAGCTGGCCCGTTGCGATTCGCGGATGGCATGTGTCCATCAGGAGAGACCATTCTTCGGGGATCGTCGTCAATGACCAGAGGGTCTTCGGATCAGAGGCTGTCGAAGAGTTCTTCTGGGGTCCCAGAGGCTGGCCCGTAGGGATTTCTTTGGTGATCGTCAATGACCAGAGGCTTTTGAAGAGTTCTTCGGGGATCGTCGTCAATGACCAGAGGGTTAGTTCAAATTTCTGCCGCTCGGATTTCATAGGAGGCGCTGAAGAGAGAGTTCTTCGGGGAGGTGGTCCGTTGGGATTTCTTCGGTGATCGTCAATGACCAGAGGCTTCTGAAGAGTTCTTCGGGGATCGTCGTCAATGACCAGAGGCTGTCGAAGAGTTCTTCGTGGAGCTGGCCCGTTGGGATTTCTTCGTCAATGACCAGAGGGTTAGTTCAAATTTCTGCCGCCTGGATTTGGTAGGTGGCGCTGAAGAGAGGTCGGTTAGTTCAAAGCGGCTCGGAACGTGACTTTAGTGTAAACAAATGTATTTCAAGGTTAAAGTTTGCCCTGCCGCTAGACTAAACAAAACTGTGGATTCTAAGAAATGACTCGTGGGAACGCAGGTGTCTTCAAGGTCTAAAGACTAAAAAACAAAACGGATTCTAAGAATCTGCCTGCGTCACAGCAGCGAGGGAGTGGAGCGGTTGCTGGAATTATGGGTAGAGTGGAGCGGGAAATTTGAAATCTGTTGATGGGTTGAGTGGAGCGGGAAATTTGAATTATGGATTGAGTGGAGCGGATGCTGGAGGTTGGTACCAGTGGGGCAGTTGAAATTTGAATTATGGATTGAGTGGAGCGGGAAATTTGAAATTTGAAGGAACTTGGCATGCAGTGGAGCGGGAAATTTGAATTATGGGTTGGTAACAGTGTGTGTGGGAGGGAAATTTGAAATCTGAGAAATTCGAATTATGTGAACGAGGATGGGAATATTGGTAACAATGTAAAATGGGAGGGAAATTTGAAATTTGAAGGATCTTGGATGTTCAGGTATAGGAGAGCTGATTCATTTTTAATCTAATTGGCATTTATTATGTAATTTTTTAGAATAGTATTATTTAGTGGAATGCATGATTTTTTTATTTTATTTGAGAATATAATAAAACAAGGAGTTGGAACATATATATTTTTTTTATTTTTCATCATACAAAAATAAGTGCATAATTGTATTACAGGATATTTATTTATTTCGTCAGTCAGAATTTGAGCGAAAAACATCTTCACAGGAAAACAATGCAGCATGTTCGTATAATTGATCGTGGAGATCACACTTTTCCATTAAAACACAAAACTTCTTCAGTGAGATACAATTATTGAGATAAAGACAACAGTATTTAATTCCACTTTCATATTTTTCCAAGTCTTGGAAACAGCACCAAATACTATTTTCTTGAAGCTGTCGTCGAGTAACGTCATGTATGTTACATCGTAATTGAAAACGTAAAGAGGCCACAGCCTGTTCTATAGATGTAATGTAATCTTTTTTACTCATGGTATAAAAAAACACTTTTTTCTACTTCCAAATAATTCTAGGAACAAAGTGTACGGTAGCAGTGCAGACTTACAACTGACATGCATTAAATATGAGATGATACCTGTATATAAATCATTGCATTTATCCTACACCGCTCCAAATTGTACATGTCAATTTTGTTTTTATCCACATTAACAGCTATTGATTTATTTTATTACAAACAATATAGGTATTAAGTTTTTAGGATATTCACTTAGTATATTATAGTATATAGATAGGTTACACATATCCTATTTCTATTATTCTGCTTATTATTACAAAAATATACTAACGAGATTATAAATACTGCTCGACACAATACGAGGTCTTCTCAGGGGTCATTTTTTTTTCTTGTATTGTAAACTAGGTTAAAACATATTGTTTTGTTAAATTTTTGCAGTAATAAATAAATAAATTATAGCAATTCTGTGCATGTTATTTAAATCATTTATATTACTTGTTTGATTCTAACGCTAAAACTTTGTTTACAGAACAACGATAGCTTTTTCCTTGTATATCTTCTTGTTTTATAGTGTGTGATTATTTAAATTTTACAAGTAAAAAGAGTAAATAAAGCTTAACTAACAGTTATTGAAGTCATGAATCATCTTTGGTTATATCGGTGACTGTTACGTTTATAAACCCTTATATGAATAATGAATAATTCCAGCAACATATATTAATATGATGTTGGTTACATAATGCAGAACTTATATCTATTATCTATCGGATGATCCTTATCCTAATAAACACATTTTTCAAATTTTAGTATGTTTAAATATTAAGCAATTATTAAGTATATAATAATAATCGTTCAAATCTGATATGTTGCAAATGGCAAGTAAGCAAATGTTTTATTAAAGTTTTAAATAGCAACATCTACAAAGATGTATGTAAATTTCATTTCTCGTCTGATATGCACAAGTGAATCTTATTACTCATTACATCTAAAAGCAATCACCGGTAATATATTCTGTAAAATATCCAGCCAATAACTTGTTGTAATAGTCTAGTAGTATTTTACATTATCATACAAATCATGAGTAAGTAATTCTATATAGCTACACCTGCTCCAGGAATTGTAAAAATATGTTTATGTAAAAAATATCCGCACCACATATGAAATCCTTTTTATTTTAACTTCAAATCTTGCACGAGAATTTTACATCACTGTGACAAAAATTAATTTATTTAACTTCTTGAAAATATCAAGCCACAGCGTTAGAGTTTAAATGAAATAAGTAGTTAGTCACGTATTAAAATTTGGTAATGTAAATATATTCAATACAAAAACCATCGTGGCGATAAACTGCAAATTCTGCGTTTATTGAAATATGTTTTCTTTAACATGATTCTAAGAAATGAACTAATAAAAAATTAATTTATAACTTCTTGAAAATATCAAACCGCAGCGTTAGTGTTCGTGCAAATAGTCACGTAGGCAGTACTGTACAAGAGATATTACACACACGTGTTTCATAAACAAATCTTGTTTGAACGTTGGTGACGTGTGAAAACTGACGTCACAGATGACGTATGAAGCCTTGGCGTCACAGATGATATAAAAGCTAGAGGTCAGCGTTTTTTACCATATGTTAATAGTTAGTGCTCAGTTACGTATTAGCAAATAATTGAACTTTGTGTTAATTGTTTTTGCGGTCTTATAACTACAATAAAATAAAAAAACGTAAGTAAATTTTTGTTTTTTATAAATTTTAATTTAATTTAAAAGAAATTCCTTTTTTTAGATAGATTTAAAAAAATTAAATAAAGTTTCATTTTTAGAAAAAAAAGAAGTAGTGAGACTGGCAGCATTACCAGAAAATATTCCACAGTCAATATATGGGGCCCAAATAATAAATACCAAATACGGAGAAACTGTTTTATTGGAATTAGAAAAAAATAAGGTATTTTTACCCAAAAGAATATTGCCCACAAAGAAAATTTGACACAATTTACTGATGGAAAATACAGTATAATTTATGAGGGCTTAAAAGATGTAAATAAGCCTTCTATGGGCGTATTATTCAAGTTTATTGAAAGTAAGTAAGCCACATACATAATTTTTTTTTTTAAAAATATTAAGTTTGTAATTTCTTTTTTTTAGCCGAGAAGAAAGAGTGATAAGTCACAACAATTCATATAAATATAATAGACAGAGACATACACTTTCATTTACTTCTGAACGTGTTGAGAGAACGATCATGGCTTCTGAAGAAATAAAGAATATTAGTGATCAAGTTGTAGCAAAATTTAAAGAAGTGGAAGTAATTTTAGATCAAAAATGTACCCCTAGAGAGAGAGACATTTGGCTTAAACAGGTAAAACACCACATTAGACTTTTCAATAAGGCGATTAGAAAATCTGATCTATCTATGGGTGCTTTGAAAAAATTACAAACAAATTTGGGACATCTTAAAAGATTTAAAAAAAATAGTTATTGAAAATTTAAGTTATATCGGGGCGGGATCGGCGGTAAAACAAAAACGTAGTAATAGAGTAAAATGGGAGGACTTAGTATCGGCTTTTAAAAGTAGAGTTCGTACTGGAGTAATTATTAATTTAAAACATAAAGATTTGGTTGAATTTTTCAATGATGCTTTTCACCTTTTCAAAATTAGAATAATAAATGCTATGAAAAAAATTACCCACGCTTAAAGTTAACACTTGTTTCTGTGCCGAGTTTATAAGAAAGTCGGGGGGACATAGAAATTACTGAAAAAAAAATATTTTAATACAAAAAATAAGGTAATTGATGCAGGGACGGATTTAAATCAATGGTTTGGGGCCAATGTAAAAGATGATATTTTTAACACTTTATCAGAATTTTCAGAATCGGGTAGTGGGTGGGCTTTAAGTGAAATTATTAGCTTAGAAGTGAATATAAATAAATATGAAATTGGGAACGGAGTCTCATCCTACATTAAACTACCGGAAAAAATTTTAAAAAAGCAGGCATGCATCAACGTTAAAAATGATGATGTAGCCTGCTTTGCATGGAGTATAGTTAGTGCACTGTATCCGGTACAAAATAATCCTCATAGAATATCATCATATCCACATTACACAACAGTACTAAACATAACGGGAATTGAATTTCCTATGACTTTACCACAAATTTCCAAATTTGAAAAAAAATAACGATATCTCAGTTAATGTATTTGGTTTGGAAATGGATTCAAAATCAAATTTCTCCGTTATTCCCGTCCGTGTAACTAAACAAAAATTAGAAAAACATGTAAATTTATTAATTATTCAAGATAAATATTTTCCCAAAATAAATGAATTTGAACCGATACCCGAAGACAATGAAGAGGAAGTAGAAATTAAGTACCATTATTGTTACATTAAAGATTTGTCTAGACTTTTAAATTATCAACTCTCTAAAGATACTCATAAAAAATTTTTCTGCGATAGATGTCTAAATTATTTTAGTTCTCAGGACAAACTAAACGATCATGTTGTGGATTGTGAAAAATTTAACGATTGCAAAATTGAATTTTCTAGGGAACGGTACATTAAATTTAAAAATTTTGTTTACAAGGAAACGGTTCCGTTTATTATTTATGCAGATTTCGAATCTTTGCTTGAGCCATTTAATGATGATGATAGTCATTGTAAAACGAGTAGATATCAGAAACACATAGCATACAGTGCCGGGTATTATTTTAAATGTAGTTATAACGACGACTGGTCATACTATAAAAGTACTCGAGGTTTAGATTGTATGTCTTGGTTCGAACAGGAACTAAGTGATGTAGCAAAATTTGTCTCTTCGAAATTAAAGCAAGTGGAGCCCATGAACTCTGAAGTTAGTTTACGGGATGCTAGTAAAAACTGTCATATTTGCGAGGAGGAGTTTAAGGAAACAGATAAAATTGTTAGAGATCATTGTCACCTCACCGGAAACTTTAGAGGTTTTGCTCATAATAAATGTAATTTGAATTATAAAAATTCCTTTGTTATTCCGGTCGTGTTTCACAATCTTGGAGGATACGACGCACACTTTGCAATAAAATTCTTAGCAGAACGAAATCATATTACACTATTACCTGAAAATAAGGAAAAATACATTAGTTTCACAGTTCACGATAAAGAAACTAGCATTAAATTTAGATTTATAGACTCCTTCAGATTCATGGGTTGTTCACTAGAAGAACTAGCTTCTACATTGAAAGATGAAAACTTTGAAAATCTTAAACGTGAATTTCCAGACATCGACGATGAAAAATTTCAATTATTAACACGAAAAGGTGTATTCTTTTATGACTATTTAGACACCATTGAAAAACTAGATGAAATAGAATTACCTGATATAAAATACTTTTATAATAAACTTAAAGATGAAAACATTGAAGAGGCAGATTATGCACATGCACAAATCGTTTGGGAGAAATTTGGTATGAAAACACTAGGCGACTACAGCGATTTATACATGAAAACAGATATCATGTTATTAACGTGTATTTTCGAAACCCTTCGCAAAACATGTCACCAGACATACGGTCTAGATCCTAGTCACTATTACACGATACCCGGATATACTTGGGACTGTATGCTAAAATATACAGGATGTAAAATAGAAACCGTTCAGGACGTAGATATTTTAATGTTTATAGAGGGGGCAATCAGAGGAGGTTTGAGCCAATGTTGCAATCGGTTCTCAGAGGCCAACAACAAGTATTTAGATACTTATGATACCAGCAAACCATCTACATTTATTCTTTATTTAGATGTAAATAATTTATATGGATGGGCTATGGGACAGCCTCTCCCGTACGAGGGATTCCAGTGGACCGATTGTAACATTGATGTCACGAGTATTCCCGATGATGCTGAGATTGGCTATATTCTAGAAGTTGATCTCGAATATCCTGAATCATTACATGATTTACATAGAGATCTGCCATTCTGCCCGGAGCATCAAACCCCGCCAAATTCAAAATTTTCCAAGTTAATGACCACCTGTTACAATAAGCAAAAATACATTATTCACTATAGAAATCTTAAACAGGCTATACAACATGGAATAAAATTAACACGTATCCATCGAGTTCTACAGTTCAAACAGTCTTCGTGGCTGAAACCTTACATTGACTTAAACACATCATTAAGGGCACAAGCAAAGTCGAACTTTGAGAAAAACAACTATAAATTAATGAATAACGCCGTGTACGGGAAAACAATGCAAAATGTTCGAAAACATAGAATCGTTAGACTAGTAAATAAATGGGAGGGGAGGTACGGTGCTAAGAATTTGATTGCCAGTCCTAATTTCCAAAGCAGATCCATTTTCAGTGATAATCTTATGGCAATTGAAATGAAAAAATCTCGCATTATATTCGATAAACCCCTGTATATAGGAATGGCCATTTTAGATATTTCAAAAATTTGTGTATATGAATTTCATCATGATTATATGTTAAATAAATTCCCTTTAGAAAAATGTAAACTTTTGTACACTGATACAGATAGTCTCATGTACGAAATTCAGTGTAATGATGTATATGAAGATGTCATCAAACAGGACATTCATAGATTTGATACCAGTGATTACCCACAAGATAATCGTTGGAATATTCCTTTAGTAAATAAAAAAGTCCCTGGTTTAATGAAGGATGAGAACAATGGGAAAATAATGACACATTTCATAGGTTTACGTTCTAAACAGTACACGTATAAAGTTGAATCAGACAAGGTAGTTAAAAAAGCAAAAGGTGTAAAGTCTAATGTGGTGAAAAACAAAATTACATTTCAAGATTATCACAACTGTATAGAAAAATTTGCTTCAAAAAGTTCCCAGGAAGAGTGTTTATTAAATAAAACTCAGCGCTGTATACAATCAAGATTACATGAGGTATACAGCGTTGAGCAAACAAAAATTGCTCTTAATCCCTTTGACGATAAGAGGTACATTCTTCCTGAAGTTCATGATACTCTCCCTTGGGGTCACTACTCCATAATGAACACTTAACATCACTAATATTCTTTTTTTTCTTTGTTTAATCAACAATCTCTGTCTATTATATTCAATATCTATGGATTCTTGTATTATATGTATATTATTTAATCTTTTATATTCAATATTTATGTAATATTTTTATTTAATCTTTTATATTTAATATTTATGTATTAATCTTTTATATTTAATTTTTATGTATTATACTTTATTTACTCTTTGTCTGTATAATAAATGTGTATTTATAAAAAATATGATTTTTTATTTCAAACCTAACCTAGAAATGAAAGAAAACACGATTATATAAAATATTTATTTAAGCACTTGTTAATAAAAACATTTTTCTATCTAAATCATTTAGTACATTATCTCTATAATAAATTAAACATTCACGCATACAGTATGTTTGAATGTTAGCTCGATACAAGTCACATAAATTTAACATTACAATATATGGAGGTAATTCATAATTAGATTCACTTAAAATATTATTAGTAACATTCAGAAAATTATTATAAAAATGATTAAAATTTAAACTATGTAATAAGTCCAAACGAGACGATATTAAATTTTTATTAATATTTATTATTTCGCGAACAGTTTCTTCAGAGAAATAAAATGTAGAAAGACCATTGGTCACTTTCAACATCTTATTACCAAGAAAAGGTGCCTTTAGTATGGAATATTCACAGAACTGAATTTCCTCTTCTTCTTCTTCTTCTTCTTCAGAATCTACTTTGTTACCAAAGTAATCGGTAGTGAATTGTTGAAGGTAAGTTATGAAATCATTCCAATCTTCTTTATTGAAAGAAATGTTGTCAGGTTTCGTAAACACTTGTAATGTATTAAATACTATCCTTATTGCTGGTACATAACCTCTTGCACTACTAAATCCCGTAACTATCTTGTATGTAGAATTTTTAATGTTTATAGCATTCTCATAAATATATCGTTCCTCGTGCTGTGCAGCTACTCGATATTGTTCACTAATTCTATCAACTTCTTCCCAATAACCGGAATCCTCTGATGAAAAGGTAGGACTTGGTGAACGGGATGTCATTGCAGCTCTCAAACACACAAAGATTAATAACTAACTGATTATCATCTATCATGTTGTTCCTTTTATATCTCGCGAATCGAACCAAAGAAAGCAGCAGGTACTATGAAAAAAAAGGCCCCTAATCTGATGGAATTTGTGTCTATTTTCCATAAGAAATAATGTAATTTTGTGGTATTGGAGTGGAGGTGAATCACATTCCCATTTGAAATACATGTAAATCGATACAGATTAAAGAATGTTATCCGAATCGATCCAGCTGTTGTTCGATGAGTCCAGGCCCAACCATTTCACGTAAACCTTCTTACCACGTCTACGTAACACTTTCTCTACGAGGTATACGTCAGCATTTTTTGTCTTTTGCAATTCTTCCTCGTAGAAACCTCCACTAATCGGTGTGCCTTGCATATCTTCCAGTAAATATGTGGTAGGGTTAGTAATTCGTACTTTTACTATTTTAAATAACTCGGTTGTCCAGTTAGGAGTGTATCCTTTTTTAAAAACATGCTTGTTCTTACTGATACGTACAATGTCGCCAACCTTGTAGCGTCGCGGTGTTGCCAACTTAATGTGCTTGTAGACAGAATTTAAAATTTTCTTTTCATTACTTTTAGTTATGTCGCAGGGCTTCATTCTAATTGTTCTGTGCCAACGATTATTATAGTCTTTAACAATATCTGAAAGTATGTCTATCCATCTGTATGAACCGCTTAAACTAAAATACTTATATAATCTTTCCTTTAATGTTCTTATGACTCTTTCAACTATAGCAGCTTTTTTTGTACTATATGTACTATAATGGTTAACTTTATACTTTTTCATCAAGTTTTTAAAATGAACATTATAAAATTCAGTACCCTGATCTGAATTTAAATTTTTACATGTTCTCTTACTCTCCTTAAAAATTTCCTCCATTGCCTGCGTAACGACGGGACCATCCTTGCTTTTTATAGGTTTCGCCCATACGAACTTTGAAAAACAATCGATAACAATCAATATATATCTATTTTTACTGTTTTCTCTAGCATAATTACCCATTTCAGCTAAATCAATCTGCCACAAGTCGTCAATACCTTTTATTATTGTACGCCTGCGATTGAAATTTTTACGTGCAGGCTTATGTAGTTCGTTAACCACTTGAATTTTTTCATTTGAATGGTTCATCGCGCGTGCAGCTAAATCGATGTTATTAAAGCAAATTAACCTCGGACGTATTAGCATGTACTTTTATAGCATTTCGAGATGCAACGCTCGTATCTATGGCAGTCACAACAGTTTTTAATTTTTCAAGAGATTTTTCGATGGTTGTCAGTGAGGCTTTTTGTTCAGCTAAATCTGACGTGAATTGTGTCAGTTGACCGGTACACTTTAATTCAACGGAGGTTATATTATCATCTACATATTTTTTGTTAGTAGCATCATCGTCCTCCGTAGGAGACTGAACATTACACAGCTTTAGTTTTTCAATATCAATATTTCCATCTGCGGTGAAAACTAAACCACGGCGATATTGTGATAATAGATGTGAGCTAACTATATCACTGCTACGAGCAGCTGACCTTCCGAACTTATCGAGACTCATCATGGAAATGATGTAAATTACACGTACACACTATTTAATAAATAACTCCAGCCTCACGTAATTCATTAATAATCGCTAAAATTTCATTATCATGAGAATCTGTGTTTCCCGCAGCCTTTGAGGCATTCAAAAGTCTCAACCTATCAACTAGTTCGTTGACGTCATCCCAGTAAACATATTCAATAGGTTTTTCATTGTAAACCATACTTATACCTTCTCCGCTATATGATTGACGTGGTGATGATTTACTTTTAAATAACGGCTTTATCACTTCAGTATACTTAAAAGATCGAGTTCCATTAAATTGATTTAAGGGATCATAATTTCTTCTATGTGCGCTACTGACTTCTAAAATATCTTTATAAACATGTAAATCCTGTTCGTCGTAACCTTTAGGTTTCTTCATAAATAGCAATTCGTATAAACCCTGTTTTCCAGGATACATTTTATTACCAATATTTATTTCAGCATTTGGACCGATATGTAATTCTGTAGAACCGATATAAAATTTATTTGTTTCAAAATTGACTCTGACACCATATGTTTTATCGAAATCTTCACTCTTGTTATAAAGTCCTATTATATAATGCTTAGTTAAAGAAGGATACTGCTCAAAATATTCCTTATTATTAGCCTCTTCATATGTATCTTCAACGATAGAGTATTCCTCTTCTTCATCTTCTTTATGTTTTACTGGTGTTTTTTGTGATGATCTAATATTTTTACCTTTAGTCATTTTCACCGACATATCCATAGATTTCTTCAGTTCTTTTAATGGATCGATAACGGGTTTCAATAATCGATTAAGGCCTTCATCTTCCTCAGCTTTACCCAATTTTAATGCCAAATACTTCTTTCTAATAGCTTTGGATGCTTTATTAATTTTTTCTTTAAGTTTCTTATCTTTTTCCAATACATATGGTTTTACCTTCTTGGCTCTCTTATACGTCTCGAAAGTTATTTTATTAGTCTCCATTGTTGAACAAAACAACAGGACTTAAACAGGTCTGTATAGTTTTTTAAACAGGTCTGTTCAGATTTTAAACAGGTCTGTTTAGATTTTAAACAGGTCTGTTTAGATTTTAAACAGGTCTGTACAGGTTTTAAACAGGTCTGTACAGCTTTTAAACAGGTCTGTACAGGTTTTAAACAGGTCTGTACAGGTTTTAAACAGGTCTGTACAGGTTTTAAACAGGTCTGTTTAGATTTTAAACAGGTCTGTATAGTTTTCAAACAGGTCTGTACAGGTTTTAAACAGGTCTGTTCAGATTTTAAACAGGTCTGTTTATATTTTAAACAGGTCTGTTCAGATTTTAAACAGGTCTGTACATCTTTTAAACAGGTCTGTTTTATTTGAATACTTGTTTACTAATAACTGACTTATTCAAATCATATGCTTATATACTGATCAAAACCCTTTCGATAACGACCATTATGTAAATCAAAATCTTTCACGATAACCATTACACCATACTGATCGTTCCAACATTGTCTACACATATCCTCAAATTGATCGATTGACATATCAGGTGTCACGTGATCATCATACACATGTCGCAAATTCATTCTATCTTGTTTGAATAATATTATACAGTTACAGTTATCCCGAATAAGGTGCTTAGGTATACGAGTATAAGTCTGACAGAGATAGAAGCAGTCCACAAGTTTATGTCTACCCATACTAAAATATGCTCTTATTTTATCCTGTTTATCGCAAGCCACATCGTCGAAAATGAATACTGAATTAGTTTTAGCCTCAGATGGATCGATTATACTTTCACTACTTGCATATGGAAAATAACTAACACCTTTTACATTCTTCAACACTTCCTCTAACAATTTGTATTTGGGTTGATATAATGACTTGGAGTACACGTATATATTCTCAAACCACAGTCCATTAGGATCGAATAATAGACTCAATAACAAATTAGTTTTACCGGCTCCACTAGGTCCACATATAATCGTTCTTAGTGTGCTGGGAAATAACTCGCCATGTTTCTTCTCTCCACCAGATTTATCTGTTAAGAGATCCAGATTCTCCACAGGTAGTGACACCTGTTGTCTTTGAACGTGCATTATGAACTCATATCTTTTTTTGATTATGCAACGCTTTATATAGAAGTTTCCATACACTTTGCATCATTAACAATCTAGATGACGCCGAGGAAGCACGGTGGAGGAGTCGTTAATAGTCTAATTAGCAAACTACCTTTCGAGTTACATATACCGGGATATCAATACTGTGGACCCGGTACAAAGTTGAAAAAACGCCTAAGTCGCGGGGACCCTGGTATTAATCTTCTAGATAGAAGTTGTCGTGAACACGATATTGCCTACAGTAAAAGTTCCAATTTAGAAGATAGACACAAGGCTGATTACGAACTTGAACAGCGTGCTTGGGAACGTGTTAAATCAAAAGACGCCAGTTTTGGGGAAAAGGCAGCCGCTTGGGCAATTACTAATACAATGAAAGCTAAACGGAAGTTAGGTATGGGTATGATGTGTAATGCAAAGAAACGAAAATTAGGTATCAGGAAAAAAGTTGGATTTCGAAAGACTGTCCTGTCAGATGTGACTAAATTACTGAAAAAACATGCAAGTCATAATATAAAAAAAGATAGTGCAATGACGGTGAAAGCAGCACGAATTGCTGTCAAGAATGCTGGTGGTCGGAAAAGAATCAATACGCCTCGTGTTTTACCTTTGCCAAAGACCGGCGGTGTTTTACCACTGATACCAATCTTTGCTGGTTTAAGTGCACTAGGAGCTTTGGCAGGAGGTGCAGCCGGAGTCGCCAAGGCCGTTATAGTTGCTAAAAATACTAAGAAAAAATTGGACGAAGATGGAAGACATAATAAAGCCATGGAGGCCATAGCATTGGGGAAAAAAGGATCCGGACTCTACATGAAACCATATAAGAATGGATATGGACTATATCTGAAAAAACAAAAAAACTACCATTGAAGCTACCCAATAGAGTACTTTCCGATACGGACCTGTTGAACTATGTTAAAAAGTTAAAAATTCCACATTTCAGAGGCGTCTTTATGCGTGATTCGTTACCATCATCTCCACCTAGAAAATATGAAAGTGCCATTATTAACTTAGACAGAGTAGAGGGTCCGGGTACGCATTGGGTAGCATACAAGAAAACTAATGATTCTGTTATATATTTCGATAGCTTCGGATCATTGAAACCACCAATAGAATTAGTTCGATACTTTGACACGAAATGTAAAATTAAATATAATCCTGATGCTCTTCAAACATACAATACAACAAACTGTGGGCATTTATGTTTAGAATTTCTCTATAAAAACAATAAACATGTATGATTTACATTCATTATGTCTCAAATATTCACATTAAGAGGTCGAAGATCTACGCTGTCTGTAGACTTTTTTAATCCCATAGAACTCGATCCCCAGTACGATTATTCGCTGGCACTGATTGGTCTTCACACCTACAACAGTATACCTAACATCGAGCAAGGTGTAAATAATAAGTTTTATTACTGGGAACTTGGTGATAAATCTAAGGAGAAAGTCATAGAAATACCTACCGGATCATACGAGATAAGCGACATCGAATCTTATCTGCAGAATAAATTAATACCTAGTGGTGTAACGCAAAGTGATTATTTTTCATTGAAACCTAATAATAATACGCTCAAGTGTGAAATTAAAAGTAAACACGAAATTAATTTTACACCTAAAGATAGTTTGGCCACTTTATTAGGTTACAGTGCTCAAGTGTTAAAACCTGATAAATTATATCAATCTGATTTACCTGTTAAAATAGTTAAAGTTATAACCATCCACGTGGACTGTAATATTACAGCAGGAGCGTTTTACAATAATAAGCCATCACATACGATTTTTGAATTTGGTTTGAAAGTCGACCCCGGATACGCTATAGATATAGAACCCAATAATTTGATTTTTCTACCGGTGAATAACAAACGAGAAATACGTAATATCACCTTGAAGATACTCGATCAGAATTCTGAGCCTGTCAATTTTCGAGGAGAAGAAGTTATTGTAAGGTTAGAACTAAGAAAATTACTATGAGGAGGTTGATATTTAAATCTAAAAACTATATAAACGACAATTCTTTTAACCGACATCATTCAGTACTTAATCGGTGTTCAGAGAGGACAACGACACATTCCATTTTAACTCCAGCTAATATTTTATATTTAAAATCTTTGGGTTATAATGTTGGAAGAACTACAATTATTTCAAGACCCAAGTTACGATGAGTCCATCGTCAGGGAGGAGATCCGATCGTACTATCCTTTTGTAAAATCATTTGGAAATAACGATGAAATAGAAATTGCTATTTATCAACAGGATGCATTGTTGTTGATGAGCGAAGCCGCCATATCTATCGAGGGCACTTTAAAGAAAAACGCTACTGGTACGGGTACCATTGAATTTACCAATAACGCGGGAGCGTATTTATTCGATTCTATAAGTTATGAATTAAATGGGAAGGAATTAGATAAGGTACGTGATCCTGGAACGGTGAGCTTGATAAAAAGCTACTTGTGCTATGACAGAGATGATTATTCTCTTAGTATTGGAGGCTGGAATTATCCCGAAGGTCAGTTGGTGACATACGATCCCACAAAAACGACATTCTTCTTAAGGATACCTTTGTGGCATTTATTTGGTTTCTTTCATGATTATAAGAGAGTGGTGTTTGGTAAACAAGTTTTGAGATTAATTAGAGCTCGTAGCGATAACGATTGTTTCAAAGTATCGAAAGATGATACTACTGGTGAATTGACCATAACCAATATTGAATTGAAGGTTAAACATGTATTTTTAAATGACGTTCCAAAGTTGAATTTGCTAGCTGAAATAAACAATGATAAACCGATCTTAATGCCATTTAGACAGTGGGAACTTCATGAGCTTCCTGCGCTAACGAATGGTACTACAAAACAAATTTGGTCCGTTAAAACATGTGCTAGTGTGGAATGCCCCCGATACATTATCGTAGCATTTCAAACTAATAAAAAAGGCCGAAAGATGGAAGATGTCACCCAATTCGATAATATTGATGTATCTAATATAAAATTGACGCTAAATTCTGAATATTATCCCTATGAAGATATGCAATTGGATTTCAGCTCTAGAAAATATTCTGAAGCATATTATATGTATACCCAGTTCTCAAAATTATTCGCTTCCAACAATAAACCAATGCTGGACTTCATGGCTTTCAGTAATCGAGCCTTATTCGTTATAGATTGTTCCAAGAGAAATGATTCAATAAAATCCTCTACTGTAGACATCAAAATAGAGATTGAAAGCAGAAAATCATTCCCAAAGAATACTAAGACTTATTGCATAATTATTCACGACCGTGTGATGGAATATTTACCTCTAAGTGGAGTCGTAAGAAATGTTATGTAATAAGAGGCAGAGAGATTACCATATTATGTCAGTAATGTAAGAACAATACGTTGATAAACATGCAATTAGTTGTTGTTGACATTCAGGGATTTAGTCTCCCAGAATTTTACCCCAAAGAAATATCATTCGTTAATGGTCAACAAAATTCTCACTATTTGATTAAATCTCCAGTGCCATACAGTACGTTAAGTTCTGATTTAAAAAGACAGGTGAAATATTTAGAATATAATCATCATGGTTTGAAGTATAGCAGCGGTTACGTAAATGACGAGGATCTGAATGAAATATTGCGCAATCACCTTTGTGCTGTTAATATTGTATACGTAAAAGGACATCAGAAACAGGAATTTCTTGAAAAAAGACTACATGACTTGGAGATCACAACGCCATCTGTGGTCAATGTGGAACACCTTAATGTTACCATGGAACAACCTCCAAATTTCTGTAAAGATTTACCTCTGTGTTTATATCATTTTAATAATTATAAAAAGTATATGTGCAGTTTAAGAAATAGTTTTAAGCTTTATAATTGGTTGTATTCGAATTTGCCTAAATAAAAAAACATACATATCTCTTATTGGTTTTTTTTTCTTTTCCCCCTCCCCCTCCACTATTCACCTCTGGTCTCTGTTAATTATTATTATTCAGTTATTTACTAGATGTCATAGCAGTAACATGTCTGTTTCTTTGAACGATTTTAATTTATTACTAGAAGAACATTGTCAAAAATTAGAACAGTTGAAAAGTATTATAAACTTTTACGAAGAAAAACAGTGTGTGTTTTCAAGTTTTCAATCATTAAATATCAACAACAACAACAAAAGTGTATTTAGTGACAGAAGACGTTGTGGAAAAATTTTACGTTCAACAGCAGCACGAAGAATTACTCCGCAAAATGTCAAAACGCTCTAAAAATCCAGTATTTTTACCATGCGGCCATATAGCCAGTTCTATAAACAGTTGTTGTAAATTGTGCGAGTGGCGTAAAAGAGAAGAGCAGAAATGTAAAATTTGCCAAATAAATGATCAAGAAGTGAAATTTCTACCATGCGGACATATTGTAAGCTGTATAAACTGTAGTTTTCGCATTAAAATCTGCGTAGCCTGTGGAAAAAGTTGGGAGGTAGCTGTATGCAAATAAATTGGGTTACGTACCTGTAATTAAACAGTATATTGAGAGATAGGACAATGTTAAGTTCGAGATTGATTATTCTGTGTGCTGTGCTCCAGAACACTCTGTACATTTACAATCCATTCAATCCTAGAGAAATCAATGTCCGTTTCGATGACAACAACAGTGAATGGATAAAGATGTTGCCGTATACTGTAATTAACAACAACAGTGTACCTACATTTACAACATCTATACCTAGCAACACAACAAAATATCAGATACAAATACGATTTCAAAATGGTAGCATTGATGAATTCGACTGGATTACGTTTGTGGAGAGCCCCGTTACAAAACCAAGTTATTCAATCAGTACTACTGAGTCGTCAGTTATAGGTCTGCTCTGCTACCTAGTACTTTGTACTTCAATTTTATTGTTAAAGTGCATAATTAAAATTACAAAAGGAAAAAAATGTATGTTGTTGGTACGGAATTAAAAAACTTTGAAATAGAACAACGACAGGGAAAGAGAGTCCAGTTCAGTGATGAGGTTAGAGTTCGATATATTCTTCATTGGTCCTTTGCTTACCAGATGTCGAGACGAGGAGACTGCTGGATACAGAACACTGTAGATCACGAACGATTTCAGCGAAGAATAAAAAATTTAGCATTGATAATTGAACCTGTACTTGTAAAGAAAATATCAAAAACATAATCTCTCTCTCTCAAATACAATTATACACTTATTTTTGTATGATGAAAAAATAAAAAAATATATGTTCCAACTCCTTGTTTTATTATATTCTCAAATAAAATAAAAAAATCATGCATTCCACTAAATAATACTATTCTAAAAAATTACATAATAAATGCCAATTAGATTAAAAATGAATCAGCTCTCCTATACCTGAACATCCAAGATCCTTCAAATTTCAAATTTCCCTCCCATTTTACATTGTTACCAATATTCCCATCCTCGTTCACATAATTCGAATTTCTCAGATTTCAAATTTCCCTCCCACACACACTGTTACCAACCCATAATTCAAATTTCCCGCTCCACTGCATGCCAAGTTCCTTCAAATTTCAAATTTCCCGCTCCACTCAATCCATAATTCAAATTTCAACTGCCCCACTGGTACCAACCTCCAGCATCCGCTCCACTCAATCCATAATTCAAATTTCCCGCTCCACTCAACCCATCAACAGATTTCAAATTTCCCGCTCCACTCTACCCATAATTCCAGCAACCGCTCCACTCCCTCGCTGCTGTGACGCAGGCAGATTCTTAGAATCCGTTTTGTTTTTTAGTCTTTAGACCTTGAAGACACCTGCGTTCCCACGAGTCATTTCTTAGAATCCACAGTTTTGTTTAGTCTAGCGGCAGGGCAAACTTTAACCTTGAAATACATTTGTTTACACTAAAGTCACGTTCCGAGCCGCTTTGAACTAACCGACCTCTCTTCAGCGCCACCTACCAAATCCAGGCGGCAGAAATTTGAACTAACCCTCTGGTCATTGACGAAGAAATCCCAACGGGCCAGCTCCACGAAGAACTCTTCGACAGCCTCTGGTCATTGACGACGATCCCCGAAGAACTCTTCAGAAGCCTCTGGTCATTGACGATCACCGAAGAAATCCCAACGGACCACCTCCCCGAAGAACTCTCTCTTCAGCGCCTCCTATGAAATCCGAGCGGCAGAAATTTGAACTAACCCTCTGGTCATTGACGACGATCCCCGAAGAACTCTTCAAAAGCCTCTGGTCATTGACGATCACCAAAGAAATCCCTACGGGCCAGCCTCTGGGACCCCAGAAGAACTCTTCGACAGCCTCTGATCCGAAGACCCTCTGGTCATTGACGACGATCCCCGAAGAATGGTCTCTCCTGATGGACACATGCCATCCGCGAATCGCAACGGGCCAGCTTGTTCTCGTAGCGGGGTAGTATACCTACTGCCAACGGGTAATAGTTTAAAGTAAAAACTTTTAAAATCAAGTTTTCTAAAATGCTGGTTTACGAGTAAATACCCTTCTCTCCTACCCTATTTTTTTAGTTGTACGCCTATGATTTTCTTGGTATACTGTATTTTATAGAAAATTTAATTATACAAATTTTTCTTATCTGGTGTCTTTTTCGTTTGAGTAACCATTCTCAATTGAAACAGTGAAATAATAAAAATCGAGAAATATCATTTATTTTATCAGTTACTTTTTAATTTCAGTTTTACATAAATAATTATTAAAATTTTGTTTCAGAATGTGCTCAAAATGATTCTGATTTTCTTGTATACAATATCTCTCTCTTTTTTAGAAGAAAAAATCTCATTTTGAAAACGCCAGGAATGTTTCTAAATTCCTCGTCTGACTGCTGAATTCTTAATCGCAGATGTTCAACGCTCTCTATTGGAACAGAGTAAACTATGTTCTTCATGGCTCCCCAAAAACAGAAGTCAGGTGACAGAGCCGGCCAACTGATTGGAGCATCTGCGCCTCGGCCTATCCAACGTCCTGGAAAACGCTTTGATAAGAATTGCCTGACTTCCAGGCTATAATAGGGTGGAGTACTGTTTTGTAAATACCACATGTTCTGCCTAATATGTAGATTTACAATTTCTTATTGTCCAGGCAATTCATTTTCTAGGAAATGTAGATATGGAGCTCCATTTAAACGATTTAGTGCACCGCAAAACGGGGAAAAAGTAGCTTCCTTCTTGAAAAAATTTTTTTTAAGGTACAACCACTTGGGACCTTCACAGCATGATAGCCTAGGTCCTTGGCCATCTGTAATGGCAAATTACAACATTTTTTTGGAGGTCAAACTTTTTTTTATTACGAAGAATGTCATAAATTTGTCAAAATAAATTTTTCTTACTTTTTCACACATCCCTCATGATATCTCCGGAACCAATCGAGATGATTATATGTATTTTTTTTTAATTGATAAAGGAAATGTGTGCGAAGGTCACTGCTTTAATTTCGTTTTTATGGAAAATTTAATTTTTTTGTAAAACTAGGTAAAACTGGAATGTTTACTTTCCTTGCTGCATTTTTTCGGTAAGCGAAAAACTTTTTTTATTTTAAGGAATTTTGTCATACCATATATGTATAAAATAAAGCTTACACTTCAAGGAAGTTTTTTAAAAAAAGTCAGTTCTCTACGACTTATAGTTTTCGAGATTTTGTTATTTAAAGTTACGAGTTTTTCGATCCTAGATGCGCCTCACCGCGGCGCCACTCAAGTGTGTAGTGTAGAGTGTAGACTATTCAATAGTATTTAATAGTAATCTTATATTATACATTTATTGCCAGTTAGAAACAAACTTTTCTTTGTGTAATGTGAATGCGAATGAGTATTATTTTTATTGAGTTTTTTACATATTATTTAGTGCTTAACAATGGAATGTTTATTTTGTGTTATCAGAATTAAAATCAGGTAATACAATTCTGGTAAAATCTGTTGATACTGATGTCCTGATTTTACTTTTACATTATTACTGTGAAACACCAGATATGTCCCAAAGAAATATATTTATACAATTAGCACATAGTAAGAATATACATTTTTTTGTCAATTAACAATATTGTGGCAAATTTAGGAGAGGAAATTTGCAAGAAATTATTAACGATTCATTGCCTAACTGGTTGTGACACAACTAATGCCATGTATAAAATAGGGAAGAAAACGGCATTCGATGTTTTATATAAAAAGTTAAATAATTTAAAAGATTTAGAAAACCTTCCTTTCCTGTCAGAGGATAAAGCGATGGAATTAGGGGTAAAATATACGCTTTATTTATATAAAAATAAAAACAAATATATAAAATCCCTAAATGAACTGCGATGGGACTTAACAACAAGTACAAATCGGCCAGCTTCTGAGCTGCCTCCTACTGACCATGCTTTTAGACAACATTTAAAAAGGTAATAATTATTTTTCTAGATCGCCCATACCTATTAAAAAAGAAACAACACCTACATGTAATTATTTTCTTTTTAGGTGTCTGCATCAATTAAAAATTTGGTACAATAGCCATATACAATTCATGCAGTTGGAAGATCCAACTCGATACGGTTGGACATTTGAAGAAAATGTTTGGAAGGCAACTTTTTCTAGCCAAGAACCTGTGTCCGATATTGTAAGGCAAAGTTTGTCAATAAAATGTTCCGACAGGTCTGTAACAACAGATGTACCTGTTTTGCTCAAGGTTTGAAATGCTGCAGTCGCGCCAATATCCATTTGGCATGATGACGGTCTCGGATGCTAGGGCCAGGCAGGACTATTGCCTTTTTACCCTAGTCATCGCTGTAGACCTGGACCGGCCTCGTGCAGGGCGGGTTAACTTACTTTACGAACGGCCCCACTCACAAATGTGAGCGGTGCCGAAGATTTCGGTCAACCTCCCTGGGTCCTGGCTGATGAACCCTGCTGGCTAGGGCCTCTTCTGGCGCTCTTCTGTCTTCGTCTTCTTTCTTCGCCAGCTTGTCACCCCCGGGGGTAGTCATCTGTCTGTCAGGGACTGTGTGGATATTCTGTGACTTGGGATTGACTGCCAGTACACAAAGTGGCAATTGACACATTGTCATCTGGATCATCGGACAAGGTGAGGATGAACTGTGTAGCTCTAGGAGGTGAAGGCCTAAGTGCTTTCTTAGCACTTTCGTCCTTCACGGAGCCAGGGGACAACGGGCACTGGTCGGTTTACTGACCGGCGCCCGCAAGGTTTGTGGGAGGGTGGTTGGTCGTGTCATGTCTTTTCAGTGGGTTTGGTCCATCTGTAAGGAAAGGATTAGTTATACTTACCCGTTATCCAGTAACTGTACCTTCGGCCTCTTGTGCCTCGGTGCGTCGGCCGGATCATAGGAGGTGGCCTCCCTGATCAGCGGGTTCCTGTGCTCCTCAGCTAAGGTGTACAGTTTCTTCGCTCTATCCCGGATGATTTCGGTGACTGGTGTGTACTCCAGGTCCCTGAAGATGTCAGCGTTTCTAACGTACCATGGCGCGCCCACCGCTGTCCTGATGGCCACGTTTTCCACGGCTTGGATCTTCTTCAGATAGGTCTTCGCTTGGTATCCCCATGCTACGGAGGCGTAGGTCAGCTGTGGTCTGATGAGTGCTTTGACTAGCAGAAGCTTGTTCCTCAGACTGAGCCTGCTCTGGTTCCCTACCATCGGGTAGATGAGAGCTCTCGTCCGTTTGGCCTTTACCACGATGGCTTCGGTGTTCTGTCTCCATGTCAGGCCTTTATCCATGATTACGCCAAGGTACTTGACGGAATCGTGCCATTGGATGTCCTCGCCGAACATGGAGACGTGTCCTGTGGGGGTTTCCTTGCGTCCTTTCCTGAAGAGAATCGTCTGGCTTTTCTCCGCGTTGACTGCGACTTTCCACTTGATACACCATTCTTCCAGAAGAGAGGCTGCCTCTTGGAGTCTTCTGGTGGCTGTTCTCGCACTCCAGGATCTGGCCGTGACGGCCGTGTCGTCCGCGTAGAGTGCCATTGCGGTGCCTTCGGCCCTTGGGAGATCAGAGGTGAAGACAGCGAACAGATGGGGTGACAGCACAGAGCCTTGGGGGACTCCGGCTTCCATCGGTCGATACGTGGACACACAGTCCCTGATCTTCACTCGCATCTGTCTCCCGTGCAGGTATGATCTAACTAGTTTGACGAGTGCAATGGGATAACCCATACTCATCATTTTAGCTAGTAGACCATCGTGCCAGACCCTGTCGAAAGCCTTCGCAACGTCCAGGAGTAGTGCCGCCGTGACCTGTCTTTGGTTGAAACCTTTGGTGACTTCTTCGGTGATCCTGAGCACTTGGAGTTCCGTACTATGTCCTGTCCTGTACGCGAACTGTTCATCCGGGATGATTTGGAGCTCTTCGGTTTCCTCTTCTATTCTTCTCAAGATGACGCGCTCGGCTACCTTGCTCACAGCTGAGAGTAGGCTGATGGGCCTGTAAGAGGAGGGAAAGAGTAGTTCCTTACCTGGCTTCGGGATGACTATGACGTCGGCCTTCTTCCACCTGTCCGGAAAGTATCTGAGTCTCAAGATCCCGTTGATGATATTCACCAGGGCTGCCACCCCTTTGCTGGGTAGCTTCTTGAGGGCGATGTTTCCGATCTTGTCACATCCAGGAGCTTTCCTCGGCTTTAAGCTCCTTAGAATCTCCTTGACCTCCTCTGGAGTGGTCGGACGGATGTGATCATCGTCTGGCAGGCGGAGCATCCGAAGCACTCTGCGTTCCACGTCATCAACCCAGTCCTCGTCCTCATCATCGAGTTGGTTTTCCCTACACTGCAGTTCCAAGCTGTCCGCGAATGCTTCAGCTTTTTCCTGGCAAGTGTAGACAATCCCATTCTCTCCGTGGATTGGGGACATTGGTTTCGGCCTGTTCCGCAGAGCACGCTGGGTGTTCCAGATGCTCCTGTCCTGTGGGTCCAGTGATTCCAGGTGACGCTGCCATCCTTCTTGACGGTGTTCCTGGAGGGCAGCTTTGACTCTCCTGTTCAGCGTGTTATACGCGTGCCTGTCCACAGGGAGTCTAGTCCTTTGGGCCCTTTTCTTCGTCCTTCGTCTGTCCCGAATCAGCTGCCTGAGGTCCTCCGTGAGGTTTGCCATCGGCGTTGGTGCCCTTCTGGTCTCTGTCTCTGTAGTGCTTTCCTCCATCGCTTCCTGGATCTGGTTTTCCAGGGAGGTGATGGCCCTCTCCACATCTTCCTCGGATTCAATCCTGGGAATATGTGCAATGTTCCTTTGCAGTGCTGCACGGAACAATTCCCAGTCTGTCCTCCTTTTGATGAAGGTCCCAGTGTCCACATCATCCTTCTCTCCTAGGTCCAAGAAGATCGGATTATGCTCGGTGGAACCTTCCGTCCTGGTAGAGATTTCCGCATTGAGGGTCATCTCCTTCATTATAGCGATGTCCAGCACATCCGGTCGGTGGATCCCATTGTCGTGCGTCGGCTCGTCCGGTCCTAGTGCCTGCATGTTGCCAGCGTGTCGTCCCAGGAATCTCAGCAGATCTCGTCCTAGAGTGTTGGTGACTCTGCTGTTCCATTCCTGTGACTTGGCGTTCAGGTCTCCTATGGCAAGCACCTGAGTCTGGTCCTGGAATATTGCATCCAGGTCCGTGTCCAGGATCCGGCATCGGGGCGGCTGATAACAGGATACCACTTGAATGTCGCCATTTCGTGCCGTTGACACTACTACGGCGGTGGCTTCCAGGTTTTCCATGTCCGGCAGCACGATTGGATGGTGGTCGATCGACTTCTTTACCAGCAGGGCTACTCCTCTCATGGGCCTTGGTCCAGCGTAGTCCTTCCTGTAGACATGGTAGCCAGGGAAGTTGGCTGGCTTCAGCGGCGTCATCTTCGTTTCCTGTAGTGCCAACACGTCTATGTCGTACCGGGCTAGGAGTTCCTCCACTTCAAGTTTTCTTCCTTGTAGCCCGTTAACGTTCCATGAGGCGATCTGCAGGAAGTTCGGCTTCACCTGAAAAGACATTACAGATTAGTAAAGCCTGGCATCTGTGCAAAAAATGCGCTCATTGCTGAGCACATTTGCTGCATCTGTTTGAGCACCGCGGTGAGGTTTTGGGCCTCCACGGGTGCTCGTTGTTGCCTGGCAGGGCCGGCGCTCGGCCCTGCGTTACCTTGAGCTACCCTTGCGTAGCTCAGCCCGCTGGTGGCGGGTCTTTTGGCCTCCCTCGGTGGCTGTTGGGTCCTTGGAGCCTGCTTCTGGGGGGCCGCGGGCTTCTTGGGATATTTGGGACATCCTTTATAGCTGGCCGGGTGCGCTCCCTGGCAGTTTGCGCATCTCGCTGGGACGTCCTGCTTCTTTTTGCAGTCCGCTGTCCGATGGGCCTCGCCGCACTTCACGCACTTGGCCTGTGCGGTGCACCTACCCTGTGCGTGGCCGAAGCGCTGGCATCGGTGGCACTGGGTGACGCTCTGTTGCGCCCTTTGTCTCTCTGTGCGGACTACCAGGTAGCAGCACCTCGTTACCTCCAGGATCTTCTCCTGGTCCAGTGGCACTTGGACCAGTACCAGTGGGATCTCCATCTTGGTCCTCCTCGACGTCATCCGCTGAACAGAGATCGGCGAGAAGCCCTTGTCTTCCAGGTCTTTCTTGATCTCTTCGCAGCTTACGCCACTAGGGATGCCGCGTATCACTACCCTCAGGAGCCTCTCTTCAGGGAGCGCGTAGGTGTGGTACTCCCTTTTCTCCTGTGTGAAGATTTTTGTCATCTTCCTATAATCTTCACTCGTTGATGGGTCGATGGAGATGCCTTCACCAATGACGCGGGCCTTCTTGAAGTTGACGTTTGCCTCGCGCAAACGTCTGCTTACCACCGTCCACGTTTCCTTTTTCCTAAGGACGACTGGCGGTATCTTGGGCGTCTTGGCTGGTTCCATTGGGGCCGGTCCTGGATTCCGGTCCTCCTGCCGGCTCGTACTCTCTTCTGGGGCCTCGGTGCCTTCAGGAGTCCGGGCCTCCTGGGTCCTGGCCTGTTTGGGCTCCTCTTCTTCACTGTCGGAGTTTGCCTTCCTCCTTTTCTTATTAACGGACTTCGTGGATCCGACTTGGGCCCCCTGGATGGCTTTCAGGAGCTCCTCGTGCTGCCTGTCCATCCTTGATTGCATTTGAGCCATCCTTAGGCTCATTTCTTCTATTTGGGCCCTCAGTGCCTTGTTTTCAGCCCTTAGACGCAGCTTTTCCTGGTCCACAATCTCCACATCCATGTTGCATGGGGTGGAAGCCCTGGAACTACCACTCTGCGAGTCCTCGTCCACTTCTCTATGGTTTCCCATACCCTCCTCCTGGGTATGCGTAGCCTTATCTGAAAAGAAAGCTGAAAAATAGAAGTTATGGTTAGTACACACAGAATATAACAAAAATATGTGTCTCCAGGAGGGAGACTTTTTTATCTTTTTATATTAGCGTCTTGAAAAAGACGACTAATATTTCTCTTCTTCTGAATTCTTTTCGCAAAAAGTATATTAGAGCCTTGAAAAAGGCAACTAATATTTCAAGCTCGACCGCGCCAACCGTTGCTTAACTTTAGTTAGCTCCGACTGCGCCGACCGTTGCTTAACTTCGGATTTCACTTCGGGTAGATCACAGTGGCACTATACTTCCGTATACACGTCTGCACTCGTTCACTGCTTGCACTCGAATGATGCTGCAGTGAGTGCAAATATGCAAACTCCTGCAACCAAGGAACTGCCCAGATATTTTTAGATTCCGACGTTGAGGATTTTTAAAATATTTTTATAACAAGTTTTAAATTTGTGTTTTAAATTAAATAATTATTTCGTATTTTTTTTTAATTCAATTTTAGGTTTTAATGTATAAATATAATGGATTTTAAATAATGTGTAATGTAAATAATGATAAGTAAAACCTTCTAAGTGCTTATGAAAATAAAATTTATATTAAGATATGTCAAAAATAATATTTTATAGTATGCATCCACAACACGCATAGCACATTGATTAAAGCACAGTAGAACCGGGGGGAGCGAAACTTCATGAAATATCCTGCCCGCAGAAACTTAATTTCAAATAACAATAACTTGAAACGTATAAGTCGTAGAGTATTGTGTTTTTTTTAAAAACTTCCTTGATGTGTTAATATTATTCCATATGCATACACTGTGGCAAAATTCCTTAAAACAAAAAAGTTTTTCGCTTACTGAAAAAAATACTGCAAGAAAAATAAATGTTAAAGTATTACCTAATTTTATAGAAAAACTAGGTTCTCCATAAAGACTAAATTAATTCAGTCACCTCCGCTCACGTTTCCTTTATCGACTAAAAAAAAAAAAAACTTGATTATCTCAATTGGTTCCGGAGATATCGTGAGGGATGTGTGAAAAAGTACGAGAAATTAATTTTGACAAATTTATGACATTTTTCAGAATAAAAAAAGTTGGACCTCCCAAAAAATGTTGTAATTGGCCATTTTAGATGGCCAAGGGACTAATCTATTATTCTGTGATGGTCCCATGTGGTTGTACCTTAAAAAATTTTTTTGAAACATTTTTGTCGGTTTTTCAGTGTATTAATTTGGAAAGAAAACAGGTCTAATTAGATGATTATCAACAATCCCCGCCCAAACATTAAAGGAAAAATTACGCTGAAAATGCGATTCTCTCTTTGTATTAGGATTTTCTTCAGGCCAAATGTGATCATTATGATGATTTGTAATACCATTTCTATTAAATGAGGCTTCATCAGTTGATAAAATGGTGTTTACAAAACTTATATGTCTCTCACTTTTTTCTCAGAAGACAGTTACAAAATTCCATTCGAGAACCATAATCTTGGGGTTCCAATGCCTGAACAGTCTGTATATAAAATGAACGAGTGATTGTTCTTTTAACGTTTTCCATACCGAAAAATGCGATACTCCCTACTTGAGAAGCTATTTTATGTACACTGCTTTCAGATCGTTCTGATACAATATCTAAAATTTCTTCTTCGACTTCTGGAATTAGGGCAGTCCTATGTCTGCCACATTTCCCAGCACGATCATCTGATAGACTTCCAGTTTCCCGTGCACGACAATCGACTGCAAAAAATGTGCGCCTATCGGGATGTCGACGGTTTGGAAACATTTCCTCATAACACCTAACTGCAGCAGAACCATTTCCTTTACATTCGCCTAGTATTGTAATCATATCTACTATTTTGGTATTAGAATAACTCATATTACGTGCCATTGTTAACAATAATTAATATGCATTAAAGTAGTTTAACAGAAATAACAGTTGTCAACTATCTACTGAACGTTCATAGATGCCTTTGATTTTCCTCTGTATTTTAATTGAAATTAAATTAAATTTATTATTGCACGGAAATGATATTTTGACCTAAAAGTAAGTACAAGGTAGTCGTAGGTACTTTTAAAACTGAAATTAAGAACTAACTGATAAAATAAATGATTTTTTTCGATTTTTATTATTTCACTGTTTAGTTAATAGGCTTTGCAATATTTTTAGTATTTCCAGTTTCAACTGAAAATGGTCAAACGAAAAGGACACAAGATAAGAAAAAGCTGTATAATTAAATTTTCTATAAAATACAGTATACCAAAAAAGTCATAGGCGTACCACTAAAAAAAGAAAAGGGTGTTTACCCGTAAATCAGCCTTTTAGAAAACTTGATTTTAAAAAGTTTTTACTTTAAACTATTACCCTTTGGCATACGTTTCAAAGTCCGAAATTGAAAAAAAATATCTATAGCCATTTGTACAATATTAAAAAAAAACAATTTACTTATTTCTAACTTTAGAGGGATGTATCTTCATAGGGGTGCGATTTTGGATAGAGGAGAATTAGGTTGAAACAACGTTCTTTGACGCACAGAATGCGTGGTTAAGTGATTGACATACTTTTTAATAACACCCTGTATAAATTTTGAGGAGAAAAACAACTTTGTTGGCTCTGATATACACTAATACATTAATATAACTTCCCGAGGAATATTTCGTCGACGTACCTAGGATTCAATTAATAAACCTGAATAACTATAATTTAGTATCTTTCTTTTGCAGGTCAAATACTATATATGGTGGAGTGTCCATATATGCTAAATCTGGTATTGGCTATAATGCACTAGAGCTTAACCAGTTTAACAAAGAAATTGATGCAGAACTTTGTGACATCGAGCTGTCACCTCATAAGATAGCAATAATCAGTTTATATAGATTCTGCAATGGTAGTTTTGAACTTGCTTAGTTAAGTTAGAGGGGCTTCTAAATTTTTAATCTGAAAAAAAATCAATAAAGTTATTTTACTAGGAGATTTTAATGTACATTTTGAAATTCCAGATTTACTGGAACTGAATTGCTTAGCTTCTTCCTACCGTATCGCAATAACAATTTCAGACTACACAAGGGCCATCCCTGGCTGTCGGCCAAGCTGTTTAGACAATATCCTAACTAACTTACCAGTTGAAAATTTTACAACGGGAATTGTTGATCCTAGTCTTTCGGATCATTTGGGTATCTACATTAAACTTGATTGGAGAGTAGAAATGTCCTCAAAATGCATCTTCAAAAGGTTCTACACTAAACAAAGTATACATGATTTCAGAGTTTCCCTGTGCAATATTGATAGGAACATTTTTAGCACAGATACGAGTCTCGACTATTTAAATTTTTTAGCATCTTACATTACAAAAAAATTTCCAAGCGCTTATTGAACTTCATTTTTCCTTAAAAAATGTCATTTTAAATCATTTACATCGGTAAATTGGTTCACTTCCGAATTAAAAGATCTATGGGCCACAGTATCTGCTGTAAAAATAATTTATGACAACAAAAAATCCTGACAATTTAATAATTTATAAAAATCTGCTATCTGACTACAAAAATAGCATAACTGTATTAAAAAAGAAAGCATATGATAATAATTTTATAACAACCTCGGCGAACAAAATTAGAGACGTGGAAGTTAATAAATTATGAGAGAAACCATGTAAACGATAAAAATAAAAACAATGTTAGTGCTGTTGATGCTACATGTTTTAACAACCACTTTATTACTGTTGCGGAAAATATTCTCAAAACTTTACCCAAGTGTGACTCAAGTACATATACGTTAAAAAATATCCCCTTTCCTGTTCAATTATTTTTCTTTGAACCCCTCACAATTGCTGAGGTACTCATCATTAAAAAAGTCTTGGAATACCGATGTATTTGTATATTTATTTATTTATATTATACAGCCCGTGTGTGCGACTCTCTCATACAGAGCCATCCAAGTGGAAGCCACAAAAGTGCGATTGGCTCCCTATCAGTGGTTTTCCTTTAGTGTCTTTTTGGAATTTTGTCCACCATTTTAACTCAGCTACACCGTGCTGATGAAGATCAATTAGTCAGAAATACATGTCCACGATTTGCATCCTTCTGCCATTTGTAATTTTTGCATTTTCCACCTTTCATTTATTTTTTTTTTATTGCAGGCGTGTACCCTATGATTCATATTATTTTTTACTGTAATGTAATTAAACCCGCGTTATCTTCTTTCTCTGTACCTATATATTCTCCTGGGTAGGAGAATATATAGGTTGCTATAGTTGCCCGCGTGTGCGATGCTTGGTCGACGCTCTCATACAGAGCCATCCAAGTGAAAGCCACAAAGTTGCGGCTGGTTCCCTGTCAGTGATTTTCCTTTAGTGTCTTTTTTGAGTTTTGTCCACCATTTTAACTCAGTTGATGAAGACCAATTAGTCAGAAACATGTATCGACGGTTTGCATCCTTCTGCCATTTTTGCATTTTCCACGTTGCATTTAATTTTTTTCTATTGCGGGAGTGTATCCGATGATTCATATTGTTCTTTGCTGTAATGTAATTAAACACGCGTTAACTTCTTTCTCTGGACTTAATTAATTATTTACATGTCAAAATATCTTTTTCTTCATTTGTATGAATGACGCTCAAGCATAAACTGCTTCAACTGCGTCAACTAAACGAACATATCTGCTTAACGCTCTTAACAGACTTGTTCAAGCAGTTGAAGCTGCTAACTGTTCGACCTGCTCAAACAGGTCGAGCAGGTCGGTTACGGACCTGTTAGAGCAGTTAAAGCAGTTTAAAGAGTCATTAATTAATTTTATTATTTATTACCTAGACACATAATTAGATACTTTTTTATAGTAATATACTAGCAGCCATTTTATCCTTATAATAATAAATCTCGCATTGATCAGATACACACTATTAGCTCTACCCCTTTGCTAATATCTTAGGTTTACGTTTATGGTATAGTTTAAAGCCCCTTAGATTCCCCTTCCCCTTCCCGATACTAACGCCTTGATCCTAGATTCTGGGACCGCCCACATACACGCCACCAGGACCACTGATGGAGATGAGATGTTGGTAGTTGAGCTTATTTCGGAATTGCTACACTACTCGCGATTTATATCTACTACTATTTATGACGTGAAAAATAGGAACTTACATACTTTTGTACTCAACTAGCACCAAAGTAATGAGAACTGGCATCGGACTTATAGTAGGCATTACTTTACTGTCACTAAATTTGTGACGTTAATGTAAAATTTATCTTGTGATATGCCCATGTAATAACAATTGCGTAGCTTTTACTGAATTCAGGTACTGTAAAATTTCACACTTTCAAGTAACTGATGCAGTATGTGCAACGTAGCGGATACTGGTTTGCATTACTTTAAAGCAATCTCAACTTTAAAGTGAAAATTGATAGTAATGACCACTGCACAGCGTTACCAAAGAATCACATCAAAGTAATGATAACTGAAAGTGTTCCATTTAAAGTTCCTATTATGTTGTTTGGAAATTTTCTGGAACTTAAAAGTTGTGTAACATATTAGTAAACAACTTGAGTAAAAATAACGTTACCTCTACGAACAAAAAAACTTTAAAGTGATTTTTATTGCTTCCCGCTAGTTCAAAATGATTACAAATTTATGTATAGCTTAAAAAATTTCTATAAAGTGAAATAAACTTTTAAGAAATTTGTGTCAACACTTTCTTATTTGGAACCAATCCAAGAATAGTATAATAACAAAAGAGGTTTTCCGGCATTCATCGAGCTTTTATAGAAAGGTTAAATTACAGTTAAGTGAAGTTAATAATTTGACAAATTATTCGGTTAATACAGAACGAACCCTTAAACATTGAATCAGATAACTAATTAGGTTAGTAGAATCCTAGGGAAAATCAGACTTTGCAGTGAGGAACCAACAAACAATGAAGTAAATAATGCAATTGATGATGGAGCTTGTGATGTACCGTTATTAATTAAAATTTCGCCCCCTGAACAAATTTGTGAAATTCAGACAAATGAATGAAGACTGATTAACATCATCCAATTTTTATACTTTTTCCAGCTTTTAATTAAGAAACTAGTTTCAAGACAAAAACTTAAAGAGTGCGACGCAACAAAATTGCATTCAATTTTCAAACTAGAAAAAAATATAGGAAAGTAGGTCCAAGTTTTCGTCTAGACTGCAAGGAATTTCAGAAATGCCACATTAATGTAATTGTTTTATTTTGATTTATCCATTTATAACCTCACTATCTTTTCTGTTTATGACCGAAGATTTGAGGCACGCTTATATCTATCCAATATCTGAGGCCAATTTACTAACGTGAAGTTAGCAACCAAATAAATAACTAACTTCACCACAAATGTACAATCTTGTATTAAAACTTGAACAGAAACTTGAACAAAAACTTGTATAGAAACTTAGATCATGCAAATCTGGCTTAACTCAGGGATGTTACAAAATTTACCCACATGTGAATGTGATCAAATGACAGAAAATATGGATACAAGTATCAACTTTGAACAATCGATATTTTCGCTTCATGAATTTTGTTGGTATTCAAAGTAAATCCCTGAGTTATATTATCCTTTTGTTTGAGTTTCGCTAACAACACGTCCACCTGTTGACGTTTTGTCAGTCACACAGAGCAACTGTTAGTTATTAGCGTGTTGCCAATCCCAAACAATAAATTTATCTGTACCCACATCGGATCAACCAGCTCTACCAATTTAAAAGTTAGGGCCGTGAAGTACATGGGTCATGAACACTTTTGTTTGTAATATTAAAAAAATTAACTTCCTATAGAGCTTTACATAAAACACCGCATAACAATATGTGAATATAGCTGCAATAAGAGGGAATTTTGCAGTAATCTTTTCGTAGCAGTGTAGTAGATGCCAGTTTAAAGTTACCGAGATAATGACGTCAATCGTTGCATTTGCTACATCTTGGTAAATATAACTACAAAGTGAAATTGTTGTAGTTCCCTTCATCATTCTTCATGTAACCACAACTATAACGTTAGTAGCAACTGCTACTTGATGGTAAATGTAACTTTGAAGAGAAATAATTTTGGTTTTTGTCACCCCTATTATGGACAAAAACATTGTTGACATATATATCATATAATGTGACTCAAATAAAATGTTTCTGTTATTGAATGATGACGCCATAAAAACATAGGTTGAAGAATACTGATTACTGAAGAATACTTTTTTATTAATTGTGATCTTTTACAAACATGTTTTGCAAATACATATCATTATTATTTTATAATACATAAAACAAAAAACGTTTTTCATAAACAATTTTGCATTTTCAATTGTCCATATAATTTTTAAAATTTGTTTTTCAAGAAAAAAAAATTTCTAGAGAGCTCTTCTTCTTTATCATCTTAACGTTTTACAGAAAACAAGTTGCCGTTTTAACTTTCACACTCAGGGTGAATGCAAAACATTATGGTTTATTGCCTATATATTTGTCAGTCAATTTAACTTGGACATATTCAACATATTCAATTAAATAAGTCGGATTTGAAAACCAAGAAAATAGCTTACAGGAGAATTTTATGTAATTTTTTTGCCGTGATATGACTTAAAACCAAACCAATATTTAGACTTTTTCTGGAAAGTAATTTCATGTTGTAGAACTACTTTACCTCCTTCGAATGCATTTGATACGGTATTGTCTCGATGTTGGAAGTTTAACTTACTAATTATTAGCTACTATGTTTTCTTTCGAGACCACATTATACGACTTCAAAATTTCTCTCAACACGACCGCATTGGAATATTATACACTCAGTTCCAAAAAAAGTGACGCACTTGATTTTTGACCTAACTTTTTTCCCTTTTTTTAAAAAAAAAACCAGTGGGTCGATTTTTAATTTTTTTTATTTGTTGGTAGGTAATTCCTTTGTCTTTCAAAAAAAAATAAAGAGGTGGAAATTTTTTCAAAGCCTCCTGGATGGTAGTGGAAAAACTCGAACCATGTTTTTTTTCTTAATTTTTGACTCACCCTATGTGTTAATAAAGTAATGGTATAGAAAGTGCTTACACTCTGTATGAAAGACGCTTCTTTTACGAGCATTTTGTTTTTTTATTCATTGATTTATCTCTAAAATTGTCCGAATTACAGCTCTTTTGCTGAAACCTTGCGTATATCCCACAAATTTATTTCGTTGTAGGATCACATTGCCTTTAAAAAAAACAATTGCCGTTGCCATAGCAATTAATTTGTTGTATGCCTCCATATTTGACTCTTTGTCGTTGTGTCATTAATTAAGTTTCATTAAAAAAAGTTTTAGACACTAAAATTATATAAAATGCCTCAAATAAATCCTGAACAAGTAACAAGATTAGTTGCTTTAGTAAACGATGGGCGTAGTAAACGTTACGCCGCTCGTGCAGTGGGAGTCCATGAAGCAACTGCTCGTAGCGCGATCCGCAAGTACGAACAAACAGGAAGCGCTGCTCGAAGGGTGGGTTCTGATCGCCCTCGAAAAATTTCTCCAAGAGATGATCGCTTCTTGAGATTGCGGATATTACGGGACCAATCAAATACTGCGGTAAATGTTCAGCAAGATCTTCGCCGAATTCGTGGTGTTGCAGTAAGTAAGCAGACGGTATGTAGACGTCTAAAGGAAGTTAATTTAAAAGCTAGGAGACCTGCAAAAGGTCCTAAATTATTGCCCGAACATCGTGCTGCTAGAAGAAATTTCGTTCAAAATTATGGAGAATGGAATATTCCTGAATGGTCGAATGTCTTATTTACGGATGAGTCAAGGTTTTGCCTTAACATGGTGGATGGAAGAAAAAGAGTGTGGAGAAGGACTGGTGAAAGGTTTAATCAGAATTTAATAACAGAATGCGAAAGTTTTAATGGTGGGTCGGTTATGGTGTGGGGAGGGATTTCAATGAATGGAAAGACACCCCTTCATGTTTTTCCGGTGAGGCGGACGTTGACAGGCCTAATCTACATTGACATTTTACAGCAGTATGTCTTACCTTATGCAGAGTTAGTGGGCAATAATTTTATATTGATGCAGGATAATGCCCGACCACACACCGCAGCAATGGTGCGAAACTTTTTAGAAGCTACGGGTATCACCACATTACAGTGGCCTGCGAGAAGCCCCGATATGAACCCTATAGAACATTTGTGGAATGAATTAGGGAGAAGGGTACGTTCCCGCGAGAGGCCTCCGGAAAGTCTCGCAGAAATGTCAGATGCATTAGTGGAAGAATGGGATCGTATACCAATGGAAACGATAAGAAACCTAATTTCCAGTATGTCGCGTAGATTAGAAGCTCTTAGAGTTGCTAGGGGTGGCAATACACGGTATTAAGCAGTTATCCCAGTTTATAATTTTGTGCTTAATAAAAATGTTTTTTAAAATTCGTACGAGTTTATTTCACTACAAAACTGTTTCTCGATAAATTCAGAAAGTTGGTAATACGCAAGGTTTCAGCAAAAGAGCTGTAATTCGGACAATTTTAGAGATAAATCAATGAATAAAAAAATAAAATGCTCGTAAAAGAAGCGTCTTTCATACGGAGTGTAAGCACTTTCTATACCATTACTTGATTAACACACAGGGTGAGTCAAAAATTAAGAAAAAAACATGGTTCGAGTTTTTCCACTACCATCCAGGAGGCTTTGAAAAATTTCCACCTCTTTATTTTTTCTTTTTTTTGAAAGACAAAGGAATTACCGACCAACAAATAAAAAAAAATAAAAAATCGACCCACTAGTTTAAAAAAAAAAAGGAAAAAAGTTAGGTCAAAAATCAAGTGCGTCACTTAAGGTAAACTTGTCATCGTCAATGAATATTTACCAAATATAAACGTAAAAATCACGTTAGTGTGTTTGCGGGAACATGGAAAACTAGGAATTGCAATTAAATAAACAATATAAACAATATAAATTTTAATTATATTAAAATGATATACAATATACTTATAACAATTAATTTGCTATACCTATACAAAACAAAATATCAGTTATATCATGTAAGGTGGACAACAACAATTATTACACTAACAATTATTGTTTTATTTAATGGACTATTTGATAATATAAGTACAAATTACGCTAAACCTCTGCCTTATATGTACGAGGTACGATATTTATAGGTACTAGATATTATAATGTCTATTTTGATTACAACAGTTTTATTTATAACAAAATGGACGGGTTAAAATAGTACATAATACTAATAAACTTGTAAAAAATATACATAAAATCGATTGCATAGATACCAGGCATAAAACAAAGATTGTGGTCACAGTTTAAGTGCTTCACTAGTTTCGTTGGTTACAAAAATCTTTATTAAACCGTTGCCCTTTTTTCTATGCTCAAGAATAAAGTCCATCCATGCACGTTGAATACATACATTTTTCTGATGGAAAAATTTGCCTTCAACAATCAAATTAGGTACTCCGAGTTGCATGGAAAGACTTACCAATTACATGAGACATATCTTAATTACATTGAGACATATCTTACAGATATGGATATATCAATAACTTAAACATTACATTTTGATTATTTTTACAGTATTTCACTAACAATTTAAACAATGTTAGCACTATATACAGTCTTGATTATGTACAAATTTATCCAAACTTACTAGTATAATTGCCAGAGTTAAACATCTTAAAAAAATACTTATCACAGTCTCAAAATGTACACTTTTACACTTTTTTCCTTCAGTTCTCCAGGGTCACTTGATTGTTCGTATCCCAAAGAAGTGCGAACTAAAATTTTCTATTTCTTGTTTTGGGGCCATATTTTTAGTAACAGAAATTTAAAGCAAATACAGTAGTAAGTTTGTTTTAGTGATATTATATGTATTGCACCTTTCCCAACCACCATGAAGAAAATATGTACAAAAATATAAGGAAATAAAAAGCTAAATTGAAGATGCTAAAGACTATTTCTTAAAAGCTTAACATTGGAAAATATACACAAGATATACAATGTCGATAATATCAAAAAATATTCTGAGCAATATCAAAAAATATTCTGAACATATTAACTATTATACAATTGTTATTAATTATATCAGAAAAGTGTTAATACTGTTAACACTGCACAACAAAATTTATAATTATACATTCCTCGAACAGTGTATATCTACATAACATGGTCATATAATATTATCTTAAATAATTAGACTAGTATGATTATTGACAAATATAAAATACAGATATTTGTTATGTATAAAAAATAACGTTACAATCGTGCAGAATATAACAGTAGTTGTTTTTAAACCTAAGTGTATTAATTTAAGGTATGCGAATTTATTCTAAGATAAGAGAAGCGGCCCTATCAGTGCTAGGGTTAGTCTTCCTTAGTTTTATAGTTGCGAAATTGTTAGACCTGCAAAATACCAACACCATATAATAAAAACAGTTTTAAAATGTATGAAGTGCATGCATTGTTACTGGGCTAAAATAAATTAGGCAAGCAAGATATAATGGCACATATACAGCGAAGGATATTTTAAGTTATTTTACTTTAAATCTGCGTTTTAAGGAACTGAAAAATTAGGGACCACTTTTTTACAATTAATGCTATTTACTGGTTTCAGTATTTTTTGACGTCAATGTATTCTCCTATGGAGAAGAAATAAATTCAATGTAATTCAAGATCGCGTATCTGTGGATTGCTTCTGATTAATAGTTATTCTTTTTCATATTTTTGCCTGTTTTACTGCTTGAACCCTAAGTCAGTATATACCACTTTTAATTAGACTAAACTGGAAGTTATCAGATGTATTTATTGAAAACGTTTTGATGAGTCAAAACTGGATGATTTTGTGAGTGGTTAACTTTACCCATGGATCAATTACCATGGAAACAATTACCAACAATTTTTTCTATGGTATTTGACAGGATAACGACAATTGGGTAACTAACAAAAAAATATAGAAGTAGCAACTCCTCTACACCAAAAGTACCAACTTGTGACAACTAATTTCTTTCATATTATATAATTATAAAATTTTTTTACATTTTTCGATGTGAATAAAGTTAATAGGTGCAATTTAGGGACACCCTGTATAAAGGACATAATGTGATAGTGAAAAAAACATTCAGATATCTGCGGAGTATATGTTTTAAATCTTACCGAATCCAAGTAAATTTTAAGTTATCTTTCAGTCTGCCGGTCAGTCTGTAATCAAGGCAATTTCTTCCAGTTTTACCGGAAGTAACACCAACTTTTTTTCTTAAATGTAACACCCAATTTTTTTATTTGCGATAGAGCTAAAATTTGATTTCCAAATTTGAAATCGATTGAAAAATGGTCGTCTTTCGGCCGATTTTCTCTATACACGAAGAGGGTCATGAAATGATTATTTCAAGTTACAAATTTCGCGAAGGGAACTGTGAAATAATTACGGAGCATAATAAAGTAAATTCTCTACTCAAAACCGCTACCACTTTTTGTAATTACATAGTGTGTTATTTAATATATATTCTATAAAAATCAAATAAATTAAAAAGTCATATTATAAAAAATGACGTTTAAGCGAGCATTCCATATATTCCTTTTTTTTTTTCGAAGGGTGTTTATCAGGCTTTTTAGTTGAAATATAAATTTTATTATAGCTAACATTAAAAAAACAAATTTAACAAAATTTATCATTTATTCATTAAATTTTGTAAATACTTCAAAATTTAATGAATCAAATTTCATTCTGATAGGCTTTTCTTTAATTTGACATTTTTGAAAATTTCTGACAATATTGGTAATTAAATTAGAGAAACAGAAAGAAAAACAGCAAATATGTAGGCATTATCATAATTTTAATTAAATTTATATTATACAAAATGGAATGGAAGAAAATTCTTAGAATACATTTTGATGCATAATTTACTTTGTTATGTTTTGCAATTATTTATAGCTTGCCTCACGAAATTTGTAACTTGAAGTATTTATTTCATGGCCTTCTTTTTGCAAAGAGAAAATCGGCCAAAAAAAAAAACTTAACGTCACCGGTCAAACCGGAAGAACAAAAATGTTGAAAATAACATAAAAATATGTGTTTTTATGTCTTATTAACAATACCCAAATTTCAGATTTACATCATTAAAAATACGGAAAATTTTTGAAGCATACCATGTCCTGTGGTTATCCGGTATATTTTAAAACTACTCTCAAATAAATTACTTGATGGAATTAGTTTTAAATCAAATTCTCTGTTAAAATATGAGTAAAACAAAAAAATTTCAGATTTTCACAACAGCGATCGTTAACTCTAAATTTTGACCAATTAAAACTAATTTTCAGAAATACCTTTGGTAACCTCGAATTAAAACTGGTATTTACTGATTTTATGTTAAAACAGTAAAATACCTCATATTTTAAGTAATGAAAATGCATTAAACATAAACAGTAAAGTTATTAAACTTTTTGAATTTCACAAATCGCAGATGTAAAGTTAAATTAACTTTGATATTTATTTCCTCGGTGAAGTAGATGTTGAGTCCAGACCCCAGAGATCATACCAAGGGCCGTACATATTTCCATTATGCGGTGATTTTTCATCATATTTAGAATTATATTCGGGATTTTTCAGCCTTTTCTGCAACGTCTCGCCGTACTCCATTAACCCGATATCTTGTTCGTACTTACTCTGTGAAGAATTATTACTGTTAGTTTTAGTTAATTTAGTTCTTGGTAGAAACTGTCTGTTCTCCACAGCATCAGAGAGTTCATCATTTGGCGAATCGTAGTACTTCATCTTGTCTCGCTTATCAGAATCCGTATGCGATCGTCTGCTGTTTGTCATGGTCCTGTTATCTCTATCAGAATCTATGCTTTCATAGCTTGGCCGTCCACGTCTCTCCACGGAATTACTTCTGTTGTTCGATTCAGCATAATATCGACGTTTCTCTTGGGCGGTTGTTTCTTTGTTTCGTTTATTATGAGTTTGAGAATAATATCTGTCTTTGTCAATTCTCTCCTTTTCTCCATTTTCGTTATTCTGGACTTCAATGCCGAAAGTTTTAAAACTATTTGTGTGTCTTTTATCCTGATATTGAATTATATCTTCGTTATCTGGATTATTTTGTTTAACAGAATTGTTCCTTTCCAGCCTCATATTTATAATATTTTTCTCTTGTACAGTGTTTCTTGTTTGGTTATTCAAATTGTTTTCTTTATTAGGAGAGTATTTGCTAGTTTTTGAGAGCTTTTCCAGTTTCTTACCTAACTCAGCTACGTTAGGGAACTGACTTTCGTTTTTATTTACTTTCTGATCATCTACTACGATAGAATCATACGGATCATCGCTGGTCATGTCAGATTCTTGCTCAGAATCTGTACCAGATGAGTCATTCGTATATTGCTGCAAAATATTTTTCCTATTAACAGTTTTTAGCATCAAACCGTCACCATCATCATCATAAAATTGATGATCCAAATTACTGGGTTTCTTAGTTTTTGTAAAAGAATTTTCAAACTCATCCTTTTCAATTTTTGACACTTTTCTGGAGGAGATATTATGGTTTTGTTTCTCATTAAAGCTTTTACTATGTCTGACCTCTTTTGATTTTTTGCCTTCTTTCTGTTTTTCCCCTATAATGCTGTCTTTTGTGTTAATATTATTATTATTTATTGTTCTATCTGAATCATTAGATTTATCACGACTTGGCTTCCTTATTCTTTCTTGACTGTTTATTTTCCTTCTCATTTTAGGTTTCTCGTTATTAACGTCTACGAGGTCTCTATGTTTCCAAAGTGCCATACCTTCCAATATTTCATTGTCAGAGGTATTCTTACCAAACTTCCAGAACGACTTGGTTCTCTTTACCAAATTTTTCCTTTCTTTTGTTAGAACTTCTGGGTCGTCAGACATATAGAAGCGATTTTCATTTAAATTGCCATGACTTCTGGATGGTTTTATATTTTTTGCTTTTCTTAAACTATTTATTTTATTATTCATTGTATTGTTATTAGTATCCCCATTAAGTTCTTTTATTATTCTTCGTCTGTATTATAAATGATAAGATTAATGAAAAAGTATTAAATATAAAAAAGCTTGTGTATAGATAGCGACTACAAGTTAGGCTGTATACTTCAGTAGATCCAAACCGAAAATTTGTGCATTATTTTTTTAATCAAGCAGTTTGTTGTAGACAAATACAATATTTACAGTACTCATGCATTATCTAATGTTTTTAGAAATGTTCTAATTGAAACTAGTTCCAGATGAATTACACTTAAAATACAACGTTTTATATTATAAAAAAATGTTTGTATGTAATATTTTTCCTAAAATGTAAACAAACAATACCACTTACCGAGAAACCGCATAAATACCGATAACAGAATGATTGAATATTCTGTGATCAAGAATCTGGAGAACATGTGTCACTCTGTTCCATTATGTATAGTATAGTAACCCATTATGGAGGTTATGGTCTAATTAAATTAAGAATTTAATTCTAAGTAACTTAGAAGTCATACAAATGTATTCAAAATCGGTTTTTTGAAAAGTAAGGAATCCTTTATAAATACACGTGGCCACTCTCTAGGTCATATAGGTCGCACAGTGGGAGGAATCGCAATTCTAGCCGGACGAAATTACAGAAAATGAAGTATTTTCACACAAGACCTTTAAAATTTCACGCCTATATTTTACAGTCAATTAGGGGTTTTAATTGTGTGTCGTTACCATGGCAAACATAAAAATTTCTGGAAAATTTTTGCCTGGGTAACCTAGGTGATATTACACTAGATATTTATCTGCCAAACAATAGCGCGAAATCTATTAATTGACGTTTCATTTATTCAGACTAATTTGCTTTAGAATATTTCGTAAAAAGAACGTGCCATCACCGTTACTGAATTAAATGTAATTAAAAACAGAAAAATGAAATATTCTCATTCTATTTTAAATTGTTGCATGTAAGTAACTTTGTTAAGTCATACTTTATTCTACTAGACGTTTTTCACAATTTGTGAAAAATTAAACTCAGTAAAAAGACGCAATGACACATTTTTACATAATTACGAGTGATGTTATTCCAGGTCCGTTGGCACCTGTTTAAGGTACTTCTTGTTACCGAAAAATGGAGTGGAAAATACCTACATATTACAATATGTGGTAAAAAAAATTTAACGTTCCACTATCTTTAATATTTCAAATTTAATTGAAAAGAATAATTTGGACTTTTTAATCTATTTTTTATTGTTTCATGTAACTAAAAATAAAATGTCAAACTGATGCCATCAGTTTTTAATTGTATTTAGGTAAAATTTTCTTACTGAATCCTCCACGTGTTTGAGTTATTATCCGAAATTTGATTCTGGGATTAGAATGTTGCATGAAAATTATCCTTGGTCTTCGATTCGGGATAGTTTTCGCAATATTTGAAAGCTAGAAAATTTTTTTAGATATGATTCAAACACTCCATCTCTAGTGGAGGTATTCCGTATAGATGCTCCTTATTGGTCGGAAACCGTTACCATGCAGATTACTCAACCACAATGCAGCAGCTCAGAAAGCTGGCGCACTCAGTGTTGCAGTCTCAGTAGAATTCCTACTAAATCTAGTAGAATGGAGAGTCCATTTAGTGACTAAAAATCTGATCCTTGATTAATTTGTAAAAAACAAAAATATGAAAACAGTTACATCGATGAAAGTATCCAATATTGTCTTCCAATCTGCATGCTTGGACTAGTTATGCAGAATGTATTATTTAAGTTTTACTGAAATAAATTTAGGAGAGAAAGCAAAAAAATATAGAAATGATTCTGGCAAACAATGTCATACTCGACAAAATTGTATAAGACTAAGAAACTTCTAATACAGGAAATGAATCCAGAGGGCATTTCGATGAGCCGAACAAAGGAACTGATGATCATTCAATAAGGAGTTTTGGTATTATTTTGACTGTATTATCAATAACCATACTATATAATGAATTCGATGCATTTACTAAGAAAACTGAGAAATTAATTATAAATAAATATGGCTGAACTAAGGATTCATCTTGACCTGTGTGTCATAGATAGTCAATTTTCAATTTTCTGCTTTTACCAATTGGCATGTTGTATGAAGAGGCTTGAGCTCAGTAACAAAAACTAGAGAAAATTTTGAGATTGCGCGATGAAAAATTCCATACATTTAATCGAATCCTCTAAGATATAGAAAATGAAAATAAAGAATATAAAGGAGAACAAGAAGAAGAGCAAAACCAAGTTGAGGTAGTTTTTAGTAGTGTAAACTTCAGGTTTCTTTATATTTCTTACAATTCAATTTTATAACAATTTTAATTTTTAATACTCGGAACACAAGGTTTGCGTTGCATATATAATGTTGCGCAGTTACTTTTCTCTTTTTATGTCAAATACTGGTGTTTGATATCTTCTTTTTTATTAATAGATATTTGGCTTATCAACATGATTTTCATATTTTTTTAATTAGTTTTTTACGTTTACAATTTAATTATCAACCACGTCAAATAGTCATTTCCATCAATTTCTAATTATTTGTTCTTATACAATGAGTGAATACACTTTTTAATTATTTTTCCTATATTTATTAGGCTAGTCTCCATTGCTCAACCACAGAAAATAATTTTGTCTAGGTAGAAGTTCAATTTCCACCACTGTGCGGTGGAAAATTTTTCTCGCGTATTTCAAAAAGTAGTATTAAAATATGTTTCCCCTATATAACATGTATGTTAAAGTATAATTATTAGACTTAGGGAGTTTGCATGTCATCCTTGAGGATTTTTAACTGACTACTATTTTCGGAAACGAGTAATATAATAGCAATAAATTAAATTATAATTTTTAACACTATACTTCCACATTAATTAAATTAATGTGACACGGCACGGCATCAATGAGCGATCGTCAATTGCAGAAAATTATGTTGGCACCGGTGCGATGAGCGGCCGAAAACACTCTATTTATTCGATATTTTCTGTTTAGTGCAGTCTGTTATTGGACGTAAAAAAATGGCGAGGCAGTGGGCGTATTCAGAAAGTCATGTTTTATGTGTTACTATGTATATTGTGGAACGTTAGACTACCTTACATAAATTCAGTCCAATCATTAGTATATCCGCTGGGACGAAACACGTGTCGTCGAAAAAATACCAAACGTAGATTGGCGAAGACAAACAACGGCAGTGCAGAGGGAAGCTGTTATGCAAAGGTAAAATACGGTATACTATGACATCCAAATTCCCTAAATATACTAATTGTAATTTTTAATTAAAAGTTTACATCTTTCATTCAGTAAATCAATATACGTGTTAATATTTTTTAAGATAGATATATATATTAGATATATTTCAGTTTTAGCTACAAAAAGCAAGAATAGCTAATGGAAAAAACTGTTTATTGAGACATTTTAAACATACCTAATTCGAAATTCACTCGGTATGCACAAGTGTTATGTTTGTAACGTGCAATTATATTAAAATTATTAATTCATCTGAAACAAAAGTTTACTTTTGTATGTGTAACATGTATACTCAATTCTACGCCTTCAAAATATGTGATATGTTATTTCTACAAAACAATCTGACGTGTTTCAATATGTTCAGTAATGCATATCCGATGAATATCTCGAGAAATTACTTCCATAGGGTGAAGTATCAAATCTCACGTCAGTTTCACTATTATTGAAGAATCTAGAAATAATACAAGTTTTGTAAAGTTTTACTGAATATTACATGTAACAGATATTTTTACATATACATTTTGATTTCAACTAAAAACCAATCAGTTAATTGTTTCCTCACACCTGCAATATTTTTAGTCAGTTTGTAAAACTGTTCCAAAGATGTATCTTATGTACTTACAAATATATAAGATGTTTGCGAAATAGGCGGAACGAGGTTGACTGTTTAAAACACAATTAAAAAGTGAACTATGTTAACACTCCTAAGTCCCATATTAATAGTATTGTTTCTTGTAGGTTTTATTACGATATTTCTCCTCCTTCATTGTATACAGGGTCAGGCTTATGTGTGGAATAATGCTTATAACTTTTTAAATATTTGTTTATTGGAAAAATGTTCCAAATAAAAGTTTTTTTGTTAATATTATTACATACTCCGGTGACCCTGATATATTTTTTTCTCCTATAGTCTCGTTAGTATGGTAATTAACTTTGTTTTCTCAAATGACACAATACGTTCTTTGTTTTTATTCAACACATATTTCTGTATATAACTGATTAAAATTTTAATGGAGCTGCATAATAATAATTTCGAGCAAAATCTAATTTTCAGAACAAAGCGAAAGATGTTAAAAAAATTACTGCATATCAAAAGTCAACCTTTTTTTATGAGAATTTACAAAACATATTTTTGTCGCATTTATGGCTTTTTAATATGTGATGATAGCCTTTAGATTTTAGTGTAGTTTTATAACTCGAAATATAAATAGAATTGTGCTCAAAGAGGTTTTTCGTCGCAATTCATGCACAGTCGAGGATCTAAAACACACCAAACGGTCTGGTCAAACATGCTCCACAATATTATCCGCAGTTATCAGGATCGTCTAGAGCAATGCATTAAATGATATCATTTTTAAGAAATAGCAATCTTTAGAAAGCTAAACAAATTATATTGAACTTCTTTATCTTTCTATTCTAAATTTAAATAAAATCTGTCTCATTTCGTTACAAAGTTTATAAAGTTTTAAAACCATCAGCGACAGAAAGACCCTCAATTAGTGAAATAACTATGTGGCTTGTTGGAATTTTTATATTAATGTTATGTTCATATTTTAAAAACGTATCGACAGCTACTCAACATAAATGGCCTTAGAACCTGCATTATATATATATACATTAATTAGATGAAAATCGGTAGCATGTTAAGTGAAATAAACGACGCGACGTGATAAAACTTTTGAATATATTTGTCCAGTTTCTTTTTACTTTCATGAATAAACATAACATAAAACACTGCATAAATTAGACATTATAATAAAGTAATTCAAGCAATACATGTTCATTGTAGTATTAAATAAAATCAGAAACGTTTATGGAATTGATTCAGAACCAGGCATGTCTAAAAGAAATATGATGCTGGCGATTGACTACTACATTTTTTGTGCAAAGCGTGTGGCAAAATTGTTTCCCAAAAATTATTTTATACATATGGCGAGAAAGCTTTTTTGAAAGTAGTAATAATACCGGGATAAATAGTTTTTATTTGTTATTTTAAGACATATCTGATATGACTTTTGAATGTTTGCTTCTCATTTTTTTCTTCAACTCATACAATATCATTATATGATTTTTTCAAACAAATTATGACTAAAATTGAGAAAAACGGAAAACCTGAAAAGAGGGATTTATATATATATATATTTATGAAATGTAATATTTATATATAAATATTACATTTCTTCCGTATTAATTAATGTTGTATATTACAGCAAAGGTAAAACCAACTGTGGATTTCTTTTACATAGAGTTACGTTAAAAAAATATCTGTTACATCGTATCCGAAATACACCATAAAACTAGTTATATAGATATACAGATATAAAAACCTGCTCCAGGAGCAGAAAGAAAATAGAAATCTAAACTGCATTTCAGTCGAACGCAATTTAACGAAGTAAAAGGCCTAACTGTAAATCGCTATCCCACAACATGCAATAGAATTTTACATACACAAGGCATGCTGGACAAATGCAAATTCCACTGGTCTCTACCATATTGTTCAATAACAATAAATTTATTTTTATTGTCTTGGGCAGATGGTCCTGAATTTATTGATTTGGCGTGTTACATTCTACAGAGAAGGAAACGATTCACATGGGAATTTGCTGTAATACAGGAACAACAATTCTATATTTACTATATATCGTATCCCCAGATGATTTGATTAATATTTTAAGTGCTATCTAAAGAAAAACAATTCAGTTATAAACATGTCTTTAATGGCTTACTTTAAATTCAAATATCAAAAACATTTTGTCCATATGACTATCTGTATGCTAGTCTGGTCATTTTTTAGACAAAAAAAGAAAAAATTTTAGGTCTATTTAAATGGCCACTACGATAACTTTTTTCATAATTCAATTAATTAATCTATACAAATTATACAAACAAAAGAAAGGCTAGCTGGTTTAAAAAATTAAACAAAGTAAGAACTAGTACCATAAATCACACAGAGGCGTGTTTCGAAGATATTACTCCTTTTTAGCGTATCGTATCGTATCGTATCGTATCGTATTGTATCGTAACTAAATATTAATTGGATCTAGGATGGAATAAATCAATAATTAACACAAGGTTGAAAAGTGCACAACACTCAACTTATGCCTCCATGTTCCCAGACGGGCAATTCAAATAGGTCTCTATGTTTCAACTGCTCTCATTGAAGTTCCAAATGTGATACAAGGGAACATACTACATTGAGTATTTTGTACTATACTGTACCGATTTATCTCATATTATATCCAGTTCCCTAGCTATGCTGCGCTGGTGAGGAGTAATAACTTTGAAACGTGTCCCCGTAGCTGCGTAATTGTTTCCCCTTCTGGGGCCTACTTTGTTTATACATAGTATTTCGAAAAGATTGGGACACAATTTAGCTGCAGGTTATTGACGTCATACAAAGTCGATTTAACCAAAAAGTAGGGGTCTAACATTTTCGTTTTCAAGGTTTTTTATTTACTTTTATGTCCATTTCAGCGACTGTCATATCGATTTCAAATTTGGTAAGGATGTGTTTTTGAGGTCGATGATAACAATATTGGTATTGCCCTTATCACAATTTATAGAGGATGACAGTTACAATACTTTTCTATGACACTTTAATTCATAACTTTTTTTGAGATTAAGTTTTGGACATTTTCTTTCACTATATTTGAGCGCTAATTAATTCTCTAAAAAAAAATATACTCGTTGAATAGTGCATTATTTTCGAGAACTACGCGATTTACAATATCAGTTCGACAAAAGTTAATTGTACCTAAAAGAGAAATGATTTTTTTTGTTAAGTAGATGTACAAGGTGACCCAGCTAAGATGTCAATCGCGATTTTCTCGGTACTTTTCAAGACAAAATTCATAGTTCAAAAACTAATGTGATGCAGTTTTTCCGAGAAATAAAACAAAACGGTAAAACGGTTATAACCTTAAAATTGAAAAAGAAAAATAAAAATGGCGAATTATTATATTTTTTTAATAGGGTATTACTGAAACAAATTTCGTATATTTAGTGTTTCATATCACTTCCGGTTTGGCTGGAAATAATTTTTTTTCCAGACATTTTGAATCTTCCAATATATTTTGGTTGCATTCAATAGAACAATAAATTATCTATCAAAAATGTATAAACCACCGTTTTCCAAATATCAGTAACTCTTTGACTATCTTCATGCCTACTATACAGCATGCAGTTCAAATGACATCGTAGGTAGCTGTATTCAAGACGTCTTGTGTTAGAAATAATACCATTATTAGGGCCAAATTGTAGTAGGCAGGTGTCAAACTAAGACAACTGAAAAATAGCTAATTGCAATGTTATTTAAATTGCATTATGTATGGTAGGTATGAGGATAAAGTCATAGAGCTTCTAATATTTCGAAACCGGTTAGATATATCACAAAAGTGGTTTATCTATTTTTGATAGATAATTTAACGATCTGTTGAAAGCAACTAAAATTTATTGGGAGATTTAATAGAAAAAAAAATCATTTCCGACCAAGCCGGAAGTGATATAAAAAACTGAATATAATGAATACAAAAAATTACAAAAAATATATTAATCCACCATTTTGATTATTTTGAAACAATCGGTTTTTCGGTCATAACTTTTTGTTTGATGGTCAATTGTTTCTTTCTTGGCTGCAACGAATTCCTCGGAAAAAATGCAACACATTAGTTTTTGAATTACGAATTTGTCTTGAAAATTACTGAGAAAATTTGCTGTATGTCAAGTACGATTTTTTGAAATATTTGTATTTACGAATTACTGTATTGAGTAATATAAAATAGGTAAGCAATCAAAACTTATATTCTATTTGTAGTAGCAAGTTAAAAACAATAACAAGAATCTGTTCCATTAAAATTTATGTTCTCAAATTCTCAATGTGATTTCCATTTACATTGAGATATTTTCGGTACCGTTTCATGAAATTTTAGCATAAGCGAAAAGGTATTTCTTCCTGAATTTTAATGGTATTTCCAGCTTCTTCGAATTTTGGCATTTGTAAATCGCGTATTTCTCGAAAACAGTGCATTGTATAGTATTTATAACTTTTTTGTGGAGAAATAAATTGCACCTCAAACATAATGAAAGGTAACGTCCAAATCCTAACATCAAAAAAGCTATGGTTTAAAGTGTCAGGCAAAAGTACTGTAACTAGCGCACTCTATAAATTGTGATGTGGGCAATATCCCCATTGTAATCATGTACCTTAAAACATACACTTACCAAATTTGAAATCGATAAGTAGCGTAGTCTCTGAAATAGAGACAAAAAATGAATACAAAATTTTGATTTCAACACATCTTGAAAACGAAAAAGTCAATAAGACACCTACTTTTTATATTGATTCGACTTGGTTTGACGTCAAAAACCTACAGCTAAGCGGTTACCCATCTTTTAGAGACACCCTGAATATACCGTTTGGAAGCCAATTGTGCGCCCAGTTCGAATAAAGAATGGAGTAATAAGATAGATTACGACGAAACGTATTGGCCGTGGTAATAAAATTGAATCTACAATTCCTCTGCTCTTCGAGACTTACTGGCGAAATCGTACAACGATAAGTAAAAGTCCTTTCCCCACTTATTATATCCTCTTAAGTCAATATTTTAAATTTAAGATGTACTTATAAAAAATACAGATACAGAATTTAATCCTCACATTATATTCCGAAAAATACGATAAAACAATAACAAAATAAATTGTAATTTCTGATAGTGCACTAAGTACATGCAAAATGGTTAAAAAAAGATGTTATTTACGTCATAACATCAAAATTCTCTATGTGTACACATGACATACGTTCACTAATACACATACAGAAAAATTTTCTGTAGATATTTGAATTAAAGGTGTAGTAAAGTTTAATTTTTAGTGCGATCATCTTTTTTTCAATGCTTAGTAAATATTTTGTTCAAATACAATATTTTTATTTGATCATCGAATAAACAACCGAATTAAATATATGTTTCTGTTTTGAAACGCAGATCAGCCAATAAACATTTCAAAACCCTATTATCAAATTTCAAAAACAGCTCTGAGTGGCCAACTCAGCGTTAACAAATTTTATAAAGGACTTTTTGGTTGTTTTCTTTGAATGGCCACAAGAGCCATTTGCCAAATAGGCACTTAACTAGACCAGGGAAATTTGCACTCATCTCGAAAAGTAAATAACGCACACTGAACGGCGTGCAACTAACTTACCGGCTGGGCAGTTTCGTTTGTCCGGGGATTGAATCGTCGTCAGAATAATCAATTTCCGGTTGTGGTGGCGGGTCATTAGAGAATCCTGAATCGTTGCTACTATGCAGGGATACATTGCCAACAGGGCCGCCTGAAAAAGAAACAAAATACCAAGTTTACTTTTTAATTTTTTATACCAGGTGTAATCAAAATGTTGTATATCCTCCCTCTTTACATATTTTTTAAATATCGAATAAAATGTAGTTACTGTTAATTAATTAACTAAAACGCATTATTCTATCAAAAGGGCAATTCAAATATTAAGTAATCATTTATTTTTCTAAATTAAATTTTAAATAAAAGGGAAATTCTTAAACTAATTTTATTTAGCTTTGCATCTTTAATTTCAATAATAATAATTAATATAAAAAAATATTGCTTACAATTAAAATTTATATTAGAGTAATTAGATATATAAAATATGCACATTTCCTGTATTGCTTAATTGCCTATTCAACAATATGGCAAATGCTGTAATATTGGTTGGTGGGTTGACTAATTCGGCATTAGCATTCTGGGCACGTTAGAAAAAGTTTGTGAGTTAAGTGCAAACAGAAAAGACATCTCCCAAAGCCATGGGTAAAGCAGAAGTAATTACATTATTTTTGTTTTACCCATGGCTAACAGTTTAGCAAGTCTCAGAGTTAGGAACCTTGTTTTGACTGCACCGAAAACTAATTTCAAATAAATGTTACATTTATTTGTTTATAATTTTAGTGTTTGTGTGTTTTTTGGTGATTGCTTCGCATTATTAGTGTTTATATTGACTTTGGATATTAAAATTATTTATTGTTTAAATACATAGTGCAATTATAATCACGAAAAACGTTAAACAATTTAAAAATAGTGCGGATGTAAGCTGTAGCCTAGACAGCTTACATGCTAAGCGTAATGGAGACATTGGGTCTCTTAAATTCATAAAATAGTTCTGGAACGACGGAAACTATATTATGTGAATGTGATGTGTGCAATTTGGTAATAATGGGATTTTCGACTTATAATTTAAAAAACAAATCATTTTAAAAGGTAGGCAAACTTCAGCTTTGGCAAAGTTAATCAAACAGAGTAAATTATATGTAAGACATTTCCAAACAGAAAATTATCAAAAATGTGAATGGCTCACTATTTGCAACACTAAGTCGCTATTATTATGCTGGTCTTCTTTCTTCAAATGAAAATAATTTGCATAACAAAAACGGATTTTCTGATTTAAATAATTTGCACAAATTATTAAAAAGACATTCATCGGCTATAACATATGTATATTCTATTATTAATGAAAAAACTTCCGGTAAAACAAGATATACGTAGAAGATATACTAAGGAAAATACGGGCGAAATAGAGCAAACTTCGTTTATTATTATACTAGATGAAGCTGCTGAAATATTTGCCAGTTATCGAAGGTTGTACGTTATGTTACAAAAAATGGTGACATTAAAGAACGATTTTTAGTATTTTTAGACGTTTCTACGCAAATAACAGCAAAGGCTCTTTATAACGTGCAATCTATAGTTGATGAACTTAATTGTGCTTCAAAATTAGTCACACAAATTACGACAGGGCGGCAGTAATGGCAGGTGAATTAGGGGGTCTACAGGCTAAATTAAGACAACCTTACACAAATGCACTTTTTATACACTGTATGGCGCTTCGATTTTTAGTATTACAACAATCTGTCAGCAGTATCAAGGAATGCAAGGTGTTTTTTTTACTTTAAGTGGCATCGCATCATTTCTTTCAAAACGTCAAGACGGACGAGTGCTTAATAGAATGCCCAAAGTAGCCCCAATTTGATGGAATTATAATGGTAGATTGGTGCAAACTGTGTTTGAATATCGCCAAAGACATTGATTTTTTTGGAAAAAATATTAGATCACCACGAGGAATGAGGTCACGAAACAGTAGTTTGCTCTAGAGGTTACTTAGTTATGTTAAAAACAGACATTAACTTAGATCTTTTACTTCTCGTTTTTTCTGAAATATTTACGTTTTGCTATAACGTATTTGCAGTTTTACAAAATAAATCTAGTGATAAATTTTTGCATAAAAAAGATCTAGATGATCAAATCAATTGTTTTATGTAAGAGAGAACAATTTGATCGCCTATGGAATAAATTTGAACAATTGAAGATAGAAATTCAACCATCAAAAAAAAAAAAGATACGTGGCCAGAAAAAATGTGTTATCGGAGATTATTTTCAGAAATAATTGACAATATTTCTACACACACGGATACCAGATTCAAAGATTTTAACAACTTAAAATTTTTAGAGTTAACAAATTTTCATAGCCATACATACATACATTTCCGGAAAGTGCCTTTGATCCTTTGAAAAAAAAATTAATCACAATATTTTGATTTTCCTGCATTGCGATCCCAACTTTCAGTGATATACAACACATCAGAAGGTATAAATAAAAATAGTGTTTGCGACTTATGGAAGTCCATTAATGATTGTAGACTAAATCAATCTTGCCTTGAAATTCTTAAATTATGTGACTTACCTCTCACAATTTCCGCCACAAGCACATCGATCAAACGCAGTTTTCCGCGTAAAAAAAGAACTAAAAACTTCATTAGAAATTCTATCGGTCAAGAAAGACTGATTAATCTAGCATTGTTATCAATGGAAAAGGAACTAATTCAAGAAATGTCACCAAAGGAAAAGTTTTATGACGACATGATTGATGAATTTGCAAAACGAAGCCGGAGAAACCCGCTAAATTTTAATTAAGGTAGATATTTAATTTGTAACAGCTTCCCCGTATATAAATATCACGACACGCCACTGCCACACATTGTTATATATTTAGCCTTTCCGATTTTTCCGGAAATGACAGCAATTTTTTTTAATGCATATTAAATTATATCTCTTCAACAGTTTTGTGGACCTTAAAATCAACCCATAAATAATGTGTATGTGTGTATGTTTATACTCATCTGTCCAATTTCCACACAACAACGTGTATTTTTAATGTAAGATTAGGCAAATAGTGTAATACAAATATTAAATGGAAAAAAATGGTATCAACGGATAAGAGAAAATGGACTTTAATGTCTAAGTTTAGGTTACAAGCACAATTGTCTATAAAGATCATCGCCAAAAGTCTAATTATATTTAAAAAATAGAACCGCCAGAAGTTAAAACTTCAATGTATACCATTATCATAGAATTTAAATGTGGATCTACATTTTGTAAACGTAATTATCTATCATTAATCAATATTGCAACAAATTTATTATTGTAACATTCTTCAAGTGATAATTTCGATGAACTTTCTTTTAAAATGAATAGAAAATATTATTTTTAAATAAGAAAATTATCTTACTACAGCAACACATGTTGAAAGAAATTCGTGAAATTTTAAAATGAAAATAATATGCAATAAGTATTGATTTTTGATAAAAGACATTTAAATATTAAGCAATATTAATAAATCTTCATTCTTATTAGTATGAAGTAATAAATTATTCATTATTATATGAGTACTGAACTCTGAAATCTAGACAATGAAATGAAAATACAAAACAAGTTAATTTTTTATATAGTTACTGGATGTTATTTTCTCCGAATATTAATATCACATTTAAGCATAACACACATTATTTTTAAGCAAACTACCTAATAACAAGTACAATTTTATTTAATCTTTAAAATTGTTATTAGATTTTAGAAATTTGATAAATATTATTTATTTTTTACCACAAACATTAATATTTTTAAAAAGTATTGATTTTTAATATTTATAAATATCATAAGAGGAAGTTGACACTCTATAGCTTGTCAATAATAATTTTTATGAATTGATTTCTTTTAATAGACAAAATGCAATAATTGATCAAAAAAATATGTATTAATTACATGAAAAGCTACTTACATAAAGTTATATTAATAATAATACATGAACCAACCGACTAATTTAAATTTTAGTTTCCACTCTTTCGTAATTTTCTAGATACAGATCTGTTTTAACATAAAAGAATATATTTTTGAAAATATTTTTTAATTTTCCATGTAATTTAAATTAGTCGGTTTCAAATTAATTTGGTAATTTGGATTGTAATTTTCCTTGTAATTTAAATTACAAGGAAAATTATAAAAGATTTTCAAAAAATTACTTTTATGTTACAACAGATCTGTATTAAGAAAATAATGAAAGAGTGGAAACGATAAAAAGTACGCCATTTTTCTTATTTTTTATGATCTTTTCAAGTTTATAAACAAATTAAAATGGTCGAAACAGGACAATAGATTAAAAGAAAAACGCTATCTTGCCTACGGTTCGTTAAATCAATTCTTCAGGGCTCAATAGTCAGTCAATGATGTTACATTAAATTTTCAAAACAGATTTTTTTTTACCACATTTATAAGAGGTAGATTCAAAATTAATTAGAAAACCGCTGTCAATTACTTGGGGGATCAGAACTTCCTCGCCATAGTAAAACTCGACGTGTAGTAGAGTTTATAATAAAAGTAATTTATGACGTTTCAAAAAAGTCATTTTGACGTTTCAAAAAAAGTCACATTTTGACGTTCAAAAAAGTCACATTTTGACGTTCAAAAAAGTCACTTTGACGTTTCTAAAGTCACATTTTTTGACGTTTCAAAAATTGAGACCGATTTTGCTAATCAACGAACTCAATCTCTTCCTTGACCTCTAGAATGTGTGTACCAAATTTGAAAGTTTTATCTCAAAAACTATAGCTGCTATCGCGAACCAGACAGACAGACACACAGAAAATTTGTTCTGTCTGAAATTTTGTGTATCGTCATAATTAAAAATTATCAATATAGCGACATCTATAAATAAAAATATTAACCAATTATGAAAATACTTATAGGGAACAATAAATTATTCTACTGGAATTCGTACGGTTTAAAAATGGTATTCTACTCAACATTTATTAACAGAAAATTGCAAAACGCAGTGTAAACCAAGAATTAACAGATTTAAAATCTTAAAGATATACTAGTAATAGACAAGGTATTAATTAATTATGTATACTATTGAAACAAAAAGAAACGAAAAAAAATTTCAATTTCAAATTAAAATTGTGCATTTTGCAATTTATATTTGAATAATTTTTTGAATTAATTTTGAATCTAGATATATACATATACATATATATATATATATATATATATATATATATATATATATATATATATATATATATATATATATATATATATATATATATATATATATATATATATATATATATATATATATATATATATATATATATATATATATATATATATATATATATATATATATATATATATATATATATATATATATATATATATATATATATATATGAATTTTCAAAAATGGTTTTCTCATATAGATTTGGATATAAATCTATTTTGTAAAGTTCATGTAACAGCATTAATTGGCTATTGATTTTCGAAGAAGAACGAAACTTAGATAGCGAATCTGTAGAAGATTTTTCAAGGACACAAATTTTTGCGGTTTAATTTTTTTAAACAGACTTTCAAAATTATATTATACACGGTGTCGTTTTTTAAAGTCGAAAACCACTATTTTTAAATCCGGATCTAGATTTTGATTTTGATACTTATGGTGGTTTATCAAGTAAAATAATTATGCAGGGTGGTTCAAAAGTTACGATCAAAGAAAGTTCGGTCAAAATATATAAAACGTCCTATACCACAATAAGGAAAGACCCACTGTGGTGACTAATATGAAACCACCAAAGTACCTTCTATTCATAGTATGTACGTATGTACATTTAACTTTGAAACACCCTGTATATATAAAAAATCAATCTGCAATGATTGCATTATCTACGATAATTGTAAATCTGGATTTCAGATTTCCATATACGAATAAATATTGATAATTTCTTACTTCATACTATAAGGAATGAAGGTTCATTAGTTATGCTTAATAACTAAAAAACTTTCTTTAATTTATGCTAGCAATAAACAACATACATATGAATTTTAAAATGTAGTTTTGTAATAAAACAAATATACTAACATAATTTCAGCATATTGCATATTATCAATTAAAATATTACCATACTGATTATGTTATTATTTCATTGTTTATTCATAACTATATTCATAAATGTGTTCTTTCATTCTTTAGGCTTTTTACCTCAGACATTTTGAGAGTCCATCAAAAAACATCAAGCCCAGTCTTCATCTTCCTCTTGTTCCATTCACTCTTCACCCGGATGAATTTGCTGTCTGACTGGGTTATTCTTATTTTATCCGCATGAATAAAAATATGAAATAAGTTTATGTTACATTACTGTGGCTCCTAATATTTATACTTATCAGTAATATTGAAATTATTTTGAAAAAAATATAAAGGATCTATCAGTATCCTATACTGATATAAAATATATCTATATATCAATGAGATTTGAATTATTTTTCTTGGTTAAATTAAGCCAATATTGTATTTAACATTAGATAAACTATATATATATATTTTAGTTTATTAATTTTTTTACTCATTTCTTTAATTATGTTTTTCTTTAATTTACTATTTGTGCATTTTTTCCAAACGTAAAACTATTCTTTTTATTTCAAATTGATCAATAAACATAAGGTTACAATTGCATAGTATTTTGTATAAAAAGTTGATATAAATGCAAATATTTTAATGTTGATTTTCTCTAGGCTTATAATTCAAATAGTTTTCCATTTTCTTTGTAAAAAATAATCATTCACACAATCTATAACCAGATTTGTGTAAGTGTTGTCTAAAAAATAAATAATTTAAGTAATTAAATATGATTTGAACGAAACAACTACTCAGCGGGCAAATACCCCGACCTGCATTGGATTACACCTTCAAATCATGATAGATCGATAGCCAATATCATTTGTCAATTCCTAATCAGCATAGATCGGTTTCGAACTTATTTGTTCTCCTCAGTATGCCATAGTTATGGAACAGACAAATGATAGTGGCCAACCTGCTAGTCATATACTAACTAAGGTAAATTGATTAGTGGTGAGAGGTATGAAACTTCTCGTATGGTCTAAATGCTACTATCCGACCGACATCATAGATGTCTCTGTGACGGATAGCGACTTGCGAAGCAAGTACCGATAGCGGCGACCTCTAGCCCAGGTGGACTAAACTACTGTTATTAAATATAATTTGAACAATACAACTACTCAGCGGGCAAATACCCCGACCTGCATTGGATTACACCTTCAAATCATGATAGATCGATAGCCAATATCATTTGTCAATTCCTAACCAGACATAGATCGGTTTCGAACTTATTTGTTCTCCTCAGTATGCCATAGGTTATGGAACAGACAAATGATAGTGGCCAACCTGCTAGTCATATACTAACTAAGGTAAATTGAGTAGTGGTGAGAGGTATGAAACTTCTCGTATGGTCTAAATGCTACTATCCGACCGACATCATAGACGTCTCTGTGGCGGATAGCGACTTGCAAAGCAAGTACCGAGAGCGGCAACCTCTAGCCTAGGTGGACTAGAGTTTATCATCTATTATTACTCCTAAATACTTAATTTTCTTAACTATATCAATTCGATACCCACAAGCTATAAATTCTAATTTCATCTCTAAACTTATTTCTTCTTAAAATTGCATTTTTTATTTCTGATTAATATATTTTAAATTATTAATTTCTAACAATCATGTTTCGTCCGTATGCTTTTATTTTCTTACAAATGTGTGTAATAAATATACCCTTTTATTTTGTTGTCCCGCGAATCTTCATACTTTTTATTTTGCATAAAACATTCAGAAGTTTTTGCGATTTCCTGACTGTCTTTGCGCAGCATGGATATAGAAAAGTAAAGTAGACATTATTTTTTATTTTTGATGCTGAGTAGTACCTCACGTTTCGCATATTATAGTTATCAAAGTAAATTTTTATAGTTAGATATCGCTAATATAGTTTTAGGCTCGAGAAATTTTGTTCTCGACGCTTTATTTAGTGTTTCGTTATTAACTAACCATTTAGTTATTAAAATTGTGGGCATGCCTGTAAAATTAAGTATTATCTGAATCTCCCTTCGCAAGAAATCAGAAAAACTGAAAGCTATCCTGATTCCAGCCCTCGTTCAATCAGGTGGTTTTAGAGAGATTTTACAACAAAACCACTCGATTTCAAGGACTGCAGTCAGCGGTAAGAAGTGTATTAATTTTCTTAAATAACCGGGTAACGCCGCCTACAGTCCATTGCCTAACTATTTGCAACATTATTTTTGTAGTTTCGCTGCAACTCACTTGTTTCAGAGCTTCATTAATTCTATTCACCATTAATGTGCCGCTTTTCTCTACCAAATAAATAATTGTATCGTTTCCAAACAAATGATAACAGCAGTTACCAAACAGTGCTGCTATGTAGTTGGTAAATAAGTTAATAAAAAAGGTCCCAGAACACTTCCCTGTGGTACCCAACATTCATACTCCTCCCAGTCGACACTTAACCACATATGTACAACTTCATACATTTCATATACTTTCAATTTTTCCAACACTCTTTCTTTATCTACCGTTGCAAATTCACGTTTTAATTCCAAGAAAATTATACCGGTCACTCTGTCTCAGTCACATAATATATGTCACTCTATTTTGCTTATATTGAAGGTTACTGCGGGATTCCTATTATATCTTATCCCACAGTAACCTTCTATACTTTGTTAATCTAAACCTTGGGTAGGGATTACCACGAAGGTGGCTATAATTGGCAATATTGTCTGTTGCCTTGTAAACACGGGTCTCTCAATTGCAGCTACAAATGAGCGACTGGCTTCCTGTCAGTGGTTTCATTTGTGTTGTTGAACCTAAGTTGTGAATATCCTTACAACTTATAGCCGTCTTAATAACGAGTAGTGACTCAGAAACACGTGTCGGCGGATTCATACTTTTATGCGGGCATTACCTATGATCCTTTTTTTCCTATACACACACACACATATATATATACATATATATATATATATATATATATATATATATATATATATATATATATATATATATATATATATATATATATATATATATATATATATTACAGATAATAAAATTCGTGAAACATTGCATGCAAATATATCAAGCGAATTTTCAATGTTATTATAGTTATTTATCATTTGATAAACTGGTGAGGATATTATGATATTTGTACGGGCTGAGGGTAAGCAAAAAATGTGATTATTTCTGGAATTGGATGATGGTACCCTAAACTAAACTTTAAATAGCAATTCTTCCAATTTTACTGTATTGTGTGAAATTTTATGTAAAAATATAAGCAAGTTACTCTTCTAGCTATTAGACTGTCTAGATTAAAATGTTGCAGCAATATCTCAATGGCTGTACCTCTAGTCACATAAGTGTTGTCGCTAAGATAGATAGCTAACTTCATAAATCGTCGCTGTACCCTTTCAAGACTAACAGTGTGAATATTATATACAGTGTGAATATTATAGACTTGAATCCATGAAGCTGTACGTATTGGGATCTGTTATGAAAATATGATTTGAGCAGACTGAGTAGAGCGTCAGAGAAGCCGTACAACTCTAATTTGTTTAAAAGAATTTTATGGTCTATTCTGCCGAATGCTTTAGAGAAATCAGTGTAGATAACATCTACCTGACTTTCCTTATCTACGGCTTCACTAATAAATTGTGTTTTACTCGCAATGTAAGTAGACTGCCCGGAAATAAATACATGTTGTTGTTCGGCGACTGAATTTTGAACGTGATGTCAAATATGATTTAAGCCGATTATTCCATAATGTTGAAGCTTTAATATCAATAACTTATGATCAACTCGATCGAGAGCTTTACGAAAGTCCATGTAAATAGTATAAACTTACCCGCACAATTTATAATAATACTCGTGAACAACAGGAAGTTTGAGTACTACGACCTGAGAAATAATATGTTTGAAATTTAGAAGAAGGCAATCAGCTATTATAGATTCAAAGACTTTACCTACACAACAAAAACAACAAATAAGTCTGTAATTTACAAATATTAGATTCAAACAATCTGAGTTTATATACCTTGAAAAAAATATGGAAATTGGTGTAACCAAAGAGGGACTACATAATTTTAAGAAGTAAGGAGGAATATTATCAGATCCACAATTACACCTATCTTTTAAAGAATAAGTTTTTGAAAAACCATATTAGTGTTTATTTCAACCTTGGATAAAGTATTGCAATTATTATAGAACCTACTATAACGAACGGTTGAATACGTGGTGTAAACAGAAGAAAAACATTGCGCAAACGAGTTAGATATATCTAAATTATTACTAACTATAATATAGTTGTAATACATACAGTGCACCCACCTGTTGGTGGACTTTTCCGTATGAAGAGAAAACGGGGCAATATTTGAAATAACAATTATTTCTCGAATACATTTTTTCAAACCGGTTACTTTTCATGGTAATCTTAGTGTGTTTATTATTCTAATGATAAATCTATTATTGTGTTGGTATTCAATCAAGTAAGAGGAAAGTAGTTTAATTTAATTTAGTTTGATTTCAAAGCGAGTTGATATCATTTATTAATGGTAAAGCAATATGTTTCTATTTGTTTAAAAATTTATCGAATTAATTTATTATCTGATTTATTTTTAAATGTTAATATTTGGCCGTTTTAAATTATTTCTTTTCGGACATATGGTTTAAAAATTATGAGAAAGTGGTTTCCAGCCTTGAAATATTTTATAAACATTTGCTTATTTGAATTAACGCAGGGAATTTTATTTAAATATGATGCGCCGTGATAAGTTGAAATAACGTTTGCCACGGACAGCGGTCGATTCGCTTGCGCGTCGCATAGATCCCCACCATTCTATGACAGGCATTACACAAATTGAATGACGCTGCGTGAAAGAATCACTTGTCTTCGACTTGTCTGCGACATTTTAGACTTGTCTTCTTCCAACAGTGACCGTCCCAGTAAGCAGCACTCAGCTACCGATCTCCAGTGCACTCCGCAATCCGATAATGTTAAGAATTACTTTAACCGTTTTACTGTTTTTATTTTGCATTTATATCATTTACCGTTTATGTCCGAATGTACCATTTGTATCCGAATGCATTGTTATCTTATTTTGTCCGAATAAACCAGAGATATTTAGGAAAATTCACGATTCATTGATAAAAGTAGGTTTAACCGCTGGCATCGAGAATCCGCGGTTATCATTATTTGTTGTAGCTGACGTAATGACAGAACGCTAATGCCTCATGTGTAGATAGAGTTTAGTCTCAGTCATACTTTCACTACCAGTAAGTTTTAAATACCTCGTGTGTGGATAAGACTTTACTAGGTAGACGCGGAGTGGCATAAGTGAGATTTTAATACTTCGTGTGTGGATAGAATCTGACGCCGTATCCCAGAAGTTAGGTACTAACCGATTCGTTCGTCAGCCGTGCTCACTGAATTTAAATTGTAAAGAAGATAAGCTTGAAGTTGATGTAAAGATAGAACTCTAATGCCTCGTGTGTGGATAGAATTCCGTCTCAGTCATAGTTTCACTACCAGTAAGGTTCTAATACCTGTATGTGGATAAGACCTTACTAGGTAAATGCGAAGCGGCAAAGCCGTTCCTTCCGACACACTTAGTCAATAAACCTTAAATCAGGGATATGAGGCGCTAATCTTAAACTATAGCACGCTCACGATTATACAGTCAAATATACCGCCTGTCCCTGGACTGACCTCCTGCACTTGTGTCTTACTAGTACTCTGTAACCGCTTACCACTAACTATATTGCTGCACCGACCGCTTACCGTAATACCGCTTCATTAACTGCTGTAGCTACCAGTAGTAGTATTCGCTGTACCCTTGCTTTATTTTGAATCGCCGCTTGCTTGCTTATGTGGATGCTTGTAGTAAACAGTTGATAGTAATACCATAGTAGTAGCTTCCATAACTTAGCTGTACTTCATATAACCGATCACCGCTTTTTGCATTTTCATAACCTTGGTTGCTTGTTTGTAATAGGTTAACATTTACATTGTATTACAACATAACTGTTGTGTATTTTTTTATGTGTGAAGCAGTCTTAAATAAATAGATTAAATGAAGTTGAACGTCTGTCTATTATTTGAAACAAAGATATAAGTAATACATTTGTTGGTACACCGAGAATCATTTTCGGCAGGTAAGGTGAAGTTATCAACTACTACGCAAACGACAACCACACACACAGACCGCCTGGCATTCCGTTTCTTCACTGAGTTACACTAACTTCTATCATATTTATATATTTGAAATTTTGAATGGTATTTTATCTTATAAAGCGATTTCATTTAGGCGAATTAAAGATTCCTACGATATGAACATTAAAAGACAATTTAAAAATAAGAGTCAAATAGCCTATTATGCGAGCATGTTATAATAATAATTATATTTATTATTTTAATGCACTATGGAATCACAGCAAATGTTTTCTTTGCATTCCTTTCGAGTGTCTACAATGGATGAGCGAATTGTAACAGAATACGTAAATTTCTCCACATGTAAAACTATAATAAATAAATAATACCTTTTATCATCTATTTTACCATTTCCACCAAATTTTCCTAAATTCATTATATTCCAGCAAAGATTATATACACTACTCCAGTAAACGACATAAACAGTTTTAGATGCTTACATCAGCATAATTTAAAAACACATTTTTTTTGTCATTTCACATGCTGCCGTATTTTCTTTTTGCAATTGGTTGTAATTAAAATTTGCAATTGGTGCATTACGTTTTAGACGGTTTTAAAATATTCTTTTAATTGTAAGATTGAAAATCATAATGAAGAAAGGAAACTAATTTAATGGCACAATATCTGATGGTTTTTGTTAGGAGTCTTTCATTACTTTCGTGATATTTTTAAAATAAACATTTCTAGTTTTTTGAAACAATATTCCTTACCTATTTTTCCACCCTTCGTTTGCAGGTGCAATGGCAGTGGTGCTACAGCTGTAGGCCGTTCTGATCGAGCAGGTGCTGGATGGGTTGAATAGGCGCCAGAAGGTGGTGGTGTGGAAAAGTTGAACGAGGAAACAGAAGTTTTGATTCCTACTGCGGAGTAAGGAGACTGAAATGTAGAGGTATCCATGTTGCTTTTCGTTGAGAAATTGGTGCTTTGCGATTGCGACATACCAGTCTTCTGGTACGGCAGTGACGGCGTTGGGACCGGGGCTGGCAGTGCTGGTGGGGGAATATTGTTAGAACCTATCGCTCGTCGAATCTGAAATAAAACATGTAATTTAAGAAATGTGTAGTAACATCAGTTATCAATTAATATTATTTTATTACGTAGTTCTCAGTTATGTATATAACATTTTAGAACAGATGTTTGTTAGAACTGTGTTTACTTTTGCGTTTAATTTTTGAAGTAAGTTGGAAACTTTGATGTGACAATAACAATTGAAATAGATTTCCATAAATACCAAAACACCGAATTCTATACACGATTGGCATTTTGAAACCAAATTATTACCAACTGGAAATCACTTAAACAGTTTTAATCTTCTGCAGATGATACCAAATGGGTTAGCATCGGGTATAGTTAGTATTCGATTTTAGTGTTTGTGGAAAGCTATTTCAGCATGTTTTACGTTTTAGGTAATTTACGATTCAACTGTATGAGAAAACTATACTACGGTGTGTCAAATATTAATATCATAGAATATACAGGATATTTCCTAGAATTGAACAAATGTTGAATTTATTGGAAGTTGAATAGATATTGTAACCCCCATAATCAATGGATTTATTAGAAATCCAAAATTTAAGAGTTCAAAAATCAGTGGGAACAATTTCCTCCATAAAAAATTAAAATAACTAATTTCGTCTTTATTGTGTACGTCAACTTCAACGGGTCATAATTCCCTTGGAAATATTTATTAAAAAAAAAAATCATACTTTTTTAGCTTTCTTTTGTATGGAAAGCGTGTCACAATTAAAACATTTGCTATATATTTTTCTAATTGAACCACGTTGTTTAAATGCTAAACATCTAAGAAATAGTGAGAATACAACCCAAATGTTTTACAAAAGAAACGTTTAATATAAATATTTAAATTATTCATACTATCTGTCCACCTTTACAAAGTACTTCATTAATTAAGTTGACATTAGGAAGGCTTTATTTTTTAGGTCTACAAACATGATGCTTTGTTACTTTTTGTAGAGGGTCTTACTTACGTTCACACAAAATGTATTACATTACACAGAATATTGAAGAAAGTTATGAATATTTATAAATATTTCTAACCTAATTATTTCCATAAATAAAACCACTTTATACATCAACTTTTTTTAATGTCTTAAAATGACATAATCCACTTGTAAAATGTTAGACAGTGAATGTGTTCTCTATTTACTGAAACTTTGACATTTCTGGAAACTTTTTTTGTAAAATTACGAATTACGAAGTTGTGATGAGAAAGAAAGTTATGAGTCAAAATATCATGACGGAGAGGTGTAACTTGCGTCCTCTACATAGAACTACAGTATTAGTAACAATATCATGTTTGTAAAATATATAGCCATGCCAAATCTGCGTAGTGGTTTATAAAATTTATTCAAAAAGGGAAATGTTGATCTATAAAGTCCTGTAATTTCATAAGGAAACACTTTTTACTATGGCATGTTGGATTACGGGATCAATTTTTACATGCAAACTGTACATACATGTATTTCTCACCAATCACTGATTAGTATTTTGGATTCACAAATTCATCTACAGGGTGTTCTACCACAAGTATGCCAAACTTAACAGGCTTCTAATTTATCAAAAAAATAAATGGACTCTCATTAATAAACGTATGGTTCAACTTCTTTGACGGCAGTAAAAGGATCAAAGAAGCCGACGTTTTTTATGTTGCAAATAAGTTTGAAATAAACTGTATGTCCTAAAATGCATAATAAGGATTCTACAACCCCTTGAAGGGTGATCATTTTTCGATTACATGTCCGATGTGGTGTTGACTAGAAAAATGAAACTTTACTGGCTCGATGTAGGCACATAAAATTCAAATTTTACAATTAACAGCTCACTTTATTTAGGTAGTTTTGAGGGGTAAGGGGAAGTTTTTGGCCCCAAATTTTATGACGTTACTTTCAAAGCAAAACTTTTAAACAAATTTATTTCCCATACAATGATTCATAAAAAAAGTATCTTTCAAAGCCCCTTTTGATAATTTTTGTTGAACGGTAATAGGGTTTTTCATCCTAAATATATAAAAACTAATTGATTAAGTCACCTATATATTAAAACAATTGATATTTTGGGGTTGTAGTATTGTGTAATTTACATTGCATAGGTGTCATTACTGCTTCATAAATTTAAAAAACACAAGGAAAGACAGAAATGAATATCACCCTCGATTTCCAAACAGAATAATTCCTCCACGAGCAGTATTTAGTCGCACGTTTCAATGAATTCGAAAAACAGGATCTTGATCTCACGATCGTAGAGAGACCTCTCGAGAAGTAAACATTGATGGGAAAGAGGATATAATTAATATGGTAAGAGATAACAAAAGAACCAGCGATTGACGGATTTCATACTGAAGCACTTCAACCTTATCATTATCAGCGTGTAAGCTTTATAATCAGGAGATGGTGAAGAAAATTCTAGTTTTGCCGTTGGAATTTTAATAATTTTAATGGTGATCCCAGTTTTATCAGGAATGTTATGTGGAATAACGACGTCACCATCACCAGGGATAGCATTAACCATCATAATAAGCATTTTTTGTGGTCACGCTATAATGCAGCTAAGGTTCCAACGTGGATTCAGTATTAACATTTGGGAAGGTACACTGAATATATGACTAGTAGATATGTACTTATGAAATACAAGGGTGGATGCAGAAAATTATTAAAATTTCCTTGAAACTACACAAATGGAATATTTAAACGATTTGCACTATATATTATACAGCAAGTGTGGTTTCAACACGATGGGGTGCCGCTTCATAATGAAAGACATGTGACTGAATGGTTGAAACGGAATTTTGGAAATAACTAGATTGGTAACCGTGGTTCTGTTTTATGGCCTCCTTGCTCTCCTGATCTCAAACTATTAGATTTTCACTTCTGGGAATATATGAAGCAGTGAGTTTATTTTGACGAAATAAATAGTATTTAATACTTGACAGAAAGGGTCAATAACTAGTTTAGCAGATACCGCGAACAACGATGACATGGCTGAAATCAATAATTCAGTTATTGGCCGTTGCCAGGCATCTATTCGTGCTCAAGGAGGTCACCTTGAATCGTTATTCTTTTAACAATTAAGTACGTTATTTTTGTGTTGTAAATTATTGATTTTTTATTTTTTAATAAAAATTTTATTTATTTATTTCATAGGTATGAAAAACCCTACCAGTTCAATGCAAATTATTCAATAAAGGCTGGTGTCACAATTTTGAAAGACACTTTTTTTCTGAGTCATTGTATGGAAAGGTAATTTTATTTAAAAGTTTTGACTTGAAAGTGAAGTCAAAAAAAGTTTGGAGTAACAAACTGCCCCTCACCCCTTAAATCTACCCCAATAAAGCGAGCTGTTAAATATAAAATTTGTAATGTTATGCGCCTACATCGAGCATATAATGTATGAAATGTCATTCCTTCAATAATCACATATAATAATGAAGTAATTGAAGATCCGCAAACAATTGTGGACAGCTTTGCTGAACATTTTTCTCATTCTTTCAATGACCCAGTTGCTGAGACTTAAGATCTAATTGATAATCACAATGTGATGATGTTAGATATTAAATCTGTAACTGAAGAGGATGTTTTAGGCGCAATTAAAAAACTTAAGGCAAACATGACCATGGGACCCGACTTAATACCTGCATTTTTGCTTAAGGATTGCTCATCGGTTTTTGTTAAAGCACTGACAATCATATTTAATCTCATATTGAAAACCTCGTGTTTTCCTGAGTTATGGAGATAAAAATGATCTTACTAACTATAGGCCAATAACGTTAGTTTGCAACTTCAGCAAAATACTTGAGATCTTGCTTCATTCTGCAATGTACAGTCATGTGTCAGCGATGCTCTCTAACGAACAACACGGTTTCATGAGAGGACGGTCCACAGTTACAAATCTTGTATGTAAAACCCAGTTTATCTATGAAAAACTTGATAGACAGAGCCAAGTAGATGTCATATACACCGACTTCTCGAAGGCATTTGACAAATTAGAACATGGGATTTTATTGAGAAAAATGAGTCTATTTGGACTGTCCCCAGATTTAATGAAATTGTTTACTGATTATTTACATGATAGGTATCAGTTTGTTCAATATCGTGGTTTTAAGTCTTTTAGATTCCTTCAGAGGTCTGGGGTTCCGCAAGGTTCGATACACGGGCCGCTTTTCTTCAATATGTTTATAAATGATATCATATCTGACCTGAATGTACATTGTTTAATGTATGCAGACGATTTAAAGTTGTATGTCGAAATAACGTCTATTGCAGACTGCGAACGTCTCCAGAATGCATTAGACTTGATTGAATCTTGGTGTAATAGGAACAGTTTACCATTAAACGCCACTAAATGCAATGTCATGACTTTCAGTAGAACATCTAATCCTGAAATGTTTGCATATAACTTAATCGATACTCTATTACAACGGCCCAATACTATTAAAGATCTCGGGGTCATCTTTGACAGAAAACACACGTTTAATCCTTACATTGAGGCAACCACTTTAACAGCATTTAAAAGACTAGGATTTATTATACGCAACCTTAAAGGCTTCACTAATACACATACACTCCGCTTACTGTATGTGTCTCTTGTAAGATCTCGCTTAGAGTATGCATCGATAGTCTGGAGTCCTATCTACAATGTACATAAAACATCTTTGGAAAAAATTCAGAGACGCTTTTTAAAGTCAGCTATATATCCTCCCAGAGGTATTTCTCAGGAAACGCTGTTAAGTCGTTTTCATTTAACATATCTTGAGACAAGGAGAAATATGCAGTCGGTTGTGTTTCTTTTTAAATTAATTAATAATAAGTTGGACTGTACAGCCCTATTGAATCAAATCACATATCGTGTCCCTAGAGTGTCATCTCGATATAATAATATTCTTCTATCCCTACTCCCCGTACCAATATATTAATAGCTGCACCACTTTATCAAATGACAGTAAACTATAGTAATCTTGAGGACAGAATTGATATATTTTATTGTAACGTATCTCAAATTAAGAGAATTTTCTTAAGTTAACTTACTCATCTGTTTCTTGTTATAAGTTTAATTTTTCTCTTTAAATTTGCACTACCTATAATGTAGACCATCGTTGATAGATTAATTTGTTTATATCTGAGTGTATATACACGTGTGTGTATATTTGTGCTGTTGTAAATATGTATGTATGTATGTATACATGTATGTATGCGTGTATATATGTATGCATATGTGTATATGTATATGTGATTGAATTATTGTAAATTTTTTTGTGTAATGTATTGTATAATATTTTATTAGATACTGTTCCCTATCCTGTAATTGGGCGTTGCCTGTTGGATTTGTATGAAATAAAATAAAATAAAATAAAAATAAAAAAATAAATAAAATAAAATAAAAAAATAAATTTTTCTAGTCAGCACCATATCGGACATATAATCGAAAAATTGATATTCACCAACCCCCTTCGAGGGGTTCTAAGTCCCTTATTATGCCTTTTAGGACATACGTTTATTAATGAGAATCCATTTTTTTTAAATTAGCGACCTTTGAAGTTTGACACACTTGTGGTAGATCACTCTGTATAAAGGGACAAGAGACACGATTTATTTATGCAACTGTTTATTTTAACTTGGTATAAATAAAGTGGCATGTTGAAGCGGAACATTTTCGAGATTTTTGAATTCACTGTTTCAGTCGTTTAAAAATTGGAAAAATATGCTTGGACAATGATGTTCATACCGATGTATCTAGAATATTAACCTGTAATTAAATCTGTCAAAAAAATATGAGCTGACAGTTAGGAAACTGGCAGCGACTTCACAGCTAAGAACTTTTATCACGACTGAAATTTTTTTATCACGATTGAAACTAAAATATGCCTTTCTGAAAAACAAAATTGACTTTTCTGAGGATTTCTTGCGAAAACTTTCCTGGAAAGTTTTATTGAATTTGTTCAACACATTATCACCATACTGTACGGGGTTTGTTGAAGGACCCACAATTAATGAGATTTTCTTTTAACCTCTTAAAAATAGCTTTATTAGGTTGTATTCTTTCTGGATAGCGATTGAAATATATTTAGGATGCAATATCACAATTGTTATTACTTTGAATAAAGCATTCTAGCATATCATATTTCTCGTAATTTTCTTAAGACATCTTCACTTTTACGATTAAATGGGGTGTAATTATGACGGAAACAAAATTATTAATATGCAATTTACTGACAAAAGGATAAACAATGTCATAGATCAAACACGCCTAATTGGAATAAATATAAAAAACGCAAAAAGTAATCTACTAAGAGATTATTTTCGCTGTTAAATACTTACACATCAAAAGCGACCCCACATATATATGATTCCCTTAAAAAAAGACAACTTTTTGCCATAACTCGAAATTGCACCTTTTTTTTTAAATTTTCTCGATTGTATTTTAAAGAAAAAAGTGTATGAACGTATGAATGTAAAAGTTGTTTTTTTCATAACGTTACAAGCAATCGAATCAAACTTTTGTTTATAACTCCTAAACAAACGACGATAGCAAATTTTTATTTTCGCCAGTAAATTTGTCTCAAAAAAAAAAAAAGATCGAGAATGTGCTTCCATTTTTTTTGTATATTTTACAGTTACCGAGTTACCCTTCAAAAACATCGAGATTTGCCTATCCTGTTTACAAAAAATTTACCATACCCCTCAACTCTGTGTAACCAAGTATTATTATTTATATTGTCGGGAAAAGCGGCTACTAAATCTAGCAAATCTAGCACATCTACGCTACCTGTTTAGCATTATTGGAGGATCTGTGCAAGTGCAACGTATCACCGAACATACGAGGCGTGGGCTGATCTAGCGTGTTGTTACCAGATGGTGTTCCAGAGCCGGCCGACGACATCATGTTGTTACCGCTGGTAGGGGTGGCTGGAGTGTTGTTGTGTTGAGAAGATCCACCTGCGTCACTTCTATGTGTTGGCGATCTGAAACAGAACAAAGTCATTAATATTTAATTCCGATTACTTCAAATGTATTATTTGAAAATATGGTGAATGCGCCGGTACGAAACATTGTACGTTGGTCGATTTAAATCGCTTTTGTGTGATTGTATGGTTTGTTTCTCACTTAAAAAAAATATACGCTATAAATTACATAACAGTGTGTCCGTAAAGTATGGAATAAATTCATTATTTCTTAAACCAAAAACATTTAGAAAAGATCCTCGGACATGTCGATTTATAATTTTTTTTTTTTTTTGTTATAACGTCATCACTGTTTCCGTTATCTTGTCATCGATGTTTCTTTAAATAGAATACTCTGTACTTTGGATCCTGAATCAACAACTGATTCCAAAAATGTGTTACACTTACACCCAGTATTATCAACATTTTAAAGGGACCTTTAATTTAAAGGGAGTTTAGTGACTAGAAAACAAACAAAATATAAATATTGGATAGCAATTCTATAATTTAAATAAAAAATTAGGTCTAATGGCATTCGTATATCTCGATTTATATTTTGCTGGAATTGCTGATAATTCTTTTCTTGTCACTAAAACTCCCTCTAAGCTAAAGGTTCCTTTAAAATGTTGATAATACCGAGGGTAAGGGTCTAAAACTGATAAGTTGAAAAGATTTTGAATATAAGAATTTCATGTTTTGTTTGAACAAATAAGTCACTAGAACTAACGGTTAGTTAATAATAAAAACAATTTATAGTAAATATTTGAACTGTACTCCTTATTGTAGCTGACAGTGCCCTAAACGATGAATAAAGTGTTGCTGGACTTTGTTTAGAGTTTCCTGAAGAATGTTGTTTATTTCTGTTCTAATTCTCTCTTATAATTCAACAATGTTTTCCGGTTTGCTTTTATAAACTAAGTTTTTAGATGGTCCCACAGAAAATAATCTAATGAATTGAGGTCCGGTGATCTTGGTGGCCATTCGGTTGGTCCACATCTACCAATCCACCTATTCAGAAATATTTGGTCAAGATACCTTCAAACGTCTGCTGCATAATGAGGAGATGCACCATCCTGTTGATACCAAAAGCTGTTGTCAATATGTTCAGGATTAATTCTACTGGGGAACAAATTTAACAACGTTGAAATGAGATAGCCCATTAAAAACTGGAGATACGTTGGTCTGTTTACAATTCATTCGAAAAAATAGGGTCCAATGATTCTATTTCTTACAATTCCCACCCACATATTTCCCTTCTGTGGATACTGTGTGTGTTGCTCCGGCATCCAACGAAGGTTTTCCCTTGCCCACTATCTACAATTCTGAGGATTCACTTCACCATTTAATTTGAAAGTGCATTGATCGGAGAAAATAATATTTTTTATTAGAAGAGGATCACCATTAAATAAATTACATACTTCTTCGCCTCCTATCATCATACCCTATCATCGTAAGAATTTCAATTCTCTGCTTACAGATACACTCATGTTATAAATTAAAATAAATCGTCAACAATTATTGAGAAACCACTACTGGGCTAAATTATTTTTAAGTGATTCACTGTCAAAGACGATAATGATAAAATTAAAAAAAAAAACTAAAACTATACTTCAAAAATTACTTTATTTTACTTTTTCACTTATTTTTCTTTTAAATGGCCGTATCTTCCAACTTATCAATTTTAGACCCGAAGTATGATACACATTTGGAATAAGCAGAATCCAAAAGTGGGGAAATATATAGGGTATTCCATTAAAAAAAATATCGATGACGTAATAACGGAAACAATGATGACGTCATAACCAAAAAACAAAGGATTAGGTGTGAAATTGAAATTAAAAATTTACGTTTCCGCAGATTGTTTCTAAATATTTTTGGCTTAAGAAATAATGAATTTATTCTATACTTACTCTGTATGTACATTGTGAATCCCTGCATATAGCTGAAATTTACAGGCCTGTCCTTGTATCTGTTTGATATTAGTTTCCTTAGCAATAATTTAATTATTGACTGTATTATAATATAAAACTCCTATGCGATTCAAATGTATTGAGCCCTCAATTTGAACGTTTACGAAAAAAAAAACTAGACGACCGAATTCGAGCACTTCTTCACATATGAGTACATATATACTGTTGACTATAGTACATCAAAATTTTAGGAACATAGGTGTTACAGTTTTTGAAACAATGAATGATAATGTAAAAGATGTACCGAATTTCGGCTTCATTTTCCATACAACAGTAATTACGAATTAATTTCTCAAAAATTGACTAACAAAATTACTTGAAACTTTCAGAAACTGAAACTGAGTTATGAAATGGCCTTTCTGTACACTTGTTGTACTTTACAAAATGAAACGACTTTTAGATGTTCAGTTATTAAAAAAAAAATTGCTAATAGATATTTTCATTATTATTAATAATATAATTAAAACATTCTAACATAGGATAACAGTTGCACAAAAAATAGCATTTCTATGAATAAATTACAGATTTATCAAAAATTAATGAAATATCACAAGAAAAACCTAATCGGAGTAGGAGAAACTCGACCGTTTTCGCTTATTTATTTTTTCGAATATCTTTCGAATAACTTTTCATTGAGATTTTTTAAACACTGATTTTCCAGACATTTAACCTATTTGTTGTAAAAAACTTATACTTATAAATACACAGCGATGCCACAATATATTTTTTAAATTTTCCTTTATTTTGTTTTATTTTTAAATTTGTTTACAGTGTGAAAATAGACATAGAATGCAGTCCATATGTATGGAATAAATTCATTTTAAACGTAATTTTATGAATCTTTAGGAAAAATCCTGAAACAGGGCGATTCTTAATTTGATATTGCCATTTTTACCATGAAAATATTGTCAGCAACAAGTGTTCACCCCCTTTGAAGTTAACTACCCCCGAAAATTTTAAATTAGAAAGGGCACCTCGTTCGAAGCAGATTCTGATTTTCTATTGAACAGGATAAAGTTTTCTTAAATTTGGGGTATTAATTATTGGGAAAATTAATTTTGAAAATATAAAATTTTGTGAATATCTTGTATACTTAATTGAGGTATTTGTTGCTAAATTATTGGTTTTGAGGAAAAATGAAAACTGATCTGGTGTTGTTTTTAAAGTTTTTAATACAAAATTGTACCCACCTAAACTCTTTACATAAAGTGAAGCGCAGAATCTCATACAGTATTAAGAATGTATTTACAATTTATTTGAATGTATTTCCAATTTATTTTATAATTAAATTAAATGTTCAAAATGACTGCTAGTCATGTCTTGACAATAAGCAAGGCGATCTTTGAATTCTTGGATGACATTTTGTATGGCCTCAGATTATTTTGTGAATTTCCTAGGTTATCCTATTTTTTAAATCTGCAATATTGTCTGGTTGATTAACATACACTTTTGATTTTAAACAGCCCCATAAAAGTAATCAAGAGGGGTAAAATCGTGAGACTGAGGTGTCCATTTAATAGATCTACGTTTTCCAATCAACATGTTAGGGTAAACTTCATTTAAATAATTTCTCACTCTACGTGATTAATGCGGTGGAGCTCCATCTTGTTGGTACCAAATAGACCTGTCAATTTTATTTGGATAATTAATATCAGGAAAAAGTGTTTTTAATGTAAGCACGAAATATTCAAAAAAATCTAGATAAACATCATCGTTAACTGTGCCTCAAAAAAATATGGGCCAATAACTTAATTACTAATGATATAAGCCCAAACATTCACCTTTTGAGGAAATTGTGTGTGAGCCTCCATCATCCAATGAGGATTTTCTTTACTCCAATATCGACAGTTCTGGCAGTTCACCGTTTCTTTTAATTGAAATGTGGCTTCATCAGAAAAGACGATTTTGTTTAGAAACTATAAATCTGCCAGAATTCTCGTCATTATTAATTCACAGAATTCTTGCTCTCGATCAGGATCATCCTTATTTAACTCCTAAACCAAATTATCTTTATAAGGATGGTATTTTTCTTTCTTTACTTGCAGAATCAATGATTTATTTACATCACTGTCGGCAGCAAATTGTCTAGTTAGTTTATGCAAATTTCCATTAGTGCATCTAATTGTTTAAAATGCATGCATATATATATATATATATATATATATATATATATATATATATATATATATATATATATATATATATATATATATATATATATATATATATATATATATATATATATATATATATATATATATATATATATATGTATATATATACATACTGGGTGCCTCGATCGATATAGGGACAAGTACGCACCAGAAAACCAGAAAATTTTGAAAATTTAGGGTGCCACTAACTGCCGTTAGTGGCACCCTAAATACACCATATATATATATATATATATATATATATATATATATATATATATATATATATATATGTGTGTATATATATATATATATATATATACCGGGTGGCCCAGGGACTAGGGAACCCCCCCAAATTTTTCTACAATTTTTGAGATAGAAATTTGAAATTTGTAGGGATGAATCAAGACAAAAATTGTAATTTTTTTATCCACCCGCGCCAAAGAAGTCACTTCCGGTTTAACGTGAAAATGTAATTTTTAAGTCATCCAGTTTTACACTTATCAAATTATACCTATTGTAGTATAATAATAATAGTAATAACAAAAAGCATAAATTTATTTAATAATTAAACATGTACATCTACCCTACCCGACAAAATGAACTATTCATTGCAAATAAAGAAACTAGGAAGTAAGTTTTGGAAGACCAGAGTTATAAACTAGAAAATAATGAAGAAATAGTGAGTACTATACATTGAACTAAAGCCGACTACTAAAGAAGATCTCGAGGATAGAGTGAGACAGGCAATTAATAACATAAATCCCCAAAACTTACGAAATGTAATGAGAGAACGTTCAGAAAGAATTAACGGAGGCCATTTTGAACAAAATTTATAAGGTTTTAGTTATTTAACATTTAATTTAGTTCAGTTTTTATAAGTTTCTGTACTTTAGTTCACTATTTCTTCATTATTTTCTAGTTTATAACTCTGGTCTTCCAAAACTTACTTCCTAGTTTCTTTATTTGCAATGAATAGTTCATTTTGACGGGTAGGGTAGATGTACATGTTTAATTATTAAATAAATTTATGCTTTTTGTTATTACTATTATTATTATACTACAATAGGTATAATTTGATAAGTGTAAACAATTGGATCAATTAAAAATTACATTTTCACGTACCTAGGTATACGAGTACACAGCCTACTCATGGAAAAGAGTGAAAACAGTATCAGGAATATTTTATGTTCGACATTTTGTGCATTAATAACGTTATTATTATAACAAATACATACATCATCGGAGAGAAGAATTTGATGAGAAGAAAAACACCACATAAAACACACAGGATGCTATTCAAAATAAGCAAGTTATGGTAGTACGAAATGTAAAAAATAAACATATCGAAAAAAAAATAAACAAACGTAAATAAAGAAATTAACGATATGAGAAATAATTAAAATTACATAATAGTAATGATGGTAGACACCCTTACAACGAGTGTTGACAATTATTTTATTTATAATGTATTTCGTTTGTTAGATTCATGGCCTTCTTAAAAGAAACAAACAAATGTAATTGTCTGGGTTATTTATGAACCGATTTTAAATCTGAAAAAACCATTATAAAGGGAAATTAAATATTCATCAGAAAAATCACCTAAATATACAGGGTGCTATTTAAAATAAGAAAGTTGGAGTCACTTCCGGTTAAACCGGAAGTGACTTTTTTTGACGCGGGTGGATCAAAAAATTACAATTTTTTGTCTTGATTCATCCCTACAAATTTCAAATTTCCATCTCAAAAATTGTAGAAAAATTTGGGGGGTTCCCTAGTCCCTGGGCCACCCGGTATATATATATGCAGATGATTCAAAATATATTTTTAATCCGGAAAAGGCAATTTTCTGGAGATTTCCTTTATATGTATAGTGCTTAGCCTATTTCATATCAATGGGATACTGGTATTTCTCTTTAAATTTAATAAAAACTGAAAATAGAAAATTATCAAGAAATTTTGATAATTTTGATAAAATCTGCTGTGGCAAAAAAAAATAAATCCATATGGAATAATATCATCCGTTCAAAGTTCACCCAATATATACATGAGTAAAATGAGGACGATTTTGATTCAGTTTTGCAAAGTTATTATAGATATACAAGAGATATCCTGATATTGTTCAAAACATACTCTTTTCCGACAAATCTAATTTCTGTTTAAATCGCATTGTCAGCAGACAAAATTGTAAGTACTGTGCGTAGCAGAATTCACAAACTCTCCCAAATAGTTGAATTGGTGGTTGGTAAGACCTATAAAGTGGCGTATAATATTACCAGACCTAACCTCATTTAATTTTTTTTGCAAAAATAGGCAATATAAATACAGTTTAAAAAAACTAAAAAACACGCTTTCATAGCACATCAAACTAAAAAAGTGAAAAATAATTATTAATGTAAACTGAAAACAATAATGAACGAAAAATACTAGTATTATTGTGAAAAAAGCGTGGGTTGTTCCATATACGAAAAATATGGCACAAAGCGCCCCACGCTTTTTTTACAATAATACTAGTATTTTTTCGTTCATTATTGTTTTCAGTTTATATTAATAATTATTTTTCACTTTTTAGTTTGATGTGCTTTAAAAGCGTGTTTTTTTAGTTTTTTTAAACTATATTTATTTTTCACTTTTTAGTTTGATGTGCTATGAAAGCGTGTTTTTTTAGTTTTTTTAAACTGTATTTATATTGCCTATTGATGCTGATATTATAACATATTACGATCCAACAGATACTTCCGAAAAAAAAAATTATTTTTTTTCAGCCATAGACGAGATTTGAACTCACGCCCGAGGAGTCCGTCTTTTCGCGTCGACTAAGACTTGTGCCTTAGCCCGCTCGGCCATCGAACGAACTGAGAATCACGGAATGTACTAACAGTAATAAGCCACTTGCTCTCACGCAGATGATACGTGAGGAAAGGAAATTATTTAATTCTGGCGATCCTGATCAGGATAATGATAAAAACTTATCAAATTATTGTATTGTTACCAGTTCTACGTAAGTGTACAAAGTTTCAATTAAATCTGTCCGTTTAAAGTGGGTCAAAATCGAGTCCAAAGAGTCGGTTACAAACAAACAAACAAACATACAAGTGAGGCGTGTTAAAAACACTCTGACTGCTGAAATTTACCTACAATTTTTTGAGAAGACTTACAATTCTGTTTCTATATATTATCTTTCAATAAGACGGTGCTCCCGCACACTATGGAACGCTTGTTCGAAATTATTTAAATGAAACTTTCCCTAACAGGTGACCAGGACGAAGAGGGAGTATTGAATAGCAAGCTAGATCGCCGAAACTCGTTGGAAGGTTAAATATCATTTATATATTTTATGTTGTATTTACGGTGTCTTGTACCAGTTTTTGTTTGTTCATTAATTTGTTACTAATTATGAACAACAAAATCTTAATTTAACTAGTCTTGAGGAGCTAATAAATATAACATACCGTCGTCTAATTTGAAAAAGTAGTTTTTCTGCTTTAATTGACTTATTTCCACTAAGTGATAATATTTGAATTATAAAATTGTGAAAAGGGCTGTTTCAGGATACAATTAATTAATTAATAAATGGATAATATTTACTTAATTTGTGTAGTGTAAAATGATGGAGAGTATTGTATGCAGTTATATTTGTCAATTATAAAATCTATTCAGTTGTAAGTATTTATATAATTAAAATTTTATCCAAACATAGAGTGAAATATATAACGTGCGTTTAGTGCATGAGCTGTCGGAGGATGAGTTTGATAAATGACTACAATATTGCAAAGAAATATGGGAAATATGTCAAGCAATTTTAGATTTTGTTAAAAATACGATTTTCTTCAACGAGGAAACTTTTTGCCTACATGGCAGTGTTAACAACGAAACACTGACTGGGCATCGTGGTTTGGAATTTCCTCAATTTGAACTTATTACCACATTAGTAATTTTATAGAAGATACAAATTTAGCCCACAACAATTTTTTGTATCAGCAAAATGGTAATCAATCTCACTATGCCGTCAATGTTCACTAATACTTGTACCAAATACTCCCAATAAATGGCTTGATTGGACCTATAGAGTGGTATGTATGATCAGCAGACCTAACCCCACTTGATTTTTCTTTGGGTTACTTAAGATTGAGGTCTACAAAGATGAATTTAACAATATAGAAAACAACTATTTAACTAATTCTCCAAGAAAACAGTTCAAGTCATTATAAACGTTCAGGAAGAGTTTATTTTTAACACGCTTTTATTAGCTTCACTTGTATGTTTGTTTGTTTGTAACCGACTCTTTGGACTCGATTTTGACCCACTTTAAACGGACAGATTTAATTGAAACTTTGTACACTTACGAAGAACCGGTAACAATACAATAATTTGATAAGTTTATATCATTATCCTGATCAGGATCGCCAGAATTAAATAATTTCCTTTCCTCACATATCCTCTGCGTGAGAGCAAGCGGCTTATTACTGTTAGTACATTCCGTGATTCTCAGTTCGTTCGATGGCCGAGCGGGCCAAGGCACAAGTCTTAGTCGACGCGAAACGACGGACTCCTCGGGCGCGAGTTCAAATCTCGTCTATGGCTGAAAAAAAAATATTTTTTTTTCAGAAGTATCTGTTAGATCGTAATATGTTATAATATCAGCATCAATAAGCAATATAAATATAGTTAAAAAAACCAAAAAACACGCTTTCATAGCACATCAAACTAAAAAAGTGAAAAATAAATATAGTTTAAAAAAAACTAAAAAACACGCTTTTTAAAGCACATCAAACTAAAAAAGTGAAAAATAATTATTGATATAAACTGAAAACAATAATGAACGAAAAATACTAGTATTATTGTGAAAAAAGCGTGGGGGCTTTGTGCCATATTTTTCGTATATCAAGCAACCCACGCTTTTTTCACAATAGTACTAGAATTTTTCGTTCATTATTGTTTTCAGTTTATATTAATAATTATTTTTCACTTTTTAGTTTGATGTGCTTTAAAAGCGTGTTTTTTTAGTTTTTTTAAACTATATTTATTCGTCTGAAACTATGCTAATCGGTCAAATGGCTACCTGGCTGTACGGTTTTAATCTAATTAAAGCAGCCTATTAATTTGGATCATAATTATGTCAACATTTTTCTTATGGAACCACCTAAAATCTTTACACTATTATGTGTATATAGGTTCTATTACTACCAGCAGATAAAAAATCTTCGCACTCAGTAAGGTTTCGTATAAACAACAAAAATAAAAGCGGCCCAAAATTTTATCCTTGAGGTATCCTTGTGCGAGATAAAATTCAAGTTAACATTTACATATTTCAAAAGTGCAGGGGAAAAACAATTTATATCACATATCACCAGGGCTGATAAAAATCAACTTCGAATTTGGCTCTGAAGAAATGGTTGTCTAATATGGTCGTAAATTTTTGTTATTTCCATAATAATTTTTTTTGTTTTTTAATATAATTGACGTATTTTATTTACCATATTATTATGTTAAAAAATTTGTAAATTATTTATAAACTTTGCAGTCTGAAGATATCACGCGACGCTAGTTTGAAAATAAAGCTTTTTGGGAGATATTCTTTTAGTAATTTTTAATATCTGTGAAAAAAATAACTCCAAAGCCATCCCCTAGAAATATCACTTCTCTGATGGACTTATTCCTAAAACGAGGTGAACTTCAATAGTTTTTCATATTACTTCAATTTTTAAAGATAATTTTATGGACTAAGATTTGTTTGTCGTTCACCATGTCACAGTAGTAAATTTTGACCATGTTTAATTGGCAAATTATACAAATGCATAGCTATTTTGGACTACCCCGATACCCTTCATTTATATGCTCTACATATTGGAATCCCGTTGTTAATAGAAGTAGGTAGACGATAGTAGGTAGTGTAGAAGAAGGGATCAATTATTTTTTTATTACAGATTTTAATCCTCATTGTAGGCTTGAAAATGTTCAATGATTTTGGTTGAATTAGGTTTTAAATTCCCCTTTTACAATTAAAATAAATTTCAATTTAAATTTCAGGCTTTGTGTGTTGAGTAAATTAGTGACAATTTTTTTTAAAGCGTGTAATCTTATTGCTGTAACTTTGACATCAAAACATATAATAAGTTTTTCAAACGAAATAATGTTTTAAATATATGAAAGAAATTTGCTTTTTAATGTTTCAAAAATATTTTATTAGAAACTCTACACGTGTTTCGACTTTTTAGGCCTTTGTCAAGAGTACAGGGAATACTGAACAGTAAAATTTGTGTCCATTGCTTATATAACCACATCTGGTACCTACTATAAAACTATTGTAAAATATGTTTTTATAAGTTGAATTTTACTTTATTTTTTAAATCTAAATTATTTTATTTAAAATATGGTGGCCGGTAAAAATTTGTTGTTCATTCGTTAAGTTTTTGTTATTTTTAACAGCTTTACTTATTTCTAATTGTTCCAATAGGTCAAGTTTCTTTCCTTTCTTTTCTGAATGGAGTAATTTGACATTATTTAAATCTATAAAATGACTGTTTTCTATACAATGTGTTGACATGCCCGTACTATATACATTGTTTACAATAGATTTCCTGTGTTCATCGAATCGCTTTTTTACATTTCGTCCAGTTTGTCCAATGTATATAGCATCACAGTCACTATATCTTACTCATATACTCCTGTTTTTTGTAGTTTTTCAGTTTTGTCTTTATTATTAATTAACATTTTACCTAAATTATTATTATTTTTTTTTATTTACTGAAATTGTTCTGCATCCTAGTTTATTCAGTTTATTACTAACTCTATTGCTGATCTTAGGCATATCATTAATACATTTATATCTCTTATTGCATTCCTGAGAAGAAGCGGCATAAAACTCTTTATGTAAAGTTTTCTTTTGTTTATTTTTTATTAGTTTATCTATTAGGTTTTCTTTATAGCCATTGTTTTTCGCAATTTGTTTGATTACGTTAACTTCTTTTTTTAAAATTCTCTTCGCTTAGTGGAAATGTGAATAGACGATGTATGTAGCTGTGGAATGGTGCCATTTTTATTTGCAATGATTGTTTAGATTTACTATGAATTATTGTATCTGTGCAAGTAGGTTTACGATAAATGTCAAACTCTAATCTATTATTGATATTTTTTTATATTAATGTCTAAAAAGTTAGAAATAAGTAAAGCTGTTAAAAATAACAAAAACTTAACGAATGAACAACAAATTTTTACCGGCCACATATTTTAAATAAAATAATTTAGATTTAAAAAATAAAGTAATATTCAACTTATAAAAACATATTTTACAATAGTTTTATAGTAGGTACCAGATGTGGTTATATAAGCAATGGACACAAATTTTACTGTTCAGTATTCCCTGTACTCTTGACAAAGGCCTAAAAAGCCGAAACACGTGTAGAGTTTCTAATAAAATATTTTTGAAACATTAAAAAGCAAATTTCTTTCATATATTCAAAATATTTAATAATGTTTCACAAGGAGCCAACCGCAGAATCAGTTCAGTGAAATAATGTTGATATGTTAAATTAAAAAGAATAACGTGAACTAACGTTTTCTAGATTAATGATATTTTATTGGACTACACATAAATAACAATACTCTTACTTATAAATAAGAGAGGAATTATCAGAATAATACATATAATTTATCAATGAACATTATATGAAACATAAAAACATAATTTATTTGTGATCTATTTATACAAATTTTCCCTTGTTTTCGTTTGTGTCTTAAATAAAAGAAAGCACAGAAATCAGTTTCAAAAAACAGATTTATTTTATTCTTACATTGTATTCTTTTGATTCCAAATAACAAATAAGCAAACCAGAAACGGGATATTAATATTGTATAAGAGATCCCATCTAAGACAGCATTTTGAACCTAATTCCTTATATTTGCTTTCCCACAAATCCATGCCTGTTGTATGTGAGGACTTCAAGGACCTTAATCTTGGTAAAGCCCTTCTGGCTTTGATTTAAATCGATTCCATCTCATACATAAATATTAGCCATAAACTATATTTGAAATTTGAGAAAGTGCTTGAGACTTAGCATCATCGAAATTTTACTGCAAGCATTCAGAAAATAAACTGCCAATTAGCCCTGTGTCAGATATTTTACACCAATAAGTCATATTTTGTAAAACGACATATTTCTAATAGACAAATTAAACAAAATGAAATAAAAAATATTATTTTAAATAAAATAAATTATTTTCCATAAAAATACTTAAATACTGATATAATTTACTAGATGTCCATGCAAGTACTGCTTGCCTTATATGCAGTACACACAGTGTGTCCGTGAAATATAGAATAAATTAATTATTTCTTAAACCAAAAATATTTAGAAAAAATTCTTGGACACGTCGATTTTTAATTTCAATTGCGCACCTTTATCTTTATGATTATGACGTCATTACTGTTTCTGTTATGACGTCACAGATACAGTTTTAAATGGTACACCCTGTATATTTCTCCATTTTTGTTTCTGCCTTAACAGCTGATTCCGAAAATAAAAAAATGATCACACTTAGGGTCTAAAATTGATATGTTGGAAGATAAGTCCATTTAAAAAAAAAACAATTAGAAAAGTAAAATAAACACGTTTTTTATTAATTTTTGAAGTAGGCTAGTTCTTGTTTGTTTTTTTTGTTTTATCATTATCGCCTTTGACAGTGAATCATTAATAATTAATACTTTATCCCAGTAGTGGCTTCTCAATAATTGATGTCGATTTATTTTAATTTATAACATGAGTGTATCTTAAAATAGAGAATTGAAATTCTTACGATGATTGGATATGGTGATAGGATGCGAACTCAACAAGAAGCATGTAATTTTTTAAATCTAAATATCTAGAATGACCTATAACTCAATCAACAGTGAATAAAATTGAAAAAAATTGAGAGAGACTGGTATGGTGGAAGATTTACCCAAAACAGTTCGTCCAGGTGTTGACGTGGAAACAAAATTATATATTTTACTGGCTTGAAGAAAATCCACATACCAGCATTTGTCAGGTTAGTCGCGATTATGATGTTACTAAAACATCAGTACATACAGTATTAAAATTAGAAAAATGGCATCCTCCCTTTAAGATTCAGCTTATGCAAGAACTAAGTAGTGATAATCCACAAAAGGTAAATGTGTGGGCGGGAATTATAAGAAATAGAATCATTGGACCCTATTTTTTCGATGGAACTGTAAACGGACTGACATATCTCCAATTTTTAATGGGCTATCTCATTCCAACTTTATCAAATTTATTCCCCAGTAGAATTAATCCTGGAAATGTTGCTGAAAGCCTGTGGTATCAACAGGATGGTGCGCCGCCCTATTATGCAGCAGACGTTTGAAGGTATCTTGACCAAATATTTCTGAGCAGGTAAATTGGTAGATGTGAACCCATCGAATGACTTCCAAGGTCACCGGACCTCAATCCATTAAATCATTTTCTGTAGGGGCAATCTAAAAAACTCAGTTTATAAAGCCAAACCGGAAAACATTGTTGAATTAAAAAGAGAGAATTAGAACAGATATAAACTACATTTCTCAGGACACTCTAAACAAGGTTCAGCATCACATTATTGATCATTTAGGATACTGTCAGCTACAACGAGTACAGTTCAAATAGGTTATTCCATTTAAAAAAAATGTATCGATGACGTTATAAATTAGGGTCTCTTAAATGGCAACGTTGCAATGTAAATTAGAGACAGACAACCCGTTGATTTCATTTTCCATTTAGCTGTTGTCGTGCGGTTAACGGTGCCACTGCATGTGATATGATGCAAAATTTTAATCTTCCTTCAATGTACTATGTCTTTAATACATATAGTATTTTATCTAGATAAGAACAAATTATTTTTACTAATTTACTATTTAATCTTCAATCAAATAAAGTGGGAGCATTACGATTTTGATACCTTGTATTCAGGTATTACTCTGAGTATTTATTACTATTTGTAAATTAGTCTCACCTCTCTATTGAAATATTTTGGTATTTTAATTTTTGTTATACTTTTATTAGTAAAGATCGCTATGTCGGAATATTTTTCCAATTTATTACATTGCACTTAACAGTGGTAGATGGAGTTACCATTAACTCGCTGGTTCTCTACTATCACATAGAGACTAATGATTCTGAGATACTCCTTGTATCTATTTCGCACTGACCAAGGTAATAACCAGAAACCGGTCTGCGAATGGTATACGCGACGGCATCAAGAAGGATTGCCATTTATTTGGTAAAAATCTTTTGCTAGTGGCTAATCGCAACACGTTAGCCACCACGTGGTCTGCTGTTGACCCATGATCTACAATGCTTACCTTGCTATCTACTATTTGAATAATTTGCCATCCACGCAAAACGTATCGTGTTTTATGAGGAAACCACGTGGCAATCAAACTATCAGGTGATACATATTCGATTAATAGTCAGAACGAAATACAAGATACATTCCACATAGCACAAGACCTGCTAAGTATATGCGTAAAATATGTGAATAAACGGTAATGGTAATTCATCTTCAAATATACTGTGCTCATTCTTATTTATTTAATATTATGATGGTGTATGAATAAAATATACTATGTACAAAGACTAACATTTTATATAAAAATTTACCCATACTATGTATATTCATTTTAGGTAACAGAGAGTATATGCACATTGCACATATTTCTTCTACTTTCTGCAAATACAGAGTACGTTCAATATTTTGCAGGGACCATAGATTGAATGATCATAGTATAATTTTGTGTTATATGAGAGCTAACACATAGCTAGGAGAAGTAATTTTGATTGAATTTTGTAGGTACATGTTAGAAATTTTTATTGCAGTTATGCTCTAATTTTGAATTTATTGATATTAAGAATCATGGATAAACCAGGCACGTCTCTAAAATATCTGTTTCCCAGAAATTAACCTTTGTCGGAGAAACAACTTTTTGAAATTGCGACGTTATCTGATTCTCAATTTTCTGAAATGATTCCGAAGAAGACGTTTGTATGACAATAATAATGAAGTACACACATTGACGTAAATAATGAACTGATTTTTATTCCTTTAGCTATAAGTAAAGCAAATATGATTATAAAATTGCCAAAATGCAGTAAATTGTAAGATGTATGTTTAAATCAAAGCTAGGTTTGTCAACAAGTTGTACTCAAATATGACCATAAAACATTAAAAATTAACATATTTTTAATACATATATTTTTTTAAATTAAAACCCCATTTGTTAGGAAGCCAACCATATTTATTAACCTCCATTATTCTGGGGCCATTTAAAAACAGTAAGAACGTGGGTCAACGACGAATCACGCGGCATGACAATATAAAGTCGTAGGTTAACGGTGTACAACTTGGTCTTCTAAAAATCCAAAAGCTAATGTAAGGATTGTATGATACAAATTTATAAATCATTAACAAGTGTGTGTGGCAACTTTATTTAATCTTTAATTAAATAAAGTGAGAGGATTACGACTTTGGTACTTTTTGCAAATTATTTTTAATATTTACAAATGATATTTTCTTCGCACTTTTCATACAAATGTTGAAAATTGGTCAGGTTGAAGCAATGTATGTTCTATTATTAATGGAAGTTGGTGGGGGAATACCGAACATGTAATCAACTGATACGTAATTAATCTATTTGATTAGGTACTGAATCTTTGTAATTACATACTCGGAAACTAATGCTTTATTTTAAAAAGTAAAATGTCGTTGCAAAGAGAACTTAACTTGCTCTAAAATAATGCATTACTAGGTCCTTCTTGCAATTTGAAATTTTGGGGGTAGACATCACCTTCCGTTTAGAGATTAAGATAGTACTATAGAAATAGTGAATTTAATTGTCCCCTTTGAAAAGAAAATTTCCCTGTTTAAGCGTTTTGTCTAAAGTTGAGTCAAAAGGGCATAAACAAGGATGGATTGTTTTTGGTAGGCCACCACATGAATTTCAAAATATAGTATTGCATAAAATTTATGAAAATCTTTAAAAAAAATTAAACATCACGGGCAATACAACCCTCTGTACCCCTGAAGGTACTTCAAGGTACCTTGTGTGGAAGAGGGCTATTCATTTAGAGACAATGGGAAGTAACCCAAGATCTGAGTATGTTAGTATTAATTTCTGGTTTGTGAAAGATTCCTAGCTCCTCGACCGGGCGATCGAATCCGGGACTCCAGGGTGAGAGTGTTCTTACTCGACCACGATGCCATACGGGAAGGGAAATAACATTATATAGACACTGACGACCATATTTTTTGTGTTACTGTAGTTTAACGCATTATTTGTATTTCATACATTCCTGGCTTATAGTTTAATATGTTTCAATTTAAAAAGCAGTTTTCTTTTTCAAAAAACGTAATTTTTTGTTCTATAAGAAGTTCGTCTTCTTAGGTAACTCAAGAAATTAATCTATTTTGTATCGAGGACTGCGATATTTCGTTCGATCGGAGACTTGAACGTCTGACCACTCCCTTGCAAAGCTTTATGCAATTTCTTCCTCTAAAATATTTAAATGAAAACAGGCAAAAAATTAGTAGTGGCATTACATTGTTTATTCTAAACAAAATGGCCATGCTTTAAAAAAAAGAAATGGATCTAAATTAAATTACAAATTGAAAAGTTATAAATATGTGTTTGAAAACAAAGTTATAACTAAGTGGTCGGAAAGTTTTAATTAAAGCCATTCCCTAGATGAGAATGCTTTTATAATCATTTGCATATACAAACCAAGAATTGTTACGATTTGTTTAACCACAAAATTTGATTTAACAATATGTATGTTACTCCCACTAATTTTGATAATTTTGTATTCGTTATTTCAATTTCTTAGTTTTTTAATTGATATTTTTTGAAAATATATTAATGTCACCAAATTTAGAATTAATTGTTGCTTAAATAGTGACAATTTATAATTTATTTATCTGACTCTTTTATGTCGTTGATACAATTTACTTTCTTGCAACACGATTTTTCAACTTTAGTAATTATTGAAGAATTTTAAAATATAATTGACAAAATTTGGAATTATTTTTTTTCAGATTGATATTATTTTATATGCTCTTCGTAACGTGTAGGGGAAATTTGCATGTTTGGCCGATATAATCAATGGCAAATATTGATTAACATGTAAACTCCTATTATTTAAATAATATTATACTGACTGAGCGCAGTTATACTATTTCAATAAAGAGAGATAGAAAGAGCGGGAAAAAATTAAGTAAATAATGTATGTTTTCCGAAAAAAGTAAAATTTTATATATTTTATTTGTTGTTGTTTATGTATAAATCATAATTTATTGAAGAAATTCGAACTTATTTTTAATTTCTCGAATTTCATGCACACACTTACAAGGTAGGATCATCTAAAAGCTCTGTATATGCTAAAGGAAACCATCCACTGCATTGTGTCCGCAAATTCTCTCCAAACTGCCATCCCTTGTTCCTTTCTCCTATCAACGCTATAAGGTCGCCTTCGTGGAAACTAAGTTGGTTCTCTCCGCTAGATAAGTAAGCGTATAGTGCACGTGCCAACTGAGTATCCCAGGAGGGTGGCGGCGGGACGGCCATTGACTTCGGACGGCGGGTTGGTGTGTGACCATCTGCAAATCAAGAGTGACATAACAACGTAAATAAATAACCTTACTTTATTTTTATTGTTTTTATATAAAATTTTACCACTTTTCTTACTACGAATTTTATAAACAAATATTAGCCAGAGATCTTTTTGTTCATTTCCTATGCATACACACAGTGCCTCAAAATTTGCTTTAGAAAGCAAATTTTCTTAAATTGCTTTCTAACTGAACCTGCATGCAGCCTTTTATACAGGGTATGCCTTACTTACGTTAAACTATTTCCTTAGCTAATTTTAAGAAAAAAAATCATATGAACAGGTGCCCAACAATTCTTCGTTTTTGAGATATCTAGGGGATCGAACTTACCTTATATTGTCATTATTAATGCAGCTGTTAAAACAAATTTGGCACGCAGTACATTTAGATAGGATGCCTTAAGATGCCATTGTATCACGCTTTACAATTAACCTGTGGTGGAGATATTGGTAATCAGTACAATAAAGTAGTGATGTCCTAGAAAATTAAAAGCGATCTCACCTTAAGATATCATTCAATTATAGGCAATGATTGTATCCTCAATTATTTTGGTACCTCTCATAGTTTCACAGCAATTTTTTAAAATTAATTCCACCGTTATTGCAAAAATAACAATTTTACTAAACTAAAGAGGCTTTGGTTGTTTTGATTTTGTCATCTTGATTAAGTACATGTTTATATTGCTTAGTTTGACAAATGTCATAGTTCTGTACATGTAAAATTTGTGAGGTGTGTTCTGTGCAACGATTTAAATTCTTCATCATGAATAATTATATGAATGCTGAAATGGCTGATATGGTCCTCGTTTATGGCTTGGCTGACGGAAATGGATCGAACTCAATGAGGGCCTAATTAATGTATCTACAACGCATGACGCCTTGTTCAGCGACATTTTCTTATAACACCTTTCTTCGACTTTACAAGACTGGAAGTTTCGCAAGAGATATTGTTACAAATAAGGCGTTCGCAAACTGTAAGAACTCCAGCATTAGAAGAAGCAATTCTAGACGAAATTGATGATGATCAGAAAAATTAGTTTAATGAGTCATATGACTGTTTGAAAGATGAGCTAATACATCTGTACTATGTGATTTTCAACCACGTATAGAGTTTATGCAATAGTTGCGGCGAAATGTGGCACAAAATCTTCAATTTTTATCTCGCATTTTATATACAGACGAAGCCAATAATTTTTGTGGGCTGATGATAATCCGCATCAAACAGTGTCTTCAAGATCGATTTTCTTGTAATGTGCGAGTAGGAATCATTGAATATTATTTAATAGGACTCCATTTTCATCCTTTGCAACTGGATGGAAATATTTATAGAAATTTCTTAGAACAGGTTTGCCATTATTGTTGAATGACGTGCCAGATACAACAGTTACAGCTCATGTATGATGGTGCCCTGTCACATTTTTTGGACACAAAATATCCTAGTTGGTGGATAGGTAGAAGTGGACCACAAGACTGGCCACCTAGAAGACCTGACCTAAATCCTTTGGATTTTTTCTTTGGGGTGTAACGAAGTCATTTTTCCGGTAACCATTTTCGGATGTAATAAAACTTAATTGGGCTCATCTTTCACTTTGATACACCCTATATACTATAACTCGTATGAATATTTCCGTTAAAATTGTTTTGAATCGGAGTTCATGTTCTTTTGGAAGTACAGTATGTGGAATAACAATTATTTACTAAACATAATTGTTTCAAACCGGTTTATTTTCAGGGTAATCTTAAGTTATGTTATTACCTCAATGATAAATCACTTGTAGTGTTTTTTACTAAAAGGCGCCAAGTAAGATGTTGAAAATATAATTTAATTTAGTTTAATTCAAAGTCAAGTTGAGAATAGTTGTTAATAATAAAAGGGTACGCTTCTATTTTTGTGTAAGTAATTTATAAAATAAATTATTGTTGAATTTATAGTAAAATATTAATCCACGTATATTTTTAAAGATTTCTTCTTGTAAATATAGTTTTAAAATTATTAAGAAGCGATTCCCGGCGTCGGAATATTTTATAAACGTTTGTTTATGTTAAATAACGCAGGGAATTTGTTTATGCACAGTACTTCAAGCTTGCTTGGAATACATTTACGATGCGCGCAATTTGTTCGGAAACCTTTAAAACACGTAGGCACGTGACTTTCGGGTGGCGGATCTGTGAATAATCCGCACGCACGAGCCAAGAATATCATCTTATCATCTTCTGATAACTGGTCAGACAGTCTGGCAGTACCGTACAAGCCGCTCCAGAACTCCAGTGTGGTCCGCCGAATCTTCCAGTGGTAAGAAATAGTTCTCACAATTTTATTGCTTTATTGTTGAATTTGGTGCATTTCCATCATTTACCGTTTGTGTCCGCATTTCTGCTATATTCTCTTGTCCGTTAATCGTTTACAATACCGTACGACCCAAGAAATCCGAAAAATATCGTGGTTCATCAAGTAAATCCGGGTTATCTATGTTAACTACGAACATATCGGGATTTCACTAGTAGATACCGCACGAGTGAGGTAATTCTCTAGAACTGTGAAAGGAACCTTACCGTGCCCCGCGGCGTAATTGTCAATCCGTAGCCACTATATCTGAGTGGTGAAACAAGAAAGCTCGCAGATAAATGTGATAACCCCTTGTTTTATCGATACCTAGTGCGAAAATATGCTTTAACTCCACCCGCATATCTCTGGTCTCGTCAGCTCAAGAGACAGTGTTTCTTAAACACGCAAATTAGTAAATTGGTGCCTAGTGCTACATCACGAGGTCAGCATTAAGCAAATCTGGATTTCATCAGTAGATTCAGCACGAGTAAGGTTTTTCTTTATAACTGTGAAAGGAACCTCACCGTGCCGTGGAAAGTAATGCATTAACCGTTGTATTCGGCACGAGTAAGGTTTTTCTCTAGAACCATGAAAGGAACCTCACCGTGCTGCGTGGAGTAATATCGTAACCATATCGTTTGATATTTGTATCCACAAGAGACTTAAGTCGCTGATCTACAGACATAGCACATCCGCGAGTAACCAGTCATATATACCGTCTGTCCCTGAATTGACATTCTTCCGTTGTGGCACGCCTGCACTCCGTAACTACTAGCACCTGGACGGCACTGCCCGTCTGCTGTAATTCCGCCGTAAGCACCAGCGGCCATAGAGTCACTAACCATTTGCCATAGACCCAAGTAACCGTAGATTGCTTTCATAACTGCTTGTAGTAGTTATTTTGATATTGCCTGCTTATAAGTAAATACTGTAAACGTAGTCTCCGAAACTTCGCCATATCATAAACCTCTTGCTTGGTTCCTAGGATTCATCACTTGTAGATAAAAACTAATATTTACATTGCTACGCAAATGACAACCACACACACAGACCCCTGGAATTCCGTCTCTTCACTGAGTTACCCTAGCTTCTATCATACCGCTGATAGAATAAAGTGGTGTTCCTACACTTTAAAACAGGAACTGGTGTTCGAGACCGTTACCGAAATAAAAAAGTTCAAAAGTACAGCTACTGTACTAAAGTGTGCCAAAGTGACACGACACCCACGCAAAATAAGCATTTTGGTGGTGGGTTAGAAGTAACACGTCACTTCAATTCAATGGTATAAACTAGTCCCATTGGAAATTAGTAAACGCTAACAGACCACATAGTGGTTTCTTGCCAAACAATAAAAATAGTCCTAGAATTTTCCAACGTGTACGGAATTCTTTTATAAAGAGGACAAAAGCATGTATCGCTATAGCGGGTTGCCACTTTGAACAACTGTTGTAATAATTAATCTTTAAGTAAGTTTAATGTTAGTGCTTTTTGCATTTTTGCGTTAATTTATTGAGTGTTAAATTATAGTTCCAACGTACTACCATAAGTTTTACTATTAGTTACTAATTACGTAGTGATGCTTGTAATATTTTTTACGATTTTTTTCCTAGCAAAAAGTCTTAATTAATTATTTTTGCGATAGCCCTGGAATATATTGAAAAAAAATTGCTGTGAAAATATAAGAGCAAAAAAATTGAAGCTACAATTATTGTCTATAATTGAATGACTTACTACTTTTTTTATCAAATTTATGGTACTGATTAACCATATCTCCGCCAATAGTTAATTGTAGAGCGTGATACAATCATATTTTAGGGCATTCTAAGTGTACTGTGTGCTAAATTTGGTTTAAATAGCTGCACTAATAACGACAACATAAGAAAAATTTTATACCTGTTTGTATGACCCTTGTCTCCTAAAATGAGCTAAGGAATATCCCCCTGAAATATTTTAACATACTTAAGCTTCACCTTGTATAGTGTATATGAAAAATGATAGTATACTATTCAACGAGCATGTAATGGTGCATAGTGATTATTCACGATGGCGAGGTTTATTTAAATCAACCTAGTGATTAATAACCATTACATATCAGTACAATACTATGCTTTAGACGCGACTATTAAATAATAGCAATTTTTGGTAAAATACCCCAATGAAAATTCTGAGAAGGTTCCTGAACAATAATTGCCACGTAATAACTATTCCTCATTTTGGTGAATGCTTGGTAGACGGATCGTTCCCATTACGTAACGGTAGTTAGTTGTGGAAATCTTTAAAGTTCTACTGATGGTAGCTACTACGTAGAGACTATTAAATGTGCTGCTTGGGATGGCTTGCTTTACAGTGATATTTTTATAACAATAATTTTCCGAAAGGAATGGATAATTTTGTAAAATAAAATTCACTTGACAAATAATATGCAATATTAGCTATTAAATGTGTAAAATTATTTTGCGTAAAACCCAGAATAATGCTTCCTCCATTATAAATAATTCTTATAGTAATATAGCAAATGTGATCTTAGTAGCTTGGTAGTGTCTTAGTTGATCTATGAACGTACTGAATAATCATTCCGTTGATAATTTCTGAACGGTTGCGCGCATTCTGTTTTTTAATTCTTTCAATTCACCGAGTTTTTATTTATAAAATGGGGACATGGAAATAGGAATATTCTTAAAATACAAAGAAATCAAGAAGATTAAAGTCCGGAGTATGCGGTGGCCACTCAATTTTCTAGCAGCTTCCCATTGCATAGAAAAGAAATTTAACAAGAACGAATAAATATTACAGGGCAAATGAATTATTGGTTATACACAAATATAATTGGAAAGCTAAGAGAAAAATCCTAAAAACATCTTCTTAGAACCACATTCGATTGTTTGTTTTAAATTCTATCACAAGACCAACATAATATAATTGGAAGAGTAAGAGAAAAATTCTAAAAATATCTTCTTAGAACCACATTCAATTGTTTGTTTTAAATTCTATCACAAGACCAACATAATACAATTGATTTTTACTCTGTTTGTCCTGTGATTTAGTGTGTGTTAATTTTTTATTATAAATTTTACCATTTTACTGAAAATGCTTAACAAAAATTAAAAAAACTGTTTACTTCGACTTTGCACTAATTACAATTATAATAGCCCCAAATATGACAAAAGCTGCAACTAGTTGGGTTAAATAAAAATTATTTTATGTACGAATAGAAAAACATAACCAAATATGACGTTTCTCGAAGAAATTGTCATAAAACCTTATAAAAATGTTATGTTTGTCAAGCAAACTGTATGCTCTTGCAGAAAAAAATAAAGTAAAAATATGGTTGTCTTTAAAACAACATATATGACATCATAAGTCAAATGCCAGCAGAGACACAACATATCAGAATGTGTCAATCTACGGGAAATAATGTGCAGCAAAATTTGGTAATGATAAACATTACAGAACGTCCGATTTTCGTAATTTTTTTTAACATACCCATTTTTGCTTGCTGAATACAGATTTCGGGGAAAAAAATCTCCGCTATGCCTTTCGAGATATTGGACAGCAAAGAAAATGTTACACTTTCACTCTGCCTATTGCAGTATTTATTCACAATTTTTTTTTGTTTATTAGTATCAGTATGTTAGTTGAAAAATGCACCAAAATATAACACAATTTTCTAAATTGTTCTTCAGGTTAACAGCTGAATCTAGAGATTTTTGACCATCATGTTGGTAGCCTGGGCAAAGAAGGGGTTTTTCCGTTGTGGTTACGGGTATATCCGTTTTTTATATCAAAGGAGAAATATGCTGCTTCTGCGGACCTCATCCTCGTAGATGTACATGGGCCGTAATTTATTTCAATAAAATTTGAATATCTAGTCACTCCAACACCAACTGCCCAAAATTACTACAATTCAATCAATAGTTTCATATTTTATAGCTTGCTTTTTAGTTTAAATTAACAGATATTTATGTAAAGTTAGGTTACATTTTGTTGCACTTTTTAATGAATATAGCAGGTAAATATTATTAAAGTGAATATGTTGGAGCGTTTAAAATCCCTATCGATATTAATAAACTAAAAAATAAACACTGCAATAGGTAGTAGGAAAATGTAACAATATTTCAAAAAATATAGCCGAGATGAGATTTTTAATTCGATATTCATATCAGAAGGTAAAAATGGATGTTATGAAAAACAACTGCAAAAGCTAGACGTTCTGTAATGTATCTACATCATTATCCAAAACTTTAATTTTATTTTAGTAGAACGTATATATTTTCAGAGAACATTTGGCAAACCCTGTATATGATATATTATATCAAAAATAGGAACATTTTCTGTAAGATTTAAGAATGTATACAGAAATTTTGCACTTGAAATAGAGCCGTTTTTATGATGGAGATAGGCATTTGACCACAGTTCGACATGACTGCAAGAGTTAGCGCCAGGAACAAAATGTTGAAATCCTGTCACAGGTCCAAAAAAATTGTCGCTCATAAAATTAAACTCCATTCAGTAAGACAGATATGTGAACTTGTTAGTATTTCTCATATATTCATAGTATAATAATTAATTAACAAAACCAACAAAATTTACAACATTTCTAGCCAACACCCAACTTGTTTATATTAATTATACTGCGTATTAGTAAAGGCATATTTACATAATAAACTATTTACATAACATAAATTAGAATCAAAATACACCAAAACGTTTCTGCATAATACCATTTTGCAAAATATAGACAAACATGATTTGAATATGTTTTCTGAACAACTTACCTTGAGCAAGTGAATGGGTGGACGAATTCAAATTATATTCAGATTTAGCCCTTGACAGCGTATTTACTGGAGACCCAACATCTCCGATTGAGCGGATATCTAAACAAGAAGCATCCATACTTTTTGTTTTTCTAAGCTGTGAACTAATACTCATTCTATCCTCTTCAAAGTTTGGACTCCTCGGGTTGGAATATAAGTCCTCATCTTGCCATACTGATATCTGCTGAAAAGAAAAAAATAGGTATTGATTCTGTATAAATAATTGCGGCATCTGTTATTATTGACGTGAATTCGTTTTAAAAAATATAATAAGTCAATACATGGTCAAACAATATTTATTTTAAAAACACTGATGTTTCATTAAAATAGAGTAATTTGTAATATTGTCACATGGAAAGGATCATCCTCAATGTTTCTAAATAAAAAAAGTTTTTGACTAATATACGATTCTAATGTATTGAGATATCCCTTTAACTGCGAATATTTTTAATTTGGAGTAGGCAACAGAAAATTTCCAAAAAATTATGTAATCGTTATGTGTTCATTGTAAACCACTAACTGAAATTTAAATAACTTACTTGAACAGTACTGAGAATTTGCTGTTATATTAAAAAATATCCCACTTTTATAGGAAATTTAGACCATACCAGCTTTTAAGATATTAGGTTATTTCCAGCAGAAAATCACAAACGGTTTGATGAATTTTTTGAATGCGCATGTCTAAACATCAACTAGTAGGGAATTAGTTGACAATTTCCACTGTTGGAACGAAATGTTTGCTTCTGTTCTGGCTGGAGTACAGCCACGGTCTTGCGCTGGCGTCACACGTACCGATTTAGAAGTGATTTATGCTGCAGTCTTATTTGAAAGGTTAATGCGTGAGGTTGTACCTATAAATTATACATAATGTCAAATACGCCAAAGGGTAAAAAACGACCGTACGCGGACACAGTGAATAAATTTATCGGTGAATTTCCGGATTTATTCTATGACGGATGCAAAATAATTTGTAAAGTTTGCAATCAAGACTTAATGTGCTGGCACAAAACAGATTGTCGTCATATCAATACCGTGCAACATCAAAATAAAAAAAATGGCATGCCTTTGACAACTTAGTTTATGTTTGATTTATTGTTAATGTTAATAGCCTGTAATATTCCGCTACACATACTGGATAAACAACCATTTCGGGAGTATTGGAATAAATACAATCCCCAGGTGAACTTACCAAGTCATACATCGTTACGTAGATATATTCCAGCTGTTCGTGAAGACAATGTGGATTCAAAAATACACGGCTCTGGTTATGTATTGACGAGACGACAGATTGTAAAAAAAATTCTATTTTAAATATTATAGTACGTGTACTGGACCCTCTTAAATCAACATTTCCACTTTTACTAGCTAGTAAAAGACTAGCTGCGTGTACTGGTGAAATAATTAGGCGTGTGGTGTTGGAGACATTCGAAAAATTTGAACTTTCAACAAGTCAAGTATTGATGTTTGTGACTGATGGTGCCGCGACAATGCGCGTGGTAGGCCGTTCTCTTCAAAGAGACAATTGTAGGTTTTTACATGTTACGTGTAAAGTGCATGCGTTACCTCTTGTGGCAGAAACGATCCGAAAATGTTTTCCAGAGGTAGATGCATTAATAGCAAATACAAAAAAAGTATTTCTCAAATCTCCTAAACGGCTTCGAGCATTTCACAAAGAGTGTCCTGGTATCCCTGAACCACCAGAGCCGATTCTTACACGTTGGGGCTTTTTATTATGCTGAATATTTTCAACAAGTAAATGCTGTGATACTACAGTTCAATCCTAAGGAGGCTGCAGCTGTTAGGGAAAGCCAGACAAGCTTTCAAGACATTTCCCTTGAAACAGATTTAAAAACTATTAATAACAATTATAGAGGACTACATGACGCAATAGAAAAATTGCAAAATAGTTCGTTGTCGTTAGTGGAATCGCTGCAAATAGTGGACGACGTAAATACACAGCTACAGGCTATAATTGACGCAAAAAAATAATCGCGTTAATGAAAAATTCGAGAGTGTATTACAGAAAGATCCTGATTTTAGCAAATTAAAACAAATTTGTGATGGTGCCTCTACAACTTCGTTAAGTGAGTTCACAGATTGTTTTACTTATGCCTGTATTACATCCGTAGATGTCGAACGGTCATTTTCAAAATACAAACATATTTTCTCACCAAAGCGAACATCGCTAACGGAGACAGCTGTAGAAACATACCTGATGCTATTATACTATAGATCTTCCCCACTTTGTGATGACGACAATCAAACTACTTCATAAATCTGCTTAAAAGGGTGAGTTTTATACAAATTTTTATAAAATGTAACATTATTGTTAAAATTTATTTCCATTTATTGTACTTATTCAAGTATTATGATATGATGTAAACATATGAGTCATATGACGGCTCTGTCGGCCAGGTGACCTAGGCCAGCTTTACTAATCAGTTGACTTGCCGGAATACTGAAATAGTAATCATAACACACTAAACAATAACCAGTAGCTTATCTCTCCTTGTTGCCAGGCCTCGCCGCCGCGGACCTTCAGAAGCCACGCTACTCTGAAAAGCATCAGTGTAGTAGTGGTCGTCAGAGCGGAGTTTATGTTATAAGCGAAATAAAAAATAATACTCGTGGTATAAGTGCTTTACGTGTAATTGGTTTACTGTGACAATTTTATGCATTTTATTTTATTTTAAAATCGGGGAGAATAAGAAAAAAGGGACAATAGTTTGGTGTACAAATAAGTTAATGTATTAATGAAAAGTTTTATTTATTTCCTCGTGATGCCGAAAGGTAAGTGAAAAACTGTTATATTACGCAAGTATAAAACATATTGATTTTAGTATAGGAGTTAAGTATTGTTTTGCAAAAACAAGAACCATTAATGATGTAATTTTAAGATTATAAATTGAAAGTATAAATAAAATAGGAATTACGATCTTTAGTGTTCTATCTACAATTAGACGAATGCTCTTCTGCATCTATTTTGAATAATTTTTAAAGATATTACAGAATAAATTTTAAAATATCTTTGTTGTAGACGAATTACAAAATTACAAATTAGTCATTTTATGAAAAGTTTAGCCATTTTTAAATGATATTAGTGCTTTCGTTTTATAAACCCATATTTTTTAATTCAACACTAATAGTTTGAGCCCGGCGTCGACGGGTTATTAGATTTATGTAAAGCATTTCATAGGCGATTATTTTTAACACAGCGTATCTTCGGGTTCTATTATTTGCGGGCTATTTACAGGGTGAAAATGACAAATTAAGTTAAAGCATATACAGGGTGTCTCATAATTAAATACCTTCTTTAAAGGGGACGATAAGACTATAACCAATAAGTTGAGTTTTGTATATAAACATTTGCCTTATGTCCGTTCATAAGGGCGCTACAATCCCTTAAAGGGTGTAAGTATAACCTAGTTACTGGCCAATAAATTCGAAACGTATTAAGTGGCAAGAATTAAATTTGAACCATTTATTAATTTCATAATATTATATATTTTATTAAATCTTTATTTAAATATCATGATTTGTGGGAGTAATTACAAAGAGGATGAGGGTGAAATTTCGCCATAACTTTTTGTCTTTTTTTTTATACATTCATAGAGGCAAGAAACGGCAATGTTAAAAACTGTATAAAAAAGATCCTCTCACTATATGTCAATATTAGCTATCGATTTGGAGTTATTTGTATTTAAAAATTGCAATACAAGATGGGTATTGGGTATACAATAATCGATAGGTATACCTAGTTACCTCTACAAAAATAATTCCGCATTTTTAATTATGAGCTGATTTTTTAAGAAAAATGTATGTATACAAAAACAGTTTATATACAAAATAAATTTATTAATAATAATTTTAAGACGTGTCGAAAAAATAAGCTAATTATTTGGAAAAATTAGTAAAACGTTTATTTCTTATTATTGTAGTTTCATTTATTTTTTTATTTTACTATTAACTTTGTGATTAAATGAACAATCGCTAAATCAAGTCTATAAGTCTACAATAAACTACAGATGAAATAATAATAAAAATTGCAAATTAAACGATAATACTAATTTAACTCAATAGATATTACCTCTTTTTCCGCATACATTTACGTTACTCCATTACGATTGTTTCTTCAATAGTAAAATACCTATTTAAAATGCTATTTATGTTAGAACACCCTGTATACATCCTATAATACGTATAGCATGATACAGTACATAAAACTAAAATAATATTTTAAAAGAGTGTTTTATCCCAGGTGCGCCTATGTAAAAATCATAAAACTTTGCAGAAGCACGCGGTCGAGGTAATATTTTCTTGTGGCCGAGGTCACCGAGCGTCGAGCGTAGCATCAAAGGGACCGCCAGAGAGATGAGCTACTGGTTATTGTTTACTGTGGCCAGAATCCCCGATTATTGTCTGCTGGAACGCCAATTTCGTTTTGTGCATGTCGAGGACAATTTGAAACCGTTTCTGATTGCTGCTGAACAAACCTATCATATATCAGAAAATGTGCATCGTATTTTTGTTACGTAACGTACCCACCTAAAACTGTTACGCTACTATACTTAAAAAAAATATGCTCTATAATCTTTTTATATACATTTTTCTTTTATATACAGACTAAGCAAAATTCAGTTTTGGTGTTTTACATTTAACAACGAGCGCGAGGAAGATAATGCTAATAATTATAAGTGTAAAGTAACGATAGAAACGGTCAAGAAGTAAATTACATGGGTGGGATAAGAGTATGACTCTACACTTTTTCCAATTAGAGGAGGGCGTGGTTTTTTAGAATCTGATATTACATGTAAACAGGAAATGGACGTAATCAGTTACCATGACAACTATTAAGATAACTGCATAACACTCACCGATCGTTGATTATTGGCCTCCGCTAATTGGGAAGTGTGTGGGGTCGTACTCATATTCCACTCATGTAAATTGACTTTTTAAATAAAATACAAATAAATCTTACTTACTCGTAATCTGTTACTAAAAATATTCTCTACAGATTCAGGTAGATATTCCCTAGTTTTGGCTACCTCCGACCATTTTTCTATATTTTGTTGATACGCCTCGACTCCTTGGCCGTAGTAAGATAGATAATGTTTCGAAAGAGAGCACTGTCTTTCCAGAACAAATCCATATCGCCTCCGTTCCTGCGTCATTGCCTGAAACATATACAGCAAGTTTTAGATTGGACGATTAACAAAATGTTTATGTGGCAAATTATATTATACAGTATTTGAAAATTACTGCAATATAATACGCATATAAAACTAATTTTAACATTGTTTAAATATGCAACTAAATAGTTTTATAAGACTTGGATTTGTTTATACACATTTTTCAGTAGGCAAAATTGATCATTCATGGATTTTTTTTGAAAACTGGTTTAAGATAATGCAAAATACATCCATATGGAAAATAATCCCATTGTCCATAATTTCAAAATCGATGTATGTATTAACAAGTCGTAATGTTTTAGACTTCAGAAAATACCGATAGGTATATAAGTACATGGCTCATCAAATTAATATCGATGTTCTTCGTAATGTCTAGTGTTCGATTTTTTTGGGGAATGTTATAAAGGTCGACCTAAGCCAATCTGATGGAATTATACCTGTTTAATAAATGGTGTTAAATAGCCCTGTGAGTACATCAATTCTATCGTCTTCCACCAACTTTAAAAGCTCGGTATATACTTCATCAGATCCAGCAGATTTTCTATTCCTTGCCAATTTAATGGTGTGAAAAACTTCTTCTTTCATAATTTCTGAACTTGTATTGTGTTCGAAAGCTTAATGTTCGCTTGACCTGTCATCATTAATGAGCTTCTCAATAAAGGTTTCTTAGACATTCAAACATCGTTGATGTTTGTAATGACTCAATGAGCCTATTGTTTTCTACAAGAACTACGTGTTTCTGTGTTCGCTTCCTGCTAGTGGTTTCATTGAAGTTTTCAATCTCTTTACCCTGCTCCAACAACCACTTCTCCTTAGCACTGCAAGTTTTACTTCTGATCTTACGATGCAGCTCTGTATCTGGTGTGGTTTTTACTTTTAGAGAGGGGTCTCTCATCCATGAGGTTCAATATTTCATCTATCATTCACTGTTGCTTTTGACTCCCTTGCAACGTTGAAGATATTTCTTTTCCGGTATTACGAATACATAGATGTTCGATGTGTTTCATAATCTTGTTAAAAAGGCATCAACACATATTGTGTTATTGACAAACACTCACAAGAAGTGTTACTTTTGTTTAAATAGTTAATTTTTACCAACATTTCTACTTTCACAACTATATAGAATAAGTGTTAATATCGCACAAATATGGCAGAAAATAATAACTAGTGCGCAGATCCGAGAGGTACATGAGGATATTTTTTCACAAATATTGCTCCGAACTTTTTACTATGGAAAACTGTTTATCCATCGTTCTATAGTACTTCAACAGGGAACTGGACGCGACATTTTTAAAATGTTCCACGATAATATTCTCAATGTAAGCCTCGGATTCTGGCTTTAATAATAACATATAATTTACTTATTAATAATACAAATCTTATCTAAAAAAATAATGACAGTTTCTGAAATCCTCGTAAAACATGTGTTACACAGTTTGAGGCTAACTGTTCTCATATTTTGAAATTACCTTTATTTTTATTTAGGGATTCACCTTATATTTATTTTAAACATTTAACACTTTTAAATTATAATTTCAAAAAAACGTACTGTATACGATAATAATAAAAATAAATTACAAAAAGTGATAAATACTAGAAACAATACCTAAATAGGCCCCAAAGTAGAATTTCTCTGAATTGTACTAATACTTTAGTATGAATATTTGCAATCCTGAGACTTTTAATTTTTTCATTTGTGGATGTATAGAAAATTTGATTCTAATTGTTTTGTAGAGTAAATTTTTTAATAAATTTTAGTCTCTGTTTCATTGAAAACGGATAAAGTTTAATGTAAGGCCCTTTTGGCATTTTGTGCCAGACGATCGTATTTGATGCCTAGTATACCCATGTAAAACTTTAGATCGATAGGACATCATGGAATTGAATAATACAGCTATCTATAATTTTATCTATTTCGCTAATACAGTTGGCGTCGTTAGGTGTTCATTCAATTTTTATTAAGAATCGACATCGTCAATACTTAAATATGAATATTTGTAATATTTTATGATTTCGTTGATATTTAGGTATCATTAGGTAAACTGTTTTATATATTTCAATATTTGCCCAATGATACTTACTTTAATATCGATATTTAAAAATATTATGCATACCGACGAACAGGATTTGCCTAATGATACTTACTTTAATATCAAAATTTGAAAATAATATGGGTACAAACAGACGAATAGATGGACGGGCTAATCCGCGAATATTGTATTTCTATCACCTCGCTGAGATGGTATATTGCTGCCTCGAGGTAAATATAAAAAAAGTAGAGGGGATGGTCTCAACCAACGGTATACCCACCTATTAGATAAATTTTTGCTAACACAGTTCTTAATAATTTAAAAGTTTGTATCATACTAATAATAATAATAATGTATCTTTATTAGCTAAAAGCTACAATTGAATTACAATATATATATATATATATATATATATATATATATATATATATATATATATATATATATATATATATATATATATATATATATATATATATATATATATATATATATATATATATATATAAACAAGTATATTATACATTTTCTATCTTATGTCAAATCCAAATATATAATAACTATAAATAGTTACAAATATCTTTGTATCCTAACCTAACTTAGCGTAATATTACCTAACCTAACCGTAAATAATTAGAATTGTTGCTTAACATAACTAATACACAGTTTAGTAGACATTATATTTTTCGCAGTATTTTATTTCATTTGGTAAACCATTAAATATTTGAATACCAGTACAGAACAAAGATTTTGATTCCTTTAAATTGTCATATCTCTCTACTACTATATCATTTACACTACGAGTATTATAACTATGAATATCTCGAACGAAATTTAATTTATCACATAAATATCTCGGAGCCATGCAATTTTTTATTTTAAATATAAATTGCATTGCTTTCAAAAGTATACGTTGTCTAACATTTAAAAAATTTAAAACATTTAACATTGTGTCAATGGGAGTATATTTGTTACATTTTAAAATTATCCTCATAGCTTTATTTTGCATCTTTTGTAACTTTTGAATTTCATTGTTATTTAAATATAGCTGTAGAGTTGCACATTAAGAGAAGTGATGAGCTTTACGATTGCCCACTAATACAGGATTTTTACCACATAAATGTAAATCCCTCTTGAAGCCGTTGTGCATACCATTCGCAGATCAGTTTCTGGTTTTTGCCTTCATCAGTGTGAAGTAGGTATACCGTGTGTCCCAAATTCGATGCTCACCATTGGGATTTCGAAAACGGTAAGAGCTACAATATCGGTTAAATGGGATAAGTTTTAGCAAAAAATGTTTTCTAAAACCGACCAAATTCACACATAACTTTCAGTAAAATTTAGTAGGCTGTGGTTTAACACAAATAATAAGCATTACTGTTAGTAGACAGTTGTTCAGTAAATATTATTGGCATTATTGTAAATTGTTTAAGAATACTTATTATTATTGTTCAAGAGTGTGAATATTGCAAAATGGTGCACAAATTCTCAATTGAAGGAAAATTTGATGTTAGAATATTATCTAAAAATAAATAGAAATTCGCAAGACGCATCGGCTTCCTATCTAGAATTGTATGCAATTTGTTAAATTACGAGAGTTTTGATAACAAAAGAGACAGGTATGATATTGAAAATTTTGACTGCACAAATATTATTCTCGAAGCAGTTAACAATAATCCCCGCATATCAATGCGATAACTTGCAGGCGAAACAAATATTCCTAAGACAACTGTACACAAGACATTAAAACAAAGGAAATATCATTCGTACAAACCTACGATTGTCCAAGCTTTAAACAATAATGATTTTGGCAGAACACTTGAATTTTGTCATTGGTTTAAACAGAAATGCGAAGAACAACCTGAATCGCGGGTTATATAGATCGATGAGAGTCGTTTTACAAAATGTGTAGTATTTAACAAGCACAATTATCACCACCGGGCCACAGAAAATCGGCATGTAACTACGCAAAAAATATTCCAAACTAGGTTTGGATTCAATGTTTGGCGCGGCATGATAGGTATTACCTTTTCTCTTCCTATTCTACTCCTACCATATGCCTATAACTTTTCCTTAATTATAACAAGAAATAAACGAACTGTGGTTGCAACACATAATACTAACAATATTGATGGATATTGCAGGAACATTTTGGTAAACGCATAATTTCAAATAGAGGACAAATATTGTGGCCTCCCCCGCCCGCCTGATATAACCCTCCCTGATTTTTATTTGTAGAGTATGGTGAAAATTGAAGTGTATGATTTTGAAAGCCCGAAAATTATCGATATTTTGAAAGACAGAGTTAGGGACATTTTCGTCACAATAAATGCCAATACTCTCCGAAGAGTAATCAGGCGTATATGCCAAAAATGTATTCAGCTAAATGGAGGTCGTATTGAACAGTTTTATTAAATTTACTTCTTTACTATCATTTCTTCTATTATGTTAGTTTGTTGTTATGAAAAATATTTTTCCATATCGATTATGTTCATTATTTTAACAGAAAATTAAAATTGTTTAAACATGTCAAACGGTAACTTAATAATCTGTTATTTTTTATAATGGTTGGTATTAGGTATATCCATGATATCAAATTAACTTTTTGATATTTCATGGCCTACTGTTTTTTTTGTTAAGCAATTGATTACTTTTCTTAAATTAGACCCTTGAAAAACAATTCTTCCTTGGTATGTGATATATCACTTGAAAGCTCCCTTTAAGCGCAATGTGAAAAACGAAAGATCCAATATGACTGTCATAAGAAAAACAAAAGTTACCTCAGATATCTCGAAAACAAAGGAATATCGAACATTCGCTTCTACACCAAAATATTCGTCTCCAGAAAGTGTCCCAATAATGTAAAAGTCTAAAACCTGTCTGATCAAGGATTACTTGGCTACAGTCAAAAAGAGATCACAAAATTTTGTTGTTTTTTTTTTTGGAAAATCCCAAAAACGGTTTCAGTTAACCGTGATTTCTTAACGAATTTGGAATCAGTATAAAATTTGCTAAAACTTATCTAACCGACCTTGTAGCTCTTATGGTTTCCGAGATCGCAATGGAATTTGGGACACACAGTATACACAATGACAGCAGGAGAAATCTCAGACTCACTAGTCTCTACATGAAAGCAGAGTACAAATGTGTCGTAGTAAACCACCTACCAGTGTCAATTATTGCAATGTAATAATAGGTTTGTTCCTACACGAGTCTGAAACTGTCCGTGAGAGTCAGGAGCGTGCGCAGTACGAGTTTACGCGTTCCAACAACAATTGGACTGAAATCCCTGATTAAAAGTTAACTGTTCCAACAGGTACAAACATGGTTTGCTAATAGTCGTAAAAGTTTGCGGATTCTCTGTAAATTTCTAGTCAGGCGCATGCGCATTAGTTGTTCACCACCTAAGTATTGGTTAACCTCATTTTTCGTTGCTGTTTACTCTTCTTCAAAGTAACTTTAAAATAAAAATGAGTGATCTTTCTACTGAAATTGAAACATCAGCGTCTTCTCTCAGTGATTCAGCTGAAGAACTAGAAGAACTGTTGGAAGATAGGGTTCGACCTAAGAACGAGAATTATTTTAATCAAACTATCCCACAGTACAATGCACAAGAATTTTTAGAGCATTTTAGAATTAGCAGGCATGTGGCCAACTCTATAGCTGAAGAATTTCAAAATAGTGATTATTACAAACGCCATGCTGGATGTTATGGGAAATTAAGTGCACTAAACCAAACATATATTTTCTTGTGGTTTGTTGGCCATCAAACTGCTAGTTTTCGCGACGTAGCAGATAGGTTTAGCATAACAATTAGTAGTTTATTTCGAGTAATACAAAGGGTATCATATTTTTTGAGCAACCTATCTCCTCAGATAATAAAATGGCCAACATTGGAAGAAAAAAATGAAATTGAAAGCCATTTTAGACAAAACGGATTTCCTGGAGTTTTAGGGGTAATAGATGGGACCCACATTAAAATTGATAAACCATCTGACGACCCTGATTCTTACATTAATAGGAAAGGATTCTATTCGATTCAGGTATGTAATTCTTAAAATAATTTAGTAGGCAGGTAGTTGAATAAAAATAGTCCCTTCTATCTTATGGGTAACTTGTAGTTTTGAGTAATGGAGGATGCTCTCCAGAGTTTGATTTGCATGATTTCTTTTAATTATTTATAGAGTGTAAAAAAAACCACTGTATTTATTTATTCCCTTCTATAAAATCAAAAGCAACAGATGTTTATACACTTTTGTTTTATTATAGGTACCGTTACTCTGTGATCATCAGCTTAAAATTAGAGACGTATTTATCGGATACCCTGGGTCAGTTCACGACAGTCGAGTCTTTCGTAGCTCGCCTTTGTGTCAATCTTTACTTGAGAAATGCCATGACCTTTATATATTGGGAGACAGCGGGTATCCTCTTTTACCTAATTTATTAACCCCATTTAAGGACAGGGGGCAGTTAACAAGAGCTCAGAGTAATTATAATGTAAAATTATCAAAAAATAGGTATTTGATTGAACATTGCATTGGTTTATTGAAGCAAAAGTTTAGACAACTTTTTCATGTTAAATTGAGAAGCATAATTAGCATAGCACATTTAATAAGAGCTTGCTGTATATTGCATAATATGGCATTAATGGACGATTTTCACTATGAAGAAAATGATAATCAGATTGAAAGAGTTTTTCCAATTTTAAATATGGATGAAAATGACCCTGATGAAGAACCGGAAGACAGAAATGGCATTCATATTAGAAATCGTGTTGTAAATATATTAAGGCAATAAATTTAATATATAAATATTTTCTAATTTATTTATTAAACAAAGAAAAATATAAATAAACATGACATTACATCTGTTGGTAAAACTGAACAAAATATACTTAAGTAGACCTCTTTAACAGGTCATTTCTTTCTTCTATAAGTTTATTTCTTTTCTTTATTTGTTCTAATTTTTGTTTTTGAATTTCTAATTTTTCTTGTTCGATTTGAAGTCTTTGTTTTTGATACTCCACTCTATCTTTCCGCATATTTTCTAATATTTTATTTCTGTTAAGCACTGCACTGCATCTACTCCTTTTAGGAGTTTCAGTCACAACTTGAGTAGTTTCAGGCGTTTCAACCTCAGTAATATTATGTACCTCGGGTAGATGGTCCTCGCTTTCATTACTCAATAAAATTTCAGGATGAATATTTTTTTTCTTCTTAAAAATAGCATCCATCTCTTCAATAAATTCGAAATATTTTTTTCCTCTTCCAGTTTTGTTCTGATTGTCGACATATTTTTTATAGCCTCTATCGAGGACACGCCATTTATTTTCACAATGGGCTGCAGACACATTAATTTTTAATATGTTGTTAATTTCAACTGCTATGACTTCCCACAACTTTTTTAAATTTCTTATTTGCAAAGTCCCAACTTTTGTCCTGTATTTTTTATATAGGTCTATTAAGACTTTCGTTTGATTTGATGTCCATGATACATAATCCGAGGAAGTTAAAACACGCTCTCGCTCAGCTTCTACACTTTTTGCATTACTAGTACTAGCAGGAACATTTATAATAATAAATTCATCTAAAGCTAAAATAAAGTAGTCAAGTGTATAAAAGATTTCTAGTGAATAGGAATTTATTACCTTCCATATCTTTTTTTTCTTTCTATTAACAGCAGAGACAACAAGAATCAAAGCAAGTTCAAAACACTTTAGAGGTTATGTTTACGCTCCTACTGTCAGTTCTCTCACGTCCGAAAATTCAAGTCAGTTGTCAATTGTTCCAACATGTCTACAAACTACTAGTTTGAAATGTCTAATTACACGCATGCGTACTGAACACGAGTTACAAACTGTTAGTTATTTGTCAGGGATTCTATGTAGGAACAAACCTAATATGAATTTGAAAAACTCCCGACTAGCGATATCTACTAATAAACGTATAATAAAATTATTAATATCAAATTATTCCAACAGAGAGGGTAAAAGTTAATTTACAAAATAGTAATAAATACTAGAAATAATAACTAAATTGGTGTCAAAGTCGAAATCCTCTCAATTTATTAAATGGAAGATGAAATAAATTGTTGGCATTTTCTATTAAATAAATTGAGAGGATTTCGACTTTGGTACCTACTTAGGTATTATTTCTAGTCTAGTATTTATTAAGGCTGGGAATTTTCCAGATTTTAGTATTCGAGTATTCGTTCGAAAAAATATTCGAATATTCGAATTATTCGGATATTCGAATATTCGCATTATTCGAAGTATTCGAATAGGTATTCGAATAATTCGAATTATTCGAATAGGTATCCGAATAATCCGGATCCTCGATTATTCATTATTAATAGGTATGGCACTGAATACTAGTGAATAGTGAATACTCTATTTGAGTATTAGGTTGGATAGACCACAATAATAGTCGTGACGTAATCCACTAAGCAGGCAATTTGATTTGCTTTCCATACCCACAATAGGGTATGTCTCCTGTACATGTGCTTTAAGGGTCAGAATTATTTAGTTAGTATTTTATTTTAGAATTGAGGCGCTATTGTTCACATTTAACTATTGAAGCTTAAATAAAACGAAAACAGAGCTAGAAGATAGAATAGTTTGACTAGGAGTAAAACCTGCCACTAATGTGGTCTATTTATATATTTGGATTTTAGAATAGGTACCTACCTATACCTAGTATCTACCTAATTTGGTTGGATGCGTACTGCATACCTATTCGTACATAATTTAATAATATATTTTAATATTCAAATTTATCAAATATAATCGAATATTCGAATACTCGAATATATTCGAGTATTCGAATATTCGAATAATTCGTATTCGAATACTCGAATATTCGAATACTCGAATATTCGATTACTCGAATTATTCGTATTCGATTCCCAGCCTTAGTATTTATTACTATTTTGTAAATTTACGTTTACCCTCTCAGTTGGTATACTTTTATGAGTAGATTTCGCTAATGGGGCACTGGTAGATGGAGTTTACTACAACACATTTATACTCTACTTAAATGTAGTAAGTCTGAGATTTCTCTTGTTGTCATTGTGTATATACCTACTTCGCACTGATGAAGGCAAAAACCAGAAACCGGTCTGCGAATGGTATGCACAACGGACTAGAGCAGGAATTTCCAATTATGTGGTAAAAATCTTTTACTAGTGGGTAATTGAAATTAAACGTTATCATTTCTCTTAGTATGATACAAATTTATATATTATTAAGAAGTGTGTGTTAGCAAAAATGTATTCAATCCTTTGAGAGGATTTCTACTTTGGTACCTATTAAATATTATTTCTAGAATTTATTACTATCTTGTAAATTAACTTTTATCCTCTCTGATGGAATACTTCGACTTTAATAATTTTATTACACGTTTATGAGTAATAAATAATAATTCACAAGTTTCTATAAAGAAAACCATTTATTTAGGTTGAAAGAAGTATATACTTACATTTTTCAGACTTTGTTCACAGAAGGCGTCTAACTTGGTTTTCTCTTCTTCTAGAACTTGCATATTCTGAAATAGAAAGAAATTTATATAAAAAAGATTTTATGATCCTGTTTGTTACAGTCACTTTTCTAGTTTTCTATATGTTAAGTTTTTTTGTTGTTCATTTAAAAGTTAATGGAAGTTAATCCATTTATTTGAAGGTTCACCTTGTATATAATATATACCGGGTCAATTCATCTAATTTATAATATAGTTATGTATAAGCTAGAGTAAACCTTTCTGGATTTTAGATTATTATTATTACTTTTTTTTAATGATTAGATTTACAATTTTAACATATGTGGTTTTAAATTAATTTCGCATCTATTTTATTTACGTTCAGCATGTATACTTCAATGGGCTTGCTGTCAAATTTTATTTACCTGCCTAGAGCTAACGCATTAGGTGTTCACGTGATTTTCAAGAATGCGTCTAAAATTAATAATTTAATTCTAATAATTCCATTATTAAATTCATCTTAATAATCGAGTTAGGATTATTACGACTATTAATATCTCTTAATTGTTAATAGGGTATATTTTTATTAATTCTCCAGGTTTAGATACATTTAGAATGGGTTATTTCTTTCTTCAGTTGGCAACACTACTAGGATTGTGAGAATATGCGCAGGATTTGTACTATTACGTTTAAATTTTAAAAGTTAATAATTATTCGTAATTAATAATTTAATCAATTATTGGCGTATTTATTTATCAGTAATTATCCTAAATTATATTGGTCTAGTATTAAATTCAAGGAAAATGTTTTCTTTCTATCTATATTCACAATAATTAATTCCTTTCGTGGTAGATATACTACTTATCCCTATTTACTCGTTTTTTTTTTAAGAAAAGAAAAAAACATCAGTTAAAACTCAGTTTTTGAACAGTGGAGTTGGCTTAAGAGGCTTGTGATATTTCTAACTTAAACGTGCCCGTTAGCACCCCAATTTTCGGAATTCTTTGGAAATTCACAAATTTAAGTTGTAATATTTGTTATTAAATATGATTTGAACGAAGCAACTACTCAGCGGGCAAATACCCCGACCTGCATTGGATTACACCTTCAAATCATGATTATTGCCCGCTGAGTAGTTGTTTCGTTCAAATCATATTTAATAACAGTAGTTTAGTCCACCTGGGCTAGAGGTCGCCGCTCTCGGTACTTGCCTCGCAAGTTGCTATCCGCCACAGAGACATCTATGATATCGGTCGGATAGTAGCATTTAGACCACACGAGAAGTTTCATACCTCTCACCACTACTTGTAATATTTGGTTCTATATATCATCCCTCACAATTGACGACTTGTTCGGATTCTACAACTTGCTGTTATCTCTGTAAGTAATTTTTTTCATTAGACTCGTGATCACATATTTATTGTAATGATTTTCATTAGGGTGCTGTCGATTATATTCCAGTTTTGTGTGTCCTGGGCCACGACTAAGCCGCCATCCATCCTTGAGTATGTATATTTTATTACTTCCTCTCCCCTCAAAGTAAGGAAGTTGTATTCGTGAAAAAAATTTTGAAAATTTGTATGGATTTCTGGACGAATCTCGACGAATTATGACGATACACAAAATTTCAGACAGAAAAAATTATGTTGATTTGAGAATTGGAATTTGGAGTATGAGAGTTACCCTCTGTAGTAGTAACAACGAAATATAACATTCCCGCATTTTACTCCCTGGTTTTACCATGAGCCGTCCACCTGCTTAGAGAAATCATCTCGTTCATGCTGCACCCAAAAATTCTTGCAAACCACAACAACAACAAAAAATCAGATAAGCCTAGTTTCTAGTTTTAGTTGTTTAATCAAGTTTAGGTATTAGGAAGTGATTCAGCTTCCACCGTTTAATCTCTTTTTTTATTCACTCCACAAAAAAACCGTATCTAGATATCATATCGAGTTAATTGAATAAGAGGAAAAATATTTATTTTGCTAGTGTGTAAAATAGACCCTCTGAAACCTTTTTTTTTGCCTTAAGTTTCTACATATAGATTACATATACGTACATATCCATATATGTATATTTCTTTTTATCACATAATAATAGATTTACTGTAAACCGGATGTGATCACTGAAGGGCACTCCCCCTATAATACACTAACGGTTGTACACATTCACAACCTATAATATTATCTTTTTTTGTGCTTGCAAAAAAAATGTTTTATCCATAATATACACTTGTTTGTGTGATTAGAATATTTAAATTCATGAATGGTTTAATAAATTGTTAAATTCACGCAAAGTAGTTCATCTTATAGAGATTTAATTTCTTCATAAATATTTTCATTTACAAAAAAGTAGTTTGGACCCCATACCAGGTGGGAGCCTCCTAGCAAGGTTGCGTTGCTTGTTTTTGCTAGTGGCGCCCCGGACATATAGTGGTAAGTTTTTTGTTGAATCCACATGTATATGTATTTTTTTTATTGATGAGACTGAGCTAGTCTTGGGTAACTTTTGTTAGGCAGAGTTGCGTCCGAACTGTTTATTTTCTTGGTTCCTTTTTTATTAGTAATCTTTATTATTATTTACCTACTCAGAGCGTAATATGTTTTATGAATAAGGACGTGAAATCGTCTGATGCCTGAAACTTTTATCCACGTATTTATTTAAGTTTTTACAAGAGAACATTTGAGAAGTATATTAAATGGAAAAATGAAGTGGAAAACAGGAAAATAATATTCACACAGGAACCACAACAGAGAAACTACCGTAAGGTGGTATATTTGATGTTCAACGTTAATTTCTAGTTTCGGGAAGTTTCGTGTCCTCTTATAAATTTATTTGTAACAGATATGCGTAGTGGGTAATTTTGGACAATAATAAATATTCTTAATCTAAATAAAGTGATTTATTTATTAATAAATCAATCGAGTTATCTTTGAAAAACAAAAAACAGTTACAGTTTGACATACTTGTAAACAACAACCCTTTAAGCGAAAAAAGACTTGCATTTCTGTGTTTTTTTTTGTCTCTTTGAGTTATTTGAGTTAAAAACATAGTTAGCTATTCGCTTATGAAAAAAAGGAAAATGTACGAACTCCACGTTAGAAACAACAAAAAATTCTGTGAAAACTGCCCTATAATACCACCATTTGTATCCGAATAGACATCAACTCGACCGAACATTGTTTTTCAAAATATATCGAAATATGGTAGAATGTGGCAATGTGGAGAGATCCAGACGCAGGTGTGCTTATTTATTTAATAATTATTGCTTACTTTGATTCTACAATGATCTAAGTATAGGTATCAGGTGCGACACTAACAGGCCAATGAAATAAATATCCTTGCTGATTTCACATAAATTCCAAAAGTTCTACTAAAATAATTTCAAGAGAATATGGAACTTCACGCACTATTTTTAAAAGAATTTTGAATAATACAAATATCATCAATATAAATTTAAACCAATACAGAAGTTACACATTGGAGATGATGAATGAAGAAGTGGAAGAAATGAAATTCTATAGATGGTTGCAAGGGAAGACAACAGAAGAGATGGTGTATGGCAGGAAAATCATTTGGAGTGATGAAACAACTTTTACTAATAGCCGGATTTTCAATAGAAAATATTTGATATGGCCAGCACATAACTTTCTTAATATCATCCTGACGTAAAAAGATCATTCTATTTAATTCTTCACTTACCTCAATTAAATTTTAATAGCGTACCTTGAAATGTTTCATTAAAATTAATTAATTATCAGCGTCATTCGATACTGTCAATAATTCATGTCATATATTTTAATAATTTCTTCTTATTGGCATTGACATTTTTGTAACTAAGTTAGACTTTTCAAATGTCAAACTGTTAAATTTATCCTAACCCCATATTATGAGGTCAAACGTATAACAAATTTAAGTTTACATCAGCTTTATTTAACTAATTGGAAAATATATTTTATTAGCTTGATATAGTAGACATGATTTATAATCTTTCATCAAGAATATATTTTTTTGTACAGGCAAATACAAAAAAGTTTGGGTCCCGTGGATCTCCTTTTAGCTGGCCAATTTTGCTCATTATCGAATTTATCACTGTCTTTGGCTTTTAGAACATGTGTACCAAATTTGAAAGTTTTCTCTCAAAAACTGTGGCTGCTATCGCGATACTACAGACATACAGACAGATTTTTTCCATAAATTTATGTTTTTTCATTATAATTCGTCGAGATTCGCCCAGAAATGCAATAAAAATTTTTAATTTTTATTCCCAAAATTGTACCTTTTTTCTTCTTTCATTCATTGTGTCTCTTCTGGTGGCATTACATTCACCAAATTCAATGTGTCACCTAAAATGTTGTTGACAATCTTAACTGTCAAATTTGGGAAGGCTCCCATTAGTATTTTTTGAGTTTTCGCGGACACACACACAGAGACGCACCACCGACAGACATCATTCGGAAAATAGTCAGAATGGAAAAGAAGAAAGAAAGTAAAAATAAGAATTTTTATGCTACAGAAAAACCCCATTTGGTACAGGAAACCAGGCCCGAAGTTAGATTTCACGTTTTCTACTGAGGGGAATCTAAATTTACAAAAATACTTGGATTTATTACGAGTTCAACTAGACGAAGCACTAGGTAATCTTTCCCCCAATTATTTGAGAAATTTGAAGGGATTTCAACAAGATGGTGTGGAACGTCAAAATTCTGTAATGGTCACCCATTATTTACATCGCCGCTTTCCAAATAGTTGGACTGGAATGCGTGAGACTGTGGCTTGGTATCTCTGGTCTTCATGTCTCATCCCATTGATTATTTCTGGGGTCCTTTGAAAGATAATGTTTATTTCACTCCATGCGAAAGTGCACAAGAGCTACGAGATATACTCCTTGCCGCATTTAAGTCCATTTCAATCCACCGCCTTGCACGAAATAAATGTAAGGTCTCGATTGTGCCTTCAGCATAATAGAATACATTTTGAACAATTGAAATAAGTTCGTAGTATTTATTTTAATTATTTTTTGGTTAATGCTAAGATCACTTTCGAAATAAAATACATTTTCCACATCCTGCCCCTATTTTTAATAATTGTTTTTGGTCATAAGTTAAATTATTAAATTCTTTCTATCAATTACTGAAATCGAAATTTTCAGTTTTTGGGAATATTTCAGGAAAGATCACGGATAAACTTACTACAGAAAAATTATTTACTTGACCCTAGATTCTATTGAAGATGAAACAATAGTTAGATACTTTGAACTATTTAAAAATATATATAAATTTCGTAAAAAACTTATGTTTTGATATTAAAAATTCATCGTGGCAAATCGCCAGAAAAATAGTTCTTTAAAAAGATATATGTTTTGTTTAAAAAAAAATGTTTTTTAATTTATTTGTGATAAATGTTTGTAAAACTTTAGAAAATAATAACCAGCAGTTTGTCGTTGTTTATTTCTGTTTCATTCCTTATTTAAATAGATACACATTTGAATAAAATACTTAATTTGTATTAAAGTACACATGTATTCAAACAATTTTTAAACAAAAAAATATAAAAATAACAAGTGGTTCCATTTTTTTTAATTTCAAGAACTGTACAATTTTACTGTAAATACAATTTCCCAAAGTGAGTTTATATAAAATTTTTCAGGAATCTCTTAAACCCCATTACCTCTGCAAACAACACGTTAGGAAAATCTGTGTGACGCGTGTCCAATTTTCCTCTTCGTATTGAAATTGTTATTTCAAAAAACAAAATGAGACCAAAACAAAATAAAATAAAAGAGGACAAACTGAAACTACTATTACCTTAAGTTCCTTATCCATGGCCAAGCCAGTTTTAGTGGACCCTCTTGATTTCTTTCTTTGTTTCTTCATCATGGCAGCCGCCTTACTGTAAGTCTCGGAGCGCTGTTTATGTTGTTGCAGGAACCGTTTCTGTTCCGACTGAAACAAACCAAGTGAATCAAACTCAATCTCAGTTTTCTTAACTGACTAAACTTCTTTAGAATCCTTTTCTGTTTTCAGGGAAGTTTACTCAAATATAGTTTCAGCTTTCAGCAAAGTTGATCATGATATAACTGAACTGGAAAGTTTTCTATTTTTCGTTTTTTTTTTTTTTGTACTTTAAAACATAAAAGTTGCCTTATATTGAAATTTGTTTATTAATATAAATTGCTGTAAAACTAAATAAACTGGCCACAATAATTTAGGAACATGCAAATTCTTATGTTTTAAACCTGTATAAATACACTCAATTTTATTGGTTGTTTAAAGATATTAAAAAGTTTACAGTGCAGAAAAAATGGTCAATTCAATTTCGTTTATTCCTGAAGCACTTAGCTACGTACATCGCCTATTAATGTTTCCATTAAGTGAAGATAATTTTAAAAAAAGAAGTCAATGTAAATAAGGAAATTGCAAAAAACAATGGTTATAAAGAAAGCCTAATGGATAATCGAATTTAAACAAACAGAAGAATTTTCGTAAAGAGTTTTATGCCGGATCCTTACAGGAATGCAATAAGATACACAAATATATTAAATATAGGCTTAAGATCAGCAATAGAGTTAGTAATAAACTTAATAAACTGGGATGTAGAACAATTTCAGTAAATAAAAATAATTTAGCTAAAATGTTAATAAATAATAAAGACAAAACCGAAGCTACAAAAACAGGAGTATATCAGTTAAAATGTAGTGACTGCGATACTATATACATGGGACAGACTTAACGAAATGCAAGGAAGCGATTCGAGGAACACAAGAGATCTATTGTGAACGATGTATATAGTGAGAAAAGCTTTTTCCTTTTTTTCCTTTTTTTATTAAAGTAAATTTGTAAATTTAACAATTAACAAAGTAATGGTATATATTATTATAAAAATATTTGTTAAAAACGAAGGAATATTTATGTTTATTACAAACAAAACATATTGCCATAACACCCAAGTAGAGATAAGCGTATTTCTAAAAAGGCGACTTAACGGTGTACGTTAAATAATTACGGATAATATAAAAATACTACTAGAGGAAAGAAAAAGTGCAAACCAAGTTTTCCCTAAATTAAAATTATTTAAATTTGCTTTTTAAGCCGGTGGAGTTTATGACCTTACTGAGTTCAATACAAAGTCTGAGTGACACTGTTAGTACCAGCTTATTTGCTACCGCAAAGGGTCTCAAATCGTTAACAGTCAGCAGGGTCGGAACAATGGTCGTCAAAGCAATGTCAATTCCTAGCGTCTTAGTTCAACACATGAGACTGTTAATCCTGGCTTTATTAATACCGCAAGGGGTCTCAAATCGTTAGCAAACGGCCTGAGCCAAACAGTTAGTTTTCAGAGAGATGCAAATTTGCTAGTTTACTAGTGTATGAGTCCCAAACGTTGAGTAATTAACACACTGTTATTTCTAGCTTTATTGCTACCGTAAGTGGTGTCGAATCGTTAACAACAGGCAAGGTCAAAATAGTCAGTCATCAGCAAATGTAAATTACTAGTGTGATCAATGAACGCACTCCCAAAAAAAATTAATTTCCAAAAGATAACGAAGCTCTCTTGGATAGACGAAGAGAAATGATTAGTTAAAATTACTGACAGGAATAACAATTTTTCCTGGACCACCCCATACACTTCCAGATTCTATTTAATATTATTTTCTATGACGAGACTGTACATGCTTGCATAGTAAACTTTGGAAATATCTCAAACAAAACTTTAAATGAGGAATATTTTATACGGTATCGGAATTAATAAACTATGTTATGAGTTTGCGAGTTGGAAATGTTGGAAAATTGCAATTATTTTCAGTTAGTTTTCATGCTATAACTCATTAATATAATGAGTTAGAAATACAAACGTTTAAACTTTTTAAACTTACATGAACAGATGCAATGAAAACTTGTTATTTATGACGAATTCATATAAAATATAAAACTAAATTTATGAGAAAATATAAAGGAACTGACTGGAAAATTTTAAATTCAGTAGACCTCGTATAGTTGGGGAGTTAGATTCAGTGTAAAATGGCCCATCTTAAAAAAAATTCGGCAATGTGTTTAATTACTTCCTCACCCCTCAAAGTGAGGAAGTTATGTATTCGTGAAAAGATTTTGAAAATTTTTATTGCATTTCTGGATGATTCTTGACGAATTATGACTCTACACAAAATTCTGTGTGTCTGTCTGGTTCACGATAGCAGCTACAGTTTTTGAGATAAAGCTTTCATATTTTGTACGCATATTCTAGAAGTCAAGGAAGAGATTGAGTTCTTTGACGAGCAAAATCCATCCCAATGTTTAAAAAAAATATTAGTAACATTCTACTAATGTGACTTTTTTGAAACGTCAAAAAACGTAACTTTTTGAAACGTCAAAAATTACCTTTATTGTAAACTCCACCACACGTCGAGTTTTACTACGGTGAGGAAGTTCTGATCCCCAAGTAATTGGCAGCAGTTTTTGCTTTTTTTAAGCCGATATCTCGCTAACTTCACGGGCACAATTTTCTAACAGATAAGAATAATTTTTCTACAGTTATCTAGTTTGATGGAAAATGCACTCGAAGTTACAGCTTTAGACGTTGGCGTTCGGTTAGCGCGCTGCGTTTGGTGATTTGAGAATCTACAAATTTCGTGCTCTCGCGACAAATGGTTTTTTGTTAAAATTCTGTATCAAAATAGACACTACTGGTAGTTATTTCTAAGAAATTCTCGTAAAGATAAATTTTACGCAGCTTGTTTTACATACTGCAATTTTTGTAAATTCATTACAAAATTTTAAAAAAAATTTTCAGTACCTTAATTTCCAAAAATTGCATACATACTTTTTTTAACAAGTATATTTATTTAAGAAAATTTTGAAAAATATTATTTTTATATTATTTTATAACAATTTTATTAAATATCGAACGGATTTTGGCACTTTTCTCCGTTACTGCAGCTTTATGTAATTTCATATCCATGTAAATAAACATTATTATTATTGTTATAATTCCAGCATGACTTCGTGCATATTTTACAGTTACAATTAGGCATTAACTCGTCAGTAGAACGAAACATTAATACAACTTTTTCGGGGAACGAGACAATTATCTCCATCGCAATATCGGAATACGAACAGATCGAGCTTCTCAAAGTGCATTTGTAAGCAGAACATATGTTGATATGTTACAAAAAGAGCTCACAAAATATGCAATTTAATTGACTAGCTTGTTAGTGATATCTTTAAAGATCTAAAACTCTGCTGGCGATATAATTCGGAAGCTGGCAACACTTCTATAGGAAAAATTGATATATGGTGCCCTAATTTTCTTTTCTGAAATCGTTAGAAGGTCATCTTACAGCAAATTAGTGTCATTAAAAGTGCACAGAATACAAGCTTGTGATTTAGAACCTATAACGCAATATTTTTTGTGGAACTAAATCACCGTCAAGTTTCTCAAAACGAAATTCAAGGGATTTAATTAAGGTCAGTTCTGCACCGATACAATGCTGTTGTAAGTTGTAAATATGTATAAAAGTATAATCTCAATAAATGTTCTTTAATGCACCTACTAGCAGGAAGTACATTATCAATGTCAGTATTTTCCCCGTGTCGAAACAACCAGAGTCTAAGTTCATCCAGGGTTTTACAAGACGAGTCTTTCGCAAGAGCTGTACCAGATATTCCTCCATTTTCGATATCTGTCCAGTTATGTGAAACTCCGAATTGGCTTAGATAAACTGATGATGCCGTATGTAAGGCGGCTTTTTTGAACTATATTTGCTGGTATATCGAGCCCCAGATAAAGCCCCTGTCCACATTACCTCTGCTTCCATTGTGTGTAGTTTATTCCAGTGAAATAAAGCCAAAATTATTATATCTGTGTCAGCACTAACATGCAGAATTTTAGTGAATCTTACTTTGACCGCATGTTTTGAATGTAGCGTTATCCTGAAATCTGCTTCCTTAAAGAAAAGCTATCCAGGTCTTGATGATTTTACTCAACTCTGTTTGTATGGTCTTAATATCAGCGTATACGTCATTTTCAACGGAACCTGAAAATGCACTTAAAATATGAGTGGTGCTATTTGAACCTCGTTGACTCCCTTCCTGGCGGCAGCCGATATAGACGCATGCCGAGTGCTATGTGCACTAAAAAAATTAATGTCTAACCCACTGTTCTTTAACACGGTTTTCAGCCATCTGCTAATAGTTTGGGCAGTAGCTGCTCGGTGCGGTCATTTAAATGTTATAAAAAGGTTACTAGTGGTTCCTCAAATAGTCTCGGTAACGATTTTCTTGGAAAAATATTCACATCATCAGTGAAAAACGGCAAGATAAGAGTGGGGTGTATCTTATTGATATTCAAGTTTTTAATTTTTTTTGTAATTTGGATTTCTAACCTATCTGAAAGATTTTGTGTATTGTTTAATTCAATACTCGCTAAGGTCTGGACACGTTGACCCCTGGCCAAAGATCGAAGCATAGTTGTCTTATATGTTAAATATTCGAGTGAAAGAGTCTTTGCAGATATGTTTTTAATGTGATTTAGAACTATAGCTGGATCCCAACTCTTGTTGTATTTAGGTAAAGGAGGTCGCAAGCAACTTAGACCTTTAAAAAGTCTCTTAATCCTAAAGTCTTCACTTAAATTTGGGCTCAGTATTTGCGAAAGTGCGGCTCTGCATGAATTTAAAGAGCTAAAAGAAGAGCCTTTATTGAATTGAAACGTTAGGAACTTTAGCACTGAGGACACTGATGGTGTAAATACGTTTACATATTCACGACTGCAATACTCCCATCACAGTAGCAGACCAACGTTATATTGGTTGATAGTAGCCTCCGTAACCGATGCGAAGCATATATTTAATGAATCGTTAGGAACATCTCCTAATTTCAGTGCCTGAATGATACTATACCGACCACAAAGGTAATTTTCCTCCAAAGGGGGTGCCATTTTGATATTATTTTATTTCTATCATCATCTGACAAGCCTGAATCTAAAACGTCCTTCCAACGAGAAATTAAGTTCTCGTGTAGGTTTGGTTCCGCTATTATTGAGGTAGACTGCTTTTTTCCCAATACTTCAATAATATCCTAACTCAGGGCATTCGACTCAGAAATTGCCAGAGAATGTTTCCGCTGGTTTTCAGAATTATCTGAAACATTGGGACACTATTAATTTTTTTGGTAATTAGTAATTACATTATGCTTCCATCCATTTCTAATTAAGTTCATCTACAATATGGAATTTGCTACTATCATTAATACCAGTTCCCAAAAGTAATAACTAATCAATTAGAGAAACTGCACTAAAATCTCATGAAAAAAATGCACTTATAATTAAATAAAATGAGTGATTTGTCGTTTATGGGTTCTCATTGTCTCACTTTGTAATTCTAGGTATTCATTGACCCATTCTAATGAAGATATGTTTGTAGGTACTCATTGCCCCACTTTATAATTATGGGTACTCATTGACCCAATTTTGATGAAAATATGTATGTAGGTACTCATTGCCCCATTTTATAATTATAAGTACTCATTGATCCAATGTTAATAAAGCTATCTATGTATGTAGATACTCATTGCCCAACTTTATAATTATGGGTATTTATTGACCCTCTTAATGAAGATATGTATGTAGGTAGGTACTCATTACCCCACTTTATAATTTTAGTTACTCATTGACCCAATTTTAATGAAAATATATATGTAGATACTCATTGTCCCACTTTATGATTATGGTTACTCATTGACCCAATTTTAATGAAGATATGAATGTAGGTACTCATTGACCTACGTAGAATATTTTCCATAAATAAGTTAATAGCCAAAGAAACAGCACGTCCTATTAGAATTCTAATAACATTTTATTACACTTACCGACATGTAAAGTTCCGACGTCAGACCCACACCATAACCGACCTGCTTATGTAAAGTTCCGACGTCAGACCCACACCATAACCGACCTGCTTGTTCTCCTGCAATGTTTTAAAAAATTTTCCCGATAGAACGCTGATATACATCTACGGAATTATAAATAAAACCGAGATATTCAATTGTTTGAGTAGGGACTAATTTACTCCTCTCGTAATTTGGCAGAAACCTCAGTGAAGTTAGAATGTTAACAGTTTCTGTAACCTTCGCTAAACATTCTATGCATGTGGTTCCCAATAAGAGAATATCGTCTAAGTAGATCACTGATAAGAATCCTCTTTTCCTAAGAAAACTTATTACGGGTTTCATTTACTTAGTGAATACAAAAGGAGCAATATTTAGCCTAAATAGCATGCAGTTGCATTCAAACCTTAAGTACTTCCTATATTTTTTGTGAATTGATATTGGAAAATAAGCATCCTGTAAATCGATTGTAAACATAAAACAATTTTTCTTCATTAGTTTTGCCACAGTACGGTGGTCCTTTATTTTAAAATGATTGCAATTTATATGTTTGTTAACATTCTTGAGATTTAAAATAAGCTCATTGGTTTAATAAAAATATTAGAAATGTACTGTTTGTCACACGATTTCACTATGCTAATAACATTGTACGGTAGGAGTATATTAACACAACCTGTATGAATGCTTAATGCTTGGATGACCAAAGGGTCTTCCTAAATGTCTTTTGCTTTGGACAACTAATAAAAGGTATTTTCAGTCCTTGAACCCAACTAAGTACTAACCTATCCTGACAAAAGTTAGCCCATATATAATAACACTAACTTAGCCTACCAGCAGTACCAACCTTCATTGCTGGCTCGACTGCTGACGACGATATATCCTGCTCCGCTGTTGTTTGGTGTTGTTTTGGTATTTGTATTGTTAGGAAAATAAGATACGTCCTTACAAACCCCATTATAACCACACATTAGAGGAGGATGATGATGGTAAAAAGGTTGGATTTTTGTTTGTGGGTAAGGAGTAAGATTTTAGGTGGTAGTAGAGGATTCCATAAACTTATAATGTTCTTGGATGAGTCCACGTTTTCGACGAATGGAACTGTGGCATCGCAACATGTTCGTTATTGGAGTGATGTTAATCTTATGTTCAGAATACCAACCCGAAGTCAATATTTTAAAAAGGTGAATGTTTGGTGCGCTATTTCCTACTACGGTATAATAGGACCGTATTTCTTTGAGAATACTTGTAATAGAAATTCTTATTTAAATATGTTAAATACTTTTTTTCTGATCATTTGCGACAACTACCAGCAGATTACCCAGGTAACATGTGCTTCCAGCAAGATGGAATCCCGGCCCATTTTGCTAGAGAAGTGAAGGAATGGCTTGATTTGGAATTTGGACAAAAATGGATAGGGCGAAATGGTCCAGTTTTATGGCCCCCAAGAAGTCCCGACCTTACGTTGGCAGATATGTATTTGTGGGGATGCCTAAAACAGGTAACTTATGTCAATCCACTGCCAAATGATGAGAACATTTTAAAACAAAGAATTATACAAGCTGTAGAAGCAATATCCCTAGAAGAAGTGCGGAGGAGTTATGACTATTTTAGAGCCCAACTAGAAAAATGCGTCCTTCATGGTGGAACGGTGTTTGAATAATTATTGTTATACTATCTGATTTTGGTCTATTTTTATGAATTATGCCTTAAATTATAATCATGAATTGGTCTGTTTATCGTATATTGTTTTCTCTTATACATATGTAATATCGAGGTAATTTTAAATAAATAATTATGCATTCTTTGCTTCGTTGTTAACATTGTAAACTGATAAAATCTTTAAAAGTTACTGACAATGACGTTTTGCTTGATACTGTAATACCTAATTTATTTCTGTTATGTTGTTATCTTAGAAGATGTGATGATTTGAAACAATTTTCTTGAATAACATTTTGCTAAAAAAATTATGATAAGGGTACTTTACTCTTGTAAAAAATTAGAATTTTTAAATTTTTGGACGCCCTGTATAAAATTTTTATTCTTGTTACCTATACTATATTCAGTCTCCCTTCAGACATAAAAAAAGGATCAGCCATCTCGTGCCAATAACTAATTTAAATAATTACGAATGCCAGAGTTGCCAGATTGGTCTAATAATCGCAACTTCCATAATATAGCGAATAAAGATTATACACTCGTATGCATGGTCAATCGCCAGCGACTTGCTAGAGTTACGCCGTTCGCTAGATGAGAATTGCGATGCACAGTCGGTCGCCGGCAACATCACTCATGCGCACTAACTATAACTTTTGGCGAAGCGGTGGAGATGAGCTGGAGATGGTCAGTAGCATCTCCAGAAATTGTCTGTGTATTTCCAGGGAACAAATCATCTAATGTAATTTGTTTTTGAGAATATACTAGCGACGGATCACGTTCTTTTTGCATAATAAGATTGGAGTTATTTCAAATTTAGAAATATACATACCGCATCGGTAAGTAGCTAGTCAATTACATTTGAGTTAAAAAGCATACCTTAATTACCTAAACTAGCAACCTCTTTATTTTATTTTTAACACCATATACCATGTTATTACATTTTTGAATTATATGCTCCATTTTTCAAACTTACATATATACCACCTTACGTGTAAACTCGGGCGTTCTGGTTAACAGTTTTTTATTTTTGAAAAGAAAATGAAGCATATCGATAATTCAAAATCTCTTGATTTTAGACTACACCAACAATATTATAGCATACATATTCAATATAAAGTATTTACATAAGTAGGTATACTACACCGCTATCACGCCACTTAGGCGATTTGGATGACATGGATGGCATGTGTCCATCAGGAGAGACCATTCTTCGGGGATCGTCGTCAATGACCAGAGGGTCTTCGGACCAGAGGCTGTCGAAGAGGAGCTGGCCCGTTGGGATTTCTTTGTTCTGGGGCTGGCCCGTTGGGATTTCTTCGGTGATCGTCAATGACCAGAGGCTGTCGAAGAGTTCTTCGTGGATCGTCGTCAATGACCAGAGGGTTAGTTCAAATTTCTGCCGCTCGGATTTCATAGGTGGCGCTGTCGAAGCTTCTGGGGCCCGTTGGCTTCGGCGTCGTCGTCAATGACCAGAGGCTTCTGAAGAGTTCTTCGGGGGTCCCAGAGGCTATCGAAGTGGAGCTGGCCCATTGCGATTTCTTCGGCGTTGACGTCAATGACCAGAGGGTTAGTTCAAATTTCTGCCGCTCGGATTTTGTAGGTGGCGCTGAAGAGAGGCTCTGAAGAAGTCGGTTAGTTCAAAGCCGCTCGGGACGTGACTTTAGTGTAAACAAATTCAAGCCGCTAGACTAAACAAACTGTGGATTCTAAGAAATGACTCGTGGGAACGCAGGTGTCTTCAAGGTCTAAAGACAAAAAAAAATAGGATTCTAAGAATCTGCCTGCGTCATAGAAATTCAAGTAAATTTGCTGGAATTATGGGTAGAGTGGAGCGGGAAATTTGAAATCTGAGGATGTTCATACAGTGGAGCGGTTGAAATTTGAATTATGGGTAGAGTGGAGCGGGAAATTTGAAATCTGTTGATGTTCATACAGTGGAGCGGGAAATTTGAAATTTGAAGGAACTTGGCATGCAGTGGAGCGGTTGAAATTTGAATTATGGATTGGTAACAGTGGAGCGGATGCTGGAGGTTGGTAACAGTGTGGGCGGTAAATTTGAATTATGGATTGAGTGGAGCGGTTGAAGGATCCTGGCATGCAGTGGAGCGGGAAATTTGAAATTTGAGGAATTCGAATTATGTAATTTTTTAGAATAGTATTATTTAGTGGAATGCATATTTTATTTGAGAATATAATAAAACAAGGAGTTGGAACATATATTTTTTTTTATTTTTCATCATACAAAAATAAGTGTATAATTGTATTTGAGAGAGAGAGAGAGATTATGTTTTTGATATTTTCTTTACAAGTACAGGTTCAATTATCAATGCTAAATTTTTTATTCTTCGCTGAAATCGTTCGTGATCTACAGTGTTCTGTATCCAGCAGTCTCCTCGTCTCGACATCTGGTGAGCAAAGGACCAATGAAGAATATATCGAACTCTAACCTCATCACTGAACTGGACCCTCTTTCTCTGTCGTTGTTCTATTTCAAAGTTTTTTAATTCCGTACCAACAACATACATTTTTTTCCTTTTGTAATTTTAATTAGGCACTTTAACAATAAAATTGAAGTACAAAGTACTAGGTAGCAGAGCAGACCTATAACTGACGACTCAGCAGTACTGATTGAATAACTTGGTTTTGTAACGGGGCTCTCCACAAACGTAATCCAGTCGAATTCATCAATGCTACCATTTTGAAATTGTATTTGTATCTGATATTTTGTTGTGTTGCTAGGTATAGATGTTGTAAATGTAGGTACACTGTTGTTGTTAATTACAGTATACGGCAACATCTTTATCCATTCACTGTTGTTGTCATCGAAACGGACATTGATTTCTCTAGGATTGAATGGATTGTAAATGTACAGAGTGTTCTGGAGCACAGCACACAGAATAATCAATCGTGAACTTAACATTGTCCTATCTCTCAATATACTGTTTAATTACAGGTACGTAACCCAATTTATTTGCATACAGCTACCTCCCAACTTTTTCCACAGGCTACACAGATTTTAATGCGAAAACTACAGTTTATACAGCTTACAATATGTCCGCATGGTAGAAATTTCACTTCTTGATCATTTATTTGGCAAATTTTACATTTCTGCTCTTCTCTTTTACGCCACTCGCACAATTTACAACAACTGTTTATAGAACTGGCTATATGGCCGCATGGTAAAAATACTGGATTTTCAGAGCGTTTTGACATTTTGCGGAGTAATTCTTCGTGCTGCTGTTGAACGTAAAATTTTTCCACAACGCCTTCTGTCACTAAATACACTTTTGTTGTTGTTGTTGTTGATATTTAATGATTGAAAACTTGAAAACACACACTGTTTTTTTTCGTAAAAGTTTATAATACTTTTCAACTGTTCTAATTTTTGACAATGTTCTTCTAGTAATAAATTAAAATCGTTCAAAGAAACAGACATGTTACTGCTATGACATCTAGTAAATAACTGAATAATAATAATTAACAGAGACCAGAGGTGAATAGTGGAGGGGAGGGGAAAAGAAAAAAAACAACCAATAAGAGATATGTATGTTTTTTTTTATTTAGGCAAATTCGAATACAACCAATTATAAAGCTTAAAACTATTTCTTAAACTGCACATATACTTTTTATAATTATTGAAATGATATAAACACAGAGGTAAATCTTTACAGAAATTTGGAGGTTGTTCCATGGTAACATTAAGGTGTTCCACATTGACCACAGATGGAGTTGTGACCTCCAAGTCATGAAGTCTTTTTTTCAAGAAATTCCTGTTTCTGATGTCCTTTTACGTATACAATATTAACAGCACAAAGGTGATTGCGCAATATTTCATTCAGATCCTCGTCATTTACGTAACCGCTGCTATACTTCAAACCATGATGATTACATTCTAAATATTTCACCTGTCTTTTTAAATCAGAACTTAACGTACTGTATGGCACTGGAGATTTAATCAAATAGTGAGAATTTTGTTGACCATTAACGAATGATATTTCTTTGGGGTAAAATTCTGGGAGACTAAATCCCTGAATGTCAACAACAACTAATTGCATGTTTATCAACGTATTGTTCTTACATTACTGACATAATATGGTAATCTCTCTGCCTCTTATTACATAACATTTCTTACGACTCCACTTAGAGGTAAATATTCCATCACACGGTCGTGAATAATTATGCAATAAGTCTTAGTATTCTTTGGGAATGATTTTCTGCTTTCAATCTCTATTTTGATGTCTACAGTAGAGGATTTTATTGAATCATTTCTCTTGGAACAATCTATAACGAATAAGGCTCGATTACTGAAAGCCATGAAGTCCAGCATTGGTTTATTGTTGGAAGCGAATAATTTTGAGAACTGGGTATACATATAATATGCTTCAGAATATTTTCTAGAGCTGAAATCCAATTGCATATCTTCATAGGGATAATATTCAGAATTTAGCGTCAATTTTATATTAGATACATCAATATTATCGAATTGGGTGACATCTTCCATCTTTCGGCCTTTTTTATTAGTTTGAAATGCTACTATAATGTATCGGGGGCATTCCACACTAGCACATGTTTTAACGGACCAAATTTGTTTTGTAGTACCATTCGTTAGTGCAGGAAGCTCATGAAGTTCCCACTGTCTAAATGGCATTAAGATCGGTTTATCATTGTTTATTTCAGCTAGCAAATTCAACTTTGGAACGTCATTTAAAAATACATGTTTAACCTTTAATTCAATATTGGTTATGGTCAATTCACCAGTAGTATCATCTTTCGATACTTTGAAACAATCGTTATCGCTACGAGCTCTAATTAATCTCAAAACTTGTTTACCAAACACCACTCTCTTATAATCATGAAAGAAACCAAATAAATGCCACAAAGGTATCCTTAAGAAGAATGTCGTTTTTGTGGGATCGTATGTTACCAACTGACCTTCAGGATAATTCCAGCCTCCAATACTAAGAGAATAATCATCTCTGTCATAGCACAAGTAGCTTTTTATCAAGCTCACCGTTCCAGGATCACGTACCTTATCTAATTCCTTCCCATTTAATTCATAACTTATAGAATCGAATAAATACGCTCCCGCGTTATTGGTAAATTCAATGGTACCCGTACCAGTAGCGTTTTTCTTTAAAGTGCCCTCGATAGATATGGCAGCTTCGCTCATCAACAACAATGCATCCTGTTGATAAATAGCAATTTCTATTTCATCGTTATTTCCAAATGATTTTACAAAAGGATAGTACGATCGGATCTCCTCCCTGACGATGGACTCATCGTAACTTGGGTCTTGAAATAATTGTAGTTCTTCCAACATTATAACCCAAAGATTTTAAATATAAAATATTAGCTGGAGTTAAAATGGAATGTGTCGTTGTCCTCTCTGAACACCGATTAAGTACTGAATGATGTCGGTTAAAAGAATTGTCGTTTATATAGTTTTTAGATTTAAATATCAACCTCCTCATAGTAATTTTCTTAGTTCTAACCTTACAATAACTTCTTCTCCTCGAAAATTGACAGGCTCGGAATTCTGATCGAGTATCTTCAAGGTGATATTACGTATTTCTCGTTTGTTATTCACCGGTAGAAAAATCAAATTATTGGGTTCTATATCTATAGCGTATCCGGGGTCGACTTTCAAACCAAATTCAAAAATCGTATGTGATGGCTTATTATTGTAAAACGCTCCTGCTGTAATATTACAGTCTACGTGGATGGTTATAACTTTAACTATTTTAACAGGTAAATCAGATTGATATAATTTATCAGGTTTTAACACTTGAGCACTGTAACCTAATAAAGTGGCCAAACTATCTTTAGGTGTAAAATTAATTTCGTGTTTACTTTTAATTTCACACTTGAGCGTATTATTATTAGGTTTCAATGAAAAATAATCACTTTGCGTTACACCACTAGGTATTAATTTATTCTGCAGATAAGATTCGATGTCGCTTATCTCGTATGATCCGGTAGGTATTTCTATGACTTTCTCCTTAGATTTATCACCAAGTTCCCAGTAATAAAACTTATTATTTACACCTTGCTCGATGTTAGGTATACTGTTGTAGGTGTGAAGACCAATCAGTGCCAGCGAATAATCGTACTGGGGATCGAGTTCAATGGGATTAAAAAAGTCTACAGACAGCGTAGATCTTCGACCTCTTAATGTGAATATTTGAGACATAATGAATGTAAATCATACATGTTTATTGTTTTTATAGAGAAATTCTAAACATAAATGTCCACAGTTTGTTGTATTGTATGTTTGAAGAGCATCAGGATTATATTTAATTTTACATTTCGTGTCAAAGTATCGAACTAATTCTATTGGTGGTTTCAATGATCCGAAGCTATCGAAATATATAACAGAATCATTAGTTTTCTTGTATGCTACCCAATGCGTACCCGGACCCTCTACTCTGTCTAAGTTAATAATGGCACTTTCATATTTTCTAGGTGGAGATGATGGTAACGAATCACGCATAAAGACGCCTCTGAAATGTGGAATTTTTAACTTTTTAACATAGTTCAACAGGTCCGTATCGGAAAGTGCTCTATTGGGTAGCTTCAATGGTAGTTTTTTTGTTTTTTCAGATATAGTCCATATCCATTCTTATATGGTTTCATGTAGAGTCCGGATCCTTTTTTCCCCAATGCTATGGCCTCCATGGCTTTATTATGCCTTCCATCTTCGTCCAATTTTTTCTTAGTATTTTTAGCAACTATAACGGCCTTGGCGACTCCGGCTGCACCTCCTGCCAAAGCTCCTAGTGCACTTAAACCAGCAAAGATTGGTATCAGTGGTAAAACACCGCCGGTCTTTGGCAAAGGTAAAACACGAGGCGTATTGATTCTTTTCCGACCACCAGCATTCTTGACAGCAATTCGTGCTGCTTTCACCGTCATTGCACTATCTTTTTTTATATTATGACTTGCATGTTTTTTCAGTAATTTAGTCACATCTGACAGGACAGTCTTTCGAAATCCAACTTTTTTCCTGATACCTAATTTTCGTTTCTTTGCATTACACATCATACCCATACCTAACTTCCGTTTAGCTTTCATTGTATTAGTAATTGCCCAAGCGGCTGCCTTTTCCCCAAAACTGGCGTCTTTTGATTTAACACGTTCCCAAGCACGCTGTTCAAGTTCGTAATCAGCCTTGTGTCTATCTTCTAAATTGGAACTTTTACTGTAGGCAATATCGTGTTCACGACAACTTCTATCTAGAAGATTAATACCAGGGTCCCCGCGACTTAGGCGTTTTTTCAACTTTGTACCGGGTCCACAGTATTGATATCCCGGTATATGTAACTCGAAAGGTAGTTTGCTAATTAGACTATTAACGACTCCTCCACCGTGCTTCCTCGGCGTCATCTAGATTGTTAATGATGCAAAGTGTATGGAAACTTCTATATAAAGCGTTGCATAATCAAAAAAGATATGAGTTCATAATGCACGTTCAAAGACAACAGGTGTCACTACCTGTGGAGAATCTGGATCTCTTAACAGATAAATCTGGTGGAGAGAAGAAACATGGCGAGTTATTTCCCAGCACACTAAGAACGATTATATGTGGACCTAGTGGAGCCGGTAAAACTAATTTGTTATTGAGTCTATTATTCGATCCTAATGGACTGTGGTTTGAGAATATATACGTGTACTCCAAGTCATTATATCAACCCAAATACAAATTGTTAGAGGAAGTGTTGAAGAATGTAAAAGGTGTTAGTTATTTTCCATATGCAAGTAGTGAAAGTATAATCGATCCATCTGAGGCTAAAACTAATTCAGTATTCATTTTCGACGATGTGGCTTGCGATAAACAGGATAAAATAAGAGCATATTTTAGTATGGGTAGACATAAACTTGTGGACTGCTTCTATCTCTGTCAGACTTATACTCGTATACCTAAGCATCTTATTCGGGATAACTGTAACTGTATAATATTATTCAAACAAGATAGAATGAATTTGCGACATGTGTATGATGATCACGTGACACCTGATATGTCAATCGATCAATTTGAGGATATGTGTAGACAATGTTGGAACGATCAGTATGGTGTAATGGTTATCGTGAAAGATTTTGATTTACATAATGGTCGTTATCGAAAGGGTTTTGATCAGTATATAAGCATATGATTTGAATAAGTCAGTTATTAGTAAACAAGTATTCAAATAAAACAGACCTGTTTAAAATCTGAACAGACCTGTTTAAAATCTAAACAGACCTGTTTGAAAACTATACAGACCTGTTTAAAATCTAAACAGACCTGTTTAAAACCTGTACAGACCTGTTTAAAACCTGTACAGACCTGTTTAAAACCTGTACAGACCTGTTTAAAAGCTGTACAGACCTGTTTAAAACCTGTACAGACCTGTTTAAAATCTAAACAGACCTGTTTAAAATCTAAACAGACCTGTTTAAAATCTGAACAGACCTGTTTAAAATCTGAACAGACCTGTTTAAAAAACTATACAGACCTGTTTAAGTCCTGTTGTTTTGTTCAACAATGGAGACTAATAAAATAACTTTCGAGACGTATAAGAGAGCCAAGAAGGTAAAACCATATGTATTGGAAAAAGATAAGAAACTTAAAGAAAAAATTAATAAAGCATCCAAAGCTATTAGAAAGAAGTATTTGGCATTAAAATTGGGTAAAGCTGAGGAAGATGAAGGCCTTAATCGATTATTGAAACCCGTTATCGATCCATTAAAAGAACTGAAGAAATCTATGGATATGTCGGTGAAAATGACTAAAGGTAAAAATATTAGATCATCACAAAAAACACCAGTAAAACATAAAGAAGATGAAGAAGAGGAATACTCTATCGTTGAAGATACATATGAAGAGGCTAATAATAAGGAATATTTTGAGCAGTATCCTTCTTTAACTAAGCATTATATAATAGGACTTTATAACAAGAGCGAAGATTTCGATAAAACATATGGTGTCAGAGTCAATTTTGAAACGAATAAATTTTATATCGGTTCTACAGAATTACATATCGGTCCAAATGCTGAAATAAATATTGGTAATAAAATGTATCCTGGAAAACAGGGTTTATACGAATTGCTATTTATGAAGAAACCTAAAGGTTACGACGAACAGGATTTACATGTTTATAAAGATATTTTAGAAGTCAGTAGCGCACATAGAAGAAATTATGATCCCTTAAATCAATTTAATGGAACTCGATCTTTTAAGTATACTGAAGTGATAAAGCCGTTATTTAAAAGTAAATCATCACCACGTCAATCATATAGCGGAGAAGGTATAAGTATGGTTTACAATGAAAAACCTATTGAATATGTTTACTGGGATGACGTCAACGAACTAGTTGATAGGTTAAGACTTTTGAATGCCTCAAAGGCTGCGGGAAACACAGATTCTCATGATAATGAAATTTTAGCGATTATTAATGAATTACGTGAGGCTGGAGTTATTTATTAAATAGTGTGTATGTGTAATTTACATCATTTCCATGATGAGTCTCGATAAGTTCGGAAGGTCAGCTGCTCGTAGCAGTGATATAGCTAGCTCACATCTATTATCACAATATCGCCGTGGTTTAGTTTTCACCGCAGATGGAAATATTGATATTGAAAAACTAAAGCTGTGTAATGTTCAGTCTCCTACGGAGGACGATGATGCTACTAACAAAAAATATGTAGATGATAAAATAACCTCCGTTGAATTAAAGTGTACCGGTCAACTGACACAATTCACGTCAGATTTAGCTGAACAAAAAGCATCACTGACAACCATCGAAAAATCTCTTGAAAAATTAAAAACTGTTGTGACTGCCATAGATACGAGCGTTGCATCTCGAAATGCTATAAAAGTACATGCTAATACGTCCGAGGTTAATTTGCTTTAATAACATCGATTTAGCTGCACGCGCGATGAACCATTCAAATGAAAAAATTCAAGTGGTTAACGAACTACATAAGCCTGCACGTAAAAATTTCAATCGCAGGCGTACAATAATAAAAGGTATTGACGACTTGTGGCAGATTGATTTAGCTGAAATGGGTAATTATGCTAGAGAAAACAGTAAAAATAGATATATATTGATTGTTATCGATTGTTTTTCAAAGTTCGTATGGGCGAAACCTATAAAAAGCAAGGATGGTCCCGTCGTTACGCAGGCAATGGAGGAAATTTTTAAGGAGAGTAAGAGAACATGTAAAAATTTAAATTCAGATCAGGGTACTGAATTTTATAATGTTCATTTTAAAAACTTGATGAAAAAGTATAAAGTTAACCATTATAGTACATATAGTACAAAAAAAGCTGCTATAGTTGAAAGAGTCATAAGAACATTAAAGGAAAGATTATATAAGTATTTTAGTTTAAACGGTTCATACAGATGGATAGACATACTTTCAGATATTGTTAAAGACTATAATAATCGTTGGCACAGAACAATTAGAATGAAGCCCTGCGACATAACTAAAAGTAATGAAAAGAAAATTTTAAATTCTGTCTACAAGCACATTAAGTTGGCAACACCGCGACGCTACAAGGTTGGCGACATTGTACGTATCAGTAAGAACAAGCATGTTTTTAAAAAAGGATACACTCCTAACTGGACAACCGAGTTATTTAAAATAGTAAAAGTACGAATTACTAACCCTACCACATATTTACTGGAAGATATGCAAGGCACACCGATTAGTGGAGGTTTCTACGAGGAAGAATTGCAAAAGACAAAAAATGCTGACGTATACCTCGTAGAGAAAGTGTTACGTAGACGTGGTAAGAAGGTTTACGTGAAATGGTTGGGCCTGGACTCATCGAACAACAGCTGGATCGATTCGGATAACATTCTTTAATCTGTATCGATTTACATGTATTTCAAATGGGAATGTGATTCACCTCCACTCCAATACCACAAAATTACATTATTTCTTATGGAAAATAGACACAAATTCCATCAGATTAGGGGCCTTTTTTTTATAGTACCTGCTGCTTTCTTTGGTTCGATTCGCGAGATATAAAAGGAACAACATGATAGATGATAATCAGTTAGTTATTAATCTTGGTGTGTTCGAGAGCTGCAATGACATCCCGTTCACCAAGTCCTACCTTTTCATCAGAGGATTCCGGTTATTGGGAAGAAGTTGATAGAATTAGTGAACAATATCGAGTAGCTGCACAGCACGAGGAACGATATATTTATGAGAATGCTATAAACATTAAAAATTCTACATACAAGATAGTTACGGGATTTAGTAGTGCAAGAGGTTATGTTCCAGCAATAAGGATAATATTTAATACATTACAAGTGTTTACGAAACCTGACAACATTTCTTTCAATAAAGAAGATTGGAATGATTTCATAACTTACCTTCAACAATTCACTACCGATTACTTTGATAACAAAGTAGATTCTGAAGAAGAAGAAGAAGAAGAAGAGGAAATTCAGTTCTGTGAATATTCCATACTAAAGGCACCTTTTCTTGGCAATAAGACGTTGAAAGTGACCAATGGTCTTTCTACATTTTATTTCTCTGAAGAAACTGTTCGCGAAATAATAAATATTAATAAAAACTTAATATCGTCTCGTTTGGACTTATTACATAGTTTAAATTTTAATCATTTTTATAATAATTTTCTGAATGTTACTAATAATATTTTAAGTGAATCTAATTATGAATTACCTCCATATATTGTTATGTTAAATTTATGTGACTTGTATCGAGATAACATTCAAACATACTGTATGCGTGAATGTTTAATTTATTATAGAGATAATGTACTAAATGATTTAGATAGAAAAATGTTTTTATTAACAAGTGCTTAAATAAATATTTTATATAATCGTGTTTTCTTTCATTTCTAGGTTAGGTTTGAAATAAAAAAATCATATTTTTTTATAAATAAACATTTTATTATACATACAAAGAGTAAATAAAGTATAATACATAAAAATTAAATATAAAAGATTAATACATAAATATTAAATATAAAAGATAATATAATACATAAATATTGAATATAAAAGATTAAATAATATACATATAATACAAGAATCCATAGATATTGAATATAATAGACAGAGATTGTTGATTAAACAAAGAAAAAAAAGAATATTAGTGATGTTAAGTGTTCATTATGGAGTAGTGACCCCAAGGGAGAGTATCATGAACTTCAGGAAGAATGTACCTCTTATCGTCAAAGGGATTAAGAGCAATTTTTGTTTGCTCAACGCTGTATACCTCATGTAATCTTGATTGTATACAGCGCTGAGTTTTATTTAATAAACACTCTTCCTGTGAACTTTTTGAAGCAAATTTTTCTATACAGTTGTGGTAATCTTGAAATGTAATTTTGTTTTTCACCACATTAGACTTTACACCTTTTGCTTTTTTAACTACCTTGTCTGATTCAACTTTATAGGTGTACTGTTTAGAACGTAAACCTATGAAATGTGTCATTATTTTCCCATTGTTCTCATCCTTCATTAAACCAGGGACTTTTTTATTTACTAAAGGAATATTCCAACGATTATCTTGTGGGTAATCACTGGTATCAAATCTATGAATGTCCTGTTTGATGACATCTTCATATACATCATTACACTGAATTTCGTACATGAGACTATCTGTATCAGTGTACAAAAGTTTACATTTTTCTAAAGGGAATTTATTTAACATATAATCATGATGAAATTCATATACACAAATTTTTGAAATATCTAAAATGGCCATTCCTATATACAGGGGTTTATCGAATATAATGCGAGATTTTTTCATTTCAATTGCCATAAGATTATCACTGAAAATGGATCTGCTTTGGAAATTAGGACTGGCAATCAAATTCTTAGCACCGTACCTCCCCTCCCATTTATTTACTAGTCTAACGATTCTATGTTTTCGAACATTTTGCATTGTTTTCCCGTACACGGCGTTATTCATTAATTTATAGTTATTTTTCTCAAAGTTCGACTTTGCTTGTGCCCTTAATGATGTGTTTAAGTCAATGTAAGGTTTCAGCCACGAAGACTGTTTGAACTGTAGAACTCGATGGATATGTGTTAATTTTATTCCATGTTGTATAGCCTGTTTAAGATTTCTATAGTGAATAATGTATTTTTGCTTATTGTAACAGGTGGTCATTAACTTGGAAAATTTTGAATTTGGCGGGGTTTGATGCTCCGGGCAGAATGGCAGATCTCTATGTAAATCATGTAATGATTCAGGATATTCGAGATCAACTTCTAGAATATAGCCAATCTCAGCATCATCGGGAATACTCGTGACATCAATGTTACAATCGGTCCACTGGAATCCCTCGTACGGGAGAGGCTGTCCCATAGCCCATCCATATAAATTATTTACATCTAAATAAAGAATAAACGTGGATGGTTTGCTGGGATCATAAGTATCTAAATACTTGTTGTTGGCCTCTGAGAACCGATTGCAACATTGGCTCAAACCTCCTCTGATTGCCCCCTCTATAAACATTAAAATATCTACGTCCTGAACGGTTTCTATTTTACATCCTGTATATTTTAGCATACAGTCCCAAGTATATCCGGGTATCGTGTAATAGTGACTAGGATCTAGACCGTATGTCTGGTGACATGTTTTGCGAAGGGTTTCGAAAATACACGTTAATAACATGATATCTGTTTTCATGTATAAATCGCTGTAGTCGCCTAGTGTTTTCATACCAAATTTCTCCCAAACGATTTGTGCATGTGCATAATCTGCCTCTTCAATGTTTTCATCTTTAAGTTTATTATAAAAGTATTTTATATCAGGTAATTCTATTTCATCTAGTTTTTCAATGGTGTCTAAATAGTCATAAAAGAATACACCTTTTCGTGTTAATAATTGAAATTTTTCATCGTCGATGTCTGGAAATTCACGTTTAAGATTTTCAAAGTTTTCATCTTTCAATGTAGAAGCTAGTTCTTCTAGTGAACAACCCATGAATCTGAAGGAGTCTATAAATCTAAATTTAATGCTAGTTTCTTTATCGTGAACTGTGAAACTAATGTATTTTTCCTTATTTTCAGGTAATAGTGTAATATGATTTCGTTCTGCTAAGAATTTTATTGCAAAGTGTGCGTCGTATCCGCCAAGATTGTGAAACACGACCGGAATAACAAAGGAATTTTTATAATTCAAATTACATTTATTATGAGCAAAACCTCTAAAGTTTCCGGTGAGGTGACAATGATCTCTAACAATTTTATCTGTTTCCTTAAACTCCTCCTCGCAAATATGACAGTTTTTACTAGCATCCCGTAAACTAACTTCAGAGTTCATGGGCTCCACTTGCTTTAATTTTGAAGAGACAAATTTTGCTACATCACTTAATTCCTGTTCGAACCAAGACATACAATCTAAACCTCGAGTACTTTTATAGTATGACCAGTCGTTGTTATAACTACATTTAAAATAATACCCGGCACTGTATGCTATGTGTTTCTGATATCTACTTGTTTTACAATGACTATCATCATCATTAAATGGCTCAAGCAAAGATTCGAAATCTGCATAAATAATAAACGGAACCGTTTCCTTGTAAACAAAATTTTTAAATTTAATGTACCGTTCCCTAGAAAATTCAATTTTGCAATCGTTAAATTTTTCACAATCCACGACATGATCGTTTAGTTTGTCTTGAGAATTAAAATAATTTAGACATCTATCACAGAAAAATTTTTTATGAGTATTTTTAGAGATTTGATAATTTAAAAGTCTAGATAAATCTTTAATGTAACAATAATGGTACTTAATTTCTACTTCCTCTTCATTGTCATCGGGTATCGATTCAAATTCATTTATTTTTGGAAAATATTTATCTTGAATAATTAATAAATTTACATGTTTTTCTAATTTTTGTTTAGTTACACGGACGGGAATAACGGAGAAATTTGATTTTGAATCCATTTCCAAACCAAATACATTAACTGAGATATCATTATTTTTTTCAAATTTGGAAATTTGTGGTAAAGTCATAGGAAATTCAATTCCCGTTATGTTTAGTACTGTTGTGTAATGCGGATATGATGATATTCTATCAGGGTGATTTTGCCTAGCAACAGGAAAAAGTGAACTAACGATACTCCAGGCAAAGCAGGCTACATCATCATTTTTAATGTTGATGCACGCCCGCTTTTTTTAAAATTTTTTCCGGTAGTTTAATGTAGGATGAGACTCCGTTCCCAATTTCATATTTATTTATATTCACTTCTAAGCTAATAATTTCACTTAAAGCCCATCCACTACCCGATTCTGAAAATTCTGATAAAGTGTTAAAAATATCATCTTTTACATTGGCCCCAAACCATTGATTTAAATCCGTCCCTGCATCAATTACCTTATTTTTTGTATTAAAATATTTTTTTTTCAGTAATTTCTATGTCCTCCGACTTTCTTATAAACTCGGCACAGAAACAAGTGTTAACTTTAAGCGTGGGTACTTTTTTCATAGCATTTATTATTCTAATTTTGAAAAGGTGAAAAGCATCATTGAAAAATTCAACCAAATCTTTATGTTTTAAATTAATAATTACTCCAGTACGAACTCTACTTTTAAAAGCCGATACTAAGTCCTCCCATTTTACTCTATTACTACGTTTTTGTTTTACCTCCAATCCCGCCCCGATATAATTTAAATTTTCAATAACTATTTTTTTAAATCTTTTAAGATGTCCTAAATTTGTTTGTAATTTTTTCAAGGCACCCATAGATAGATCAGATTTTCTAATGGCCTTATTGAAAAGTCTAATGTGATGTTTTACCTGTTTAAGCCAAATGTCTCTCTCTCTTGGGGTACATTTTTGATCTAAAATTACTTCCACTTCTTTAAATTTTGCTACAACTTGATCACTAATATTCTTTATTTCTTCAGAAGCCATGATCGCTCTCTCAACACGTTCAGAAGTAAATGAAAATGTATGTCTCTGTCTATTATATTTATATGAATTGTTGTGACTTATCACTCTTTCTTCTCAGCTAAAAAAAGAAATTACAAACTTAATATTTTTTAAAAAAATTATGTATGCGGATTACTTACTTTCAATAAACTTGAATAATACGCCCATAGAAGGCTTATTTACATCTTTTAAGCCCTCATAAATTATACTGTACTTTCCATCAGTAAATTGTGTCAAATTTTCTTTGATTGTGGGCAATATTCTTTTAGGTAAAAATACCTTATTTTTTTCCAATTCCAATAAAACAGTTTCTCCGTATTTGGTATTTATTATTTGGGCCCCATATATGACCTGGGGAATATTTTCTGGTAATGCTGCCAGTCTCACTACTTCTTTGTTTACTAAAAGTGCAACTTTATTAAGTTTTTTTAAATCCATCTAAAAAAAAGAATTTCTTTTAAATTAAATTGAAATTTATAAAAACAAAAATTTACTTACGTTTTATTTTTATTGTAGTTATAAGACCGCAAAAACAATTAACACACAAAGTTCAATTATTTGCTAATACGTAACTGAGCAATAACTATTAACATATGGTAAAAAAACCCTGACCTCTAGCTTTTATATTATCTGTGACGTAAATGCTTCATACGTCATCTGTGACGTCAGTTTGCACACGTCACCAACGTTCAGTCAAGATTTGCTCATGAAACATGCTGATTTTGCATTTTTTATCAAGGGCAAGCCTACGTGACTAAGTGCACGAACTCTAACGCTGATATTTTCAAGAAGTTAAATAAATTAATTTTTTATTAGTTCATTTCTTAGAATCATGTTAAAGAAAACATATTTCAATAGACGCCGAATTTTGTCACCACAACGGTTTTTTTGTATTGAATATATTTACATTACCAAATTTTAATACGTGACTAACTACTTATTTCATTTTACTCTCTCCCTGAACGATTGTAAAATATGTTTATATTAAAAAAAATAATCTGCATCCAAACCAACACATATAAAATCATTTTTATTTCAACTTCAAATTTTACAAAAGAAAGATGTCTCGACAGTTAGTAAATAGTTTCGAAGTGCGTTTCGAGAAGTAAGTTTATTATTTTTTTTATTATTTAACTTAATTTACATTATACTTATTTTTTTTTAGTGAATTAGACAATTGGTGGCTGCGTATGGCACAAGCTACAAATAGATATACGCCTCCCATGGATCCTGAGGCCTACTTAAGAGAAAAGTAAGTTAATTTTTTTATTATTATTTAACTTAATTTACATTATAATTATTTTTTAGTGAATTTAATGAAGAGGAAGTGTGGGATTTACAACCACCCGATCCTGCTGAGGTGGCCTACTTAAGAGAAAAGTAAGTTAATTTTTTTTTTCTTTTTTTAATTCAGTGCTTCAATTATAATTATTTTTACAGTAATGAGAATGACGACAACGATCTGCCCCCGCCCCTCTTGAGACTTCCTCCTGCTAGCCCTAGTTATTCACCTACGCCTCCGGCTTATTAGTAAGTTAAAAAAAAATTTTTTTATTTCAATTCATTTTTTTCAATTATAATTATTTTTTACAGTAATGAGAACGACATCGACGACCTGCCCCCGCCCCTCTTGAGACTTCCTCCTGCTAGACCTACTACACCTCCGGCTTATTAGTAAGTTAAAAATTTTTTATTTCAATTCATTTTTTTTTCAATTATAATTATTTTTTATAGCACGGACTCCGAGGATGAGGATACGGTCATCGTCATCTATGACGAGGAAGATATTGCAAATATTATGGACCTGGATGACGATGCCGAAGCCATAATTGACTTGGTGTCCGATGATGAGCCGGAGGTGGAGGAGCGGCCAACTGTAATATGCTGGGCAGGTCGGCAATGATTTTTTTTTTATATGTATATTTTTATTATTGTTAGTCAATTATCCAATTATTTAATATATATTTTTATTATTCAATTATTCAATTAATCAATTATTTTTTATTATTATTATTCAATTATCCAATTATTTAATATATATTTTTATTATTCAATTAATCAATTATTTTTATTATTATTATTATTTTTCAATTATTGTTCAATTATTCAATTATTTAATATACATTTTTTTTATTATTCAATTGTTTTTTGAAATTTTCTTTGCAAGTACAGATTCAATTATCAATGCTAAATTTTTTTTATTCTTCGCTGAAATCGTTCATTGTCATTATTTTTTAATTATTATTCAATTATTTAATATATATTTTTATTATTATCAATTATATTCGATAAAACTCCTGTATATAGGAATGGCTATTTTAGATATTTCAAAAATTTGTGTATATGAATTTCATCATGATTATATATGTTAAATAAATTCCCTTTAGAAAAAAAAAATGTAAACTTTTTTTGTACACTGATATATATTTTTATTTAATAAATTTTAATATAAAAAGTTATTCTTGTGTTTTATTTCTATCACCTTATTATTTCTTTCTCTCTCTCTCTCTCTCTCTCTCTCTCTTTCTCCTATACCATGAACATTCAAGATCCTTCAAATTTCAAATTTCCCGCTCCACTGCATGAACATCTAAGTTCCTCAGATTTCAAATTTCCCGCTCCACTACATCCAAGATCCTTCAACCGCTCACACCCTGTTACCAATCCATAATTCAAATTTCAACCGCTCACACACTGATACCATAATTCAAATTTCCCGCTCCACTGCATGAACATCTAAGTTCCTCAGATTTCAAATTTCCCGCTCCACTGCATGCCAGGATCCTTCAACCGCTCCACTCAATCCATAATTCAAATTTACCGCCCACACTGTTACCAACCTCCAGCATCCGCTCCACTGTTACCAATCCATAATTCAAATTTCAACCGCTCCACTGCATGCCAAGTTCCTTCAAATTTCAAATTTCCCGCTCCACTGTATGAACATCAACAGATTTCAAATTTCCCGCTCCACTCTACCCATAATTCAAATTTCAACCGCTCCACTGTATGAACATCCTCAGATTTCAAATTTCCCGCTCCACTCTACCCATAATTCCAGCAAATTTACTTGAATTTCTATGACGCAGGCAGATTCTTAGAATCCTATTTTTTTTGTCTTTAGACCTTGAAGACATCTGCGTTCCCACGAGTCATTTCTTAGAATCCACAGTTTGTTTAGTCTAGCGGCTTGAATTTGTTTACACTAAAGTCACGTCCCGAGCGGCTTTGAACTAATCGACTTCTTCAGAGCCTCTCTTCAGCGCCACCTACAAAATCCGAGCGGCAGAAATTTGAACTAACCCTCTGGTCATTGACGTCAACGCCGAAGAAATCGCAATGGGCCAGCTCCACTTCGATAGCCTCTGGGACCCCCGAAGAACTCTTCAGAAGCCTCTGGTCATTGACGACGACGCCGAAGCCAACGGGCCCCAGAAGCTTCGACAGCGCCACCTATGAAATCCGAGCGGCAGAAATTGAACTAACCCTCTGGTCATTGACGACGATCCACGAAGAACTCTTCGACAGCCTCTGGTCATTGACGATCACCGAAGAAATCCCAACGGGCCAGCCCCAGAACAAAGAAATCCCAACGGGCCAGCTCCTCTTCGACAGCCTCTGGTCCGAAGACCCTCTGGTCATTGACGACGATCCCCGAAGAATGGTCTCTTTGACTGATGGACACATGCCATCCATGTCATCCAAATCGCCTAAGTGGCGTGATAGCGGTGTAGTATACCTACCTTACATAGCGCAAATGGAATACCTTATATAACCTCAGAAATTATCAATTCATCTGAAAATAAAATGTTTTTTTTTTGTATTCGTACAGCAATTTAATATTAATGAGAAATATAACAAATAATAGGCAGCTGGATGCAATTGAAAGCCTAAATATTACAAAACTGTATGCAATACAACAGAGAACCTATCCAAAATAGCCCGCTTTTGATTAGTGAGTCACGTGGTGGTCACGCTCGCGATATCCCGCCCAGGTTTGTTGGTTCCGGTTTTAATTTTTTAGGCCAAAAATAAAAAAATTTTTTTTTTATCTTCAGATGATGCCAATTTGGTTGGCGAAACGCGCATCGAGAATGGTACCGAGTAGTTTGGTATTTGTGGAAACTGTTTCAGCGTATTGGATAGACGAAACTTATATTTGAAAACTTTAATAAATTTGAAGCAATTAAAGGGATTTTCATCCAGAAGTTAGCGTGGCCTTTTATATGAAATATAATATATTATGTATATCAAACTATGATAATTAAGTAGTAATCTATGCACAACGCAATAATAAGCTACATTAATTTCTCACCTGTACAACTTTGGTGTCCTTTTCCAGGTTGGTTTCGAGTGGAACAAGCAGGTCCACATAAAATGCTTTCAGCTGAAAAACAAAACAAATCGTTATTATCCAAGGACTCAAATACTCATAGATACACAGGACGCTATTTATGTGTAATAATTACAAATGCAATCAAATATTCATGACAAGCTTAACGAAATGTAAATATTAATTAACAGGTATTACTAAAAGTTACAGTAAATATTTATTTCCAACGATGGCATCAGTTAAACTTATGCAAATAAATGAAATATGGGGAACAGGATAACGTTTTATATTTGAACACGTTTTATTTTGCTTGAGGGTGAGTCTGCTTATCTAACCTTTTCGGTGACTACATTTTTGCCTATGCCATTTCCGCTTATACACTTTGGAACAGAAATAGAGCATCGTCTTTTAATTATTGTACTTTTAATTAAAAAAATCTTTTATCCATGTATTTACCTTAGAAAATTTTACATCTGGAAGAAAATAATTATCTACGTTACATATTAAATACTGTTAACAAATAATATATATCGAAAAAATTTCTAAGTTATATATAAAATACTATCAAAAAAATAAATTTAACTGTAGCGGTTCAGTGGTTAAAGTATCTGACTAACAAATTGAACATATTTTACAGATTTCAGTGGGCTAATTTTGCCGGTTAAAAACATTTAATTTCAAGTTTAAAACTATTATCGACCCTAGGGAACTACACACTTTATTTCAACGACAACAACACAATCTTGCTTCCAAATAGATATGAAACATACACTGACCAGCATATGTTGTGGGACAGCAAGAAAAATTGGTATATTTTTAATTAAATTTTTTCGCAGTGTACACAAATATGTAGAATCATTTGTTTTGATGTCTTGCAGCTTTCTCGTTAACATTTTCTTCCCAAGTTTTTTCGTTTTCTAATCATTTTAAAAACTGACGAATTACAACATTCTCAATCACTATGAGAAATTATTCTTTAGTATTGGCTTGCATTCTGCCGATTGTTTTAAGTGCCTTTATCTTCGGAAGATTTCGTAGTTGTTCTAATTATTGATGCGGGTTTTAGCATCCGCGAAGTCACTGAAAGATTGGGTTTTCCTCGATCCAGTGTCTACAGGGCAGTTGTTCGCTTTCAAGAAACCGGCGAATATTACAAAAGGCCGGGATCTGGAAGAAATCAAGCACAACTCCTCGCTATGATTGATTTATCGTGATTTATATCATGCGATATCGGCATATTACTACCTTTCAGGTAAGAAATGAATTGCAGGAAGTATGCCAGGTCACCATCAGTGATATAAAACTGTTAGGAGATGGGTAGTTGAGGTAACTTTATCTGCTACAAGACAAGCAATAGGCCCCAATGTTCTCCGTAATACTCGTTATTAAATAAAGAAATTTCAATTTTATAATCGCTTATTCTTTGTTTATGTAATGTACCCAAATTCTCGTCGGACACCCTTTATCCTAAAAATTGAAATTATTCTTCTAAAATGTGCATGCTTTTAAGTGAAAAGGTTTCGAAAAGACACCACTTTTTGTGCCGGTCAGTGTAGTTTGTTTAAAACAGTTTCATTCCTATAGCTTTTAAAAGGAGAATTTCGACATTACTTTTTTACATCACGAATTTAAAGCCAAAACATTTAAAGTAGGTAGCGATTTTTACAAGAAACACATACATACAAACATATTGCAATGTCTATAATTATTTCTTTGTAGAATCTTATAATTTTTTTCGCACTTGCTTTGGTTATTAAGCCATTCTCCTGCAAATTATTCAAAGACAACTATAAAGGTATGTTTTCTTTTATTATTGCGCTTTACTTTTTGTTTCTGTACTATTTTCATGTATTTCCTTAATATTTTATTGTCATATAAAACATATATGCATTATTCTCGATGACAGCACCTTTTTTTACACCAAAATATGCACAACTGATGTTAAAAATTGACCTGTCTGAGATCTTTTTTGATAACCTTGTATCAATGGAGAAAATAAACGTAATCCTTAATTTTTTATAAACACGGTATAAAAACTATGAGAAAGGGTTTAAAGAAAGAGTTTTCTACATAATATAATATCTGAGTTTGTGGACGCTGTGTACGAGTACATCAGTGCATGCTTTATAAAGTAATCATTCGAATTATTTGACGGTTCAGCAGTTTTTAATATGTTCATGAAAATTCCGTTTTTTATAGATTTTTCTGTAATAATTTTTGATACGAAATGTTCTGAGTGCTTGTAAAATGGTAATATCGCTAATTGGTTTTTTATTAAAAATGGCAATTTTAATAACACGTTCTACAAAACTTATTCACCAAAATTTTAATAATTGAAAACAGAGACAAATGTGTTATTTCAACATATCAACATATCATTTTTGAATGTTTCCTTTATATACATATATATAAATAATTCTTTATAAATTTTATTTTTTTACCACTTAGCCATGTACTGGCATATTATGGACATGAGTTATTTTTTTTTATCCACAAGAATTTTGATGACCAGGTCGAAAAGTTTTACAAAATTTTATGTGAGATTTTGAAATCTTATTTTGAAATCTTATTTTGAAAGTGTCAGTAATAAATATACATGCACTTTTTTTCGATATTTCTTTTAGACAAAAAAAAAAGAGACTTCTTAACTAATCCTAGATTTTCAGAATAGAGAAGTTGGAGACTAGGGACAACTTCATACAAAAAAAGGTATATTTCATTATTTCAATCTAAAAAAAATTTAAAGCCACTGCATTCCTGTAGCTCACGCCACATACACAAAACTGTTAACAAAATAAATATCCAAATACGGTAAATATGCAGAAATAAAAGCAAGTCCAACATAATCTGTTTCATGTAACGCAATTCATAGCAGAAAACTTAGATTTCAACATACAAGCCGATGTGATTTACTCCGATTTCTAGAAATCTTTCAACAGACTTGACCACAGAATGCTACTTAGTAAACTTCGAATTGCAGGTCTCTCCTCTTTGGTATTAACATTTTTCAAAAGTTACTTAAATAATAGAACCCAATACGTAGAGTACTGTGGTTTCAACTCTGACGAAATTCATGCTGTCTCGGGGGTGCCTCAGGTCTCCATCTCAGGTGCTCTTCTGTTAGTTTTATTCATTAACGACATAGTGAGTGACATAGATATTGACATCTTACTGTATGCTGATGATGCAAAGATTTTTACTTCCATAAAATCAGTAGCTGATTTTCAAAAGTTACAAAATAACCTTTTTACAATTTAAATATGGTGTGATACAAATAACCTTCCACTTAATGTAGAAAAATGTAATGTTATGTCGCAAAACAGAAAAAAATATCCAATCCTTTATGAATATAAATTGGATAATATTGCGCTGATTCGTCTCGAGTTTTTCAAAGATCTCGGTGTCACATTAGATGACAAATTAACATATCGCGCAAATCGTAGTCTTCGTATAGAAACTTGGGTTTTGTTATAAGAAATATCAGAGGTTTTACAGATATTTCCATATTTCTGCTTTCTGCTGCTTTTTAACACCTTCGTAAAGTCATAATTGGACTTTGCATATCTAATCTAGAATCCCGATTATTTAGTCTATGTAAACTCGCTTGAAAATATTTTAAGCCGTTTTTTATAGTTTATAACGTATGTAATAGATGGAGTTGAAGTAGGGATCCCACAACAAATACTTCTCACAAGATTTGCTGTAGAAAACTTCCAAAACGCGTAGAAATAAATAAGCATTGCTATTTTTATATAAATTAATACATAATGAGGTCATTTATCCACCTCTACTAGAAAAAATGACTTTTTTCCACCACGTATTCAGTTTAGATAAGCCAACACCTTATAGTTGCCACAGCTAGAATAAATCTTTTACAATTATCTCCCTTTCATTTTATTTGTAATGCCTATAACTACCTGCAGGATAGATTTGATATATTTTATACAAATACAAAAACAATAAAAAATTTCAAATTGTAAATGTTTGTAACTAAACATTGTCATTTTTTGTACTTGATATTATTTATATAATTTTTTTACTGTTTGGCACCACATTATACTTTCTAACTTTATTTTTATTGACTGTTCTTTTTGTTTTACTCAATATTCCGTATTTTATGTTATATTTAATTTTAATTTTCAAGTCTTTTTTTTTATACATTGTATCATCTACTTTTCCCTATCCTGTAATTGATAATTGTACTGTTCGATGGTATATTTTTAAATGATAAATAAATAAATAAATAATAGTGAAAACACTATAAGAGCCATAAGATTAACTAACAAATAAAGAGCCATAGGAATAAGGCATTAACTAGAGTAATGAAATTTAATAGATTAATCATGTCTAAAATAATTGTAGAGGAATTATCTAATAAATTCATACCCTACTCTTATACAAAGCATCTACTAAACATACCAACCTAGAGCAAAGTTATTGTATTTTTTGATCACATGTTGTGATAAACATTAAAGAAAAGAAAACCCCCCATACTCAAGGTGGCAAAACTTTATGTAAAAAGACTGAGAAGAAACTCACAAAGAATGGAATGTTTTTTAGGCATTAAGGAATCGTCTTAAAAAATAAAATATATTCCTACTTTGTAATCGTGTGTTTTATTTTGTTCTTTTAGTAATATTTTCATTTTATTCAAAACAGCTAATAAATTGATACAAGTGAGGCGATACGTCTCGTTTCCCCATAAAGAAATTTAGCTCCTTAAAATGTTTGTTGGGAAGAAAGTACGTTATAGTTAATATAAAATTCAGTGTAGTAGTGTTTGCATTATATTAAAATATCCTCAGAGCAAAACTGTATTAAGCGCAAAAATCAAAAGTTTTCAGGAGAGCGGTTTGCATGAATAAATTTTGTTTAAGGTAATTTAAGTCTACTGCCGTTACATTCAGATTTTTTTAAAATATGGTTTTTTATTGCTTATTATGTGTATTATCTAGATGTTTATTCACATGATATTATATTATCTTGGAGAATATTGTAAAAATAACTTGCTACTATTTACAAAAACCGTTCTAATTAGAAACTATACAAACATCAAACAGAAAGTAAAGAGAACAAACAAAAATAATTATTGTGTGATAAGTAAAGCTGGCCGAGGTGGCTGGAGTACAGCCACGGTCTTGCGCTGGCGTCACACGTGCCGATTTAGAAGTGATTTACGCTGCAGTCATATTTGAAAGGTTAATGCGTGAGGTTGTACCTATAAATTATACATAATGTCAAACGCGCCAAAAGGTAAGAAACGACCGTACGCGGACACAGTGAATAAATTTATCGGTGAATTTCCGGATTTATTCTATGACGGATGCAAAATAATTTGTAAAGTTTGCAATCAAGACTTAATGTGCTGGCACAAAACAGATTGTCGTCGTCATATCAATACCGTGCAATATCAAAATTAAAAAAATGGCATGCCTTTGACAACTCAGTTTATGTTTGATTTATTGTTAATATTAATAGCCTGTAATATTCCGCTACACATACTGGATAAACAACCATTTCGGGAGTTTTGGAATAAATACAATCCCCAGGTGAACTTATCAAGTCGTACATCGTTGCGTAGATATATTCCAGCTGTTCGTGAAGACATTGTAAATAGGATTAAATGTGGATTAAAAAAATACACGGCTCTGGTTATGTATTGACGAGACGACAGATTGTAAAAAAAAATCTATTTTAAATATTATAGTACGTGTACTGGACCCTCTTAAACCAACATTTTCACTTTTACTAGCTAGTAAAAGACTAACTGCGTGTACTAGCGAAATAATTACGCGTGTGGTGTTGGAGACATTTGAAAAATTTGAACTTTCAACAAGTCAAGTATTGATGTTTGTGACTGATGGTGCCTCGACAATGCGCGTGGTAGGCCCTTCTCTTCAAAGAGACAATTGTAGGTTTTTACATGTTACGTGTAAAGTGCATGCGTTACATCTTGTGACAGAAATGATTCGAAAATGTTTTCCAGAGGTAGATGCATTAATAGCAAATACAAAAAAAGTATTTCTCAAATCTCCTAAACGGCTCCGAGCATTTCACAGACAGTGTCCTGGTATCCCTGAACCACCAGAGCCGATTCTTACACATTGGGGAACGTGGTTGAAAGCGGTTTTTTATTATGCTGAATATTTTCAACAAATAAAAGCTGTGATACTACAGTTCAACCCAAACGAGGCTGCAGCTATTAGGGAAAGCCAGACAAGCCTTCAAGACGTTTCCCTTGAAACAGATTTAAAAACTATTAATAACAATTATAGAGGACTACACGACGCAATAGAAAAATTGCAAAATAGTGCGTTGTCGTTAGTGGAATCGCTGCAAATAGTGGACAATGTAAATACACAGCTACAGGCTATAAATGACTCAAAAAATAATCGCGTTAGTGAAAAATTCGAGAGTGTATTACAGAGAGATCCTGATTTTGGCAAATTAAGACAAATTTGTGATGGTGCATCTACAACTTCGTTAAGTGAGTTCACAGATTGTTTTACTTATGCATGTATTACATCCGTAGATGTCGAACGGTCATTTTCAAAATACAAACATATTTTTTCACCAAAGCGAACATCGCTGACGGAGACAGCTGTAGAAATATACCTGATGCTATTATACTATAGATCTTCCCCACTTTGTGATGACGACAACCAAACTACTTCATAAATCTGCTTAAAAGGGTGAGTTTTATACAAATTTTTATAAAATGTCACATTATTGTTAAAATTTATTTCCATTTATTGTACTTATTCAAGTATTATGATATGATGTAAACATATGAGTCATATAACGGCTCTGTCGGCTAGGTGACCTCGGCCAGCTTTAGTGATAAGAAATATTACGGAAAAAGTGGCAATCAAATGTCAATAAGTTAAGTTTTTGTAAAAATCATGGAACTGGCGGGGGATCCAAGGAAGTAAGCTTTGTGTAGTGTGCGAAACAGATATTGTGACGGGACGTCCGGGGTAAGACGATACAGAACGCAGAGCCGGACTTAACTGTATTGGTCACTCGATTACTTTTTCAATGTAGGTTTTTGTGCTCCGTTTAGCTGGCAACAATTTAACAGTTATACAAAAAAGTATTACCTTGAAATAAATGTATTGAATTTAACGTATTGACTACACATACAGCAGTATCAAGTTTGCTTAATACAAATTGTTACTACCTAACAAGAACCGCGAGAAGGTATGAGCATTTTTTGCCAGGAAAGAATGGGTATAGAATATTAGTATAGAATATAGAGATTATTTAAAAAGTAACAAGAAATCTTTAAAAACAAAATAAAAACAAAAAATATACTTTCAAAATAGTAACAGAAACAAATATTTTTCTCAATAAATAAACTAAAAATAAATTCTAATAGTAAAGTTATTACTATAATAAAAACAGAAAGACATATTTTTGTCAAAATGAAAAAAATAATAACATTAATAAATACTAAAAAAAAAAGAATGTTTCTCAAGCTACGAAAGCACAAAAATGGAATTAAATAATGCAGTTGATATCACAAAATTCGCTTCTTCACATCACATCACTTCACTTTACTTCAACTCACATTGCTTCTTCCTCTGACTCCTCGCCCTTCTCACCCTCTTGTTCGTTTTCAGATGAACTACTATCCTCGTTCAAATTTACAATAACTTTAGTTCCACTATTTATATGAAAATTGACAATTTCTAAATAATCATCCTACTTTCTTAATTTTTTTTTGCCAATCTTCCTTGTTAAGTTTCGACACTTCATTTTGAATTACCTCTACGACTTTTTTTTATCGAATTTCAGAAAAATATTTCCTTTTCTGACGTTTTCCTTCAATTTACACCAAATTAATTCAATCGGGTTGAAAATATAGAAATATGGCGGTAACCTCAACACTTTTTGGCCATATCTCTCCGCTACATTATCTATAATATACTTCTTCTCATAATTTTTCGTTTGCAGGACTTCCAACAGTTGTGCTTTATTATAATTTTCATCATAATAGAGATCATGTTCCATTAAAAAAATGTGTAACTCCAGCTTAGTACAACTCTTGTTAGGAATTTTATACAGTTGTCTCGAATGGTACTTCGCATTGTCAAGAACAATAATGCAATTCGGTTTTAATTTTGGAATTAGGGTATTTTCAAACCATTCCTCCATGTTCTTGTGGTAATCCAAGTTACAGTCTTCCATATTTTTTTCGCGCAGTTTCAATGCATTATCAACCCATCCATCAACTGATCCACAGTGTAATATTATCAACCGAGTCCCTTTATTAGGGGGTAAAGAGATTGGTTGACATTTCCTAGATCCATCAGTCCATCCTTTTTTACGGTATCATGAGTATCATACCAAGTTTCATCTAAATAATAAATTGATCTATTCTCCCTTCTGAGTTCTTTCATCTCTTCTAGAAATGAATTTCGCCAATCCACTATTCGTTTACTTTCCATAATCGCCATGCGTTTATTAATAGTTTGATAGTTAAATCCAGTTTTTATCCGAAAAGTTCCTAAAGTTCTTTTGGTATATTTTAGATGATAATCCATTTTTTATATTTTTTATCTACCACGTCAATAGTTGGGATTTCATTTTTTCTGATACGTAAACTAAAGTTCTTAAAAGTTTTGCTAACGGTGGGTCCAGAGTTTTCGATTGACCGGCGTCGGATCTTTGTTTTCTTGGGAGGCCACATTCTTTCACCAGTTTGTGTATTGTGGAACGGGGTATGTTAGTCAGATGCTGTTTCACCTAGTAATAATAGTACTGCGCAGACGCAGATGGAGTTAATACAGTTGTATGAACCAGCATCTATATTAAAGTCAGATATTACAGATATTTCGCCCGGAATAGGAATAAATTAGAGTGAAGAAAGAATATTATCTTCTATACCGTAGTTTTGCCCGCGGCTGTTAGGTCACCTACTACTCTTTAGCAGGGGCTAAATATAAATATGTTCAAATTAAGAGTTAATATTGTTTTGCTTGTGAGAGGGGTGATAATTTCACAGGGAATAGTGAAAAAAAGTCAAAAAACGCAAAAACTGGATTTGACACAGTTTTGCTCTGAGGTACAGATAAAGAAATCGACTGAAATTTATAATATAAATTGCAGTCGATTTCTTTAATACATTTGTTGTATCATGTTAAATAAAAAGTTGTATGCACGAATAGCAAAAACTTAGGTTTTAATAAAAAAATATATCATATAATTTAATTCTTCTTTAGTATTAGCTAGAAGAAGTAATTGTTTCTAATAATAAATTAAAACATATTAAACGACCAAATAGATTTAAATAATTCACTGTTATCAAAGTTCATATAACCTAATGCTGTTAGTAAAAATCACACCATTATATAATTTACTATCTTGAAAACCCCCTTTAAAGACATAACATCTGTACAAATTATGAATTATATGATCAATCATAAAGTGACCCATCCTTCTATTCAGTTCAGTTTATATTTAAATGAAATAAAATCTGTGTATAATTTAGTTTACTTGAAAATGTCCGAAAAAGATGAAACTAGTTGTAAAAATAACAAATAAAGTGAAAATTAGCCAAGTAATAAAAAGTGTATATAATTTAATTTCTTTTTTAAATGAAGTTTCTAATAATAATAATATGTATTTTAAAATGTTGATTTAACTTTTTTATCCAATCTACATCGGTGACTAGACTTGAAGAAGACATATATAAACACAAATTTTTGATATCAGATTAGGAAATATGGGGTTTACATATCATCCAATATTAAAAACATATTTCTTCAATAATGATATTAAACCAAAAATACATAACTTTTAAAAACTTAAAATGTTAATTTAACTTTTTATCCGATGTACAGGGTTGTTCATTATAAATTACTCATCCCTTATCATCATTATTATTGCCTATAGAAAAAAAAGCTTTAAATAAAAGTTGTGTGGTTATGACTAAATTTTGGTAAAATGCTATCAAAAGTACAATAGCGTGCAGATTTCAGGAGATACAAAAAAATAATATATTTTTTAAATGGGATACCCTATATATTATTAAATTTTTCGAATGATCCTTTGTTCTTGATTTCAAAAATATACCATATATTACTCCTACCATATAACGTTTTTGAGTTATTAAACGTCGAATATCTTAGTTAAACTAGTTACTGTAAATATGGTAAAGTTAACATTATTAAAGTGAGCTATGTAAATGACAACTATTATGTTTGATAAGTGACATTTCTTTAATGAAATAATCAAAATGGTTTACAGTGAAGAAGAAAAAAACCAAATATTTATACAAAATAGATAACAAAGATTTATTTAGGAAATTTAAGTATAAATAAATGATAACACATAAAAGATGTTTGATGTGTCCACCATTAATGTCGATGCATAATTGATAACGTCTTCTTATATTTATAATTGCACCGGAAATGGCTTCATTATTTACATTCAGATTGTTTATTTCTAGTCGAACCCTGTATTTAATGACTTGAATACTATTATTATTATTATTATTATTGACAATGTCTTTTAGAAATTTCCAACAAAATTAATCCATAGGGGTCAAATCCGGACTGTTAGGTGGCCATTTAATAGGTCCATTATTCCCTATCCCTATTGGGAATATATTATTCAACTGATGTCGAACGAGTAGGACACTATGCAGAGTTGCCCCATCCTGCATCCAAATCATATCATCAAGTTCGGCTTCCGAAAAATTCTGAATATTTTCTGCTTCTGGGATAATCATTTCCAGATAGGTAACTCCAGTTAAAGTATAATCATAAAATATAGGCCCAACAATTTTGTTTCTGTAAATTCCACACCAAACGCTAACAGTTTTTCTTCCTGATTTTTTTATTTGTTTTACCAATATTTTTCTGTTGTGCTTATTTTTCCACGAGTTTCGATTTTTCCTATTAAAAACTCCTGCCGTAGAAAAGGATGATTCATCAGTCCATAATATTTTAATAAAAAAAATCGGGATCTTCTTCCAACTTTTGAATCATCTGGCGGCAAAAGTCCTGCCTTTTACTTTTATGAGCCTCTGTTAAAACTTGTACGGGAAAAATTTTATATGGTCTGTAGCTGTTATTTTTTAACGTACGTTGGATTTTGGAATAACTTTTACCTAATTGATCGACTGCATTATTTATACTACATTCAGAATTTTCTAAAAAATAATACAATGTTTCAAAAAAAGTCTAATCGCGAATAAATATGGATGGGCGTACCTTCGAAATGCTGCAGTATATCTAGCTGTTCTTCCTGGTTCGCTTGACCTACACGCTCTTTTCTACTAAAACTGGAGGTCTTATTCACCTTTCGGTAAATATTTTTGAACGTATTTTCTAACGGTGTTGAACGATTTGGATACAACGCCCTATATGCTGTTTTTGCTGCACGTTTATTTTTGTTATTTTGTATATAACAAGTAAATATTTGGACTTTTTCTTCCTCACTGTAAACCATTTAGATTATTTCATTAAAGAAATGTCACTTATCAAACATAATAGTTTTCATTTTCATAGCTCACTTTAATAATGTTAACTTATCCATATTTACAGTAATTAGTTTAACGAAGATATTCGACGTTTAATAACTCAAAAACGTATATGGTAGGGGCAACATATGGTATATTTTTAAAATTAGCAACAAAGGATCATTTCAAAAATTTAATAATATACAGGGTATTCCATTTAAAAATTTGTTTAATCTTTTTGTACCCCTGAAATCTACACGCTACATCGGTGACTAGACTTGAAGACATAAAGATACACAAATTTTTAATATCAGATTAGGAAATATGGGGTTTACTTATCATCCAATATTTAAAAAATATTTCTTCAATAATGATATTAAACAAAAAATTCATAACTTTTAAAAATTTAAACATAATTTTCTTATAAATATTATTTGGAAAGTGTAGTCGAGAAATTGGTACATCGTTCAAGTTAATTTTAAGATAATAAAATTTTCTCCCGTCTAGTGCTTTCTAAAAATATTAGCCGCTCCTAGGATGCCTAAGATGCTGTGCGTCTTAGTTAATTTAAGTAAAAAACCAAACAACCGCATGAAAGCGAAATGAGTGAAATGAAAACAATAGAGGTGGAGGGCAATTAATTCAGCAGATAATTGCGTTACCGGCTGGGGTGAGAATAGTCCTTAAAGCGGACTTCCTAAATAAAACCTGGAATAAAATTACAGTAAACCCATTGCCTGGACGCTGCAAAAACATTCATAATTCCTCTTTCAACTTCTCCCTGTCACCCACGCACTAGGGGTGCAAATTGTTCACTGGGGGTAGGCGTAAAAAAGTTGATATTTCAAGCACATGTTTAGAGGTCTGTCGCGCGGGGATTCTAATTGGGTTCATTTTGTGCATAAATGATGAAAATAGGGAATTATTACATTTTTTACTTGCCTTTTTCAACAGCATGAAGTTGCCAATGTAGTAATAATCGTGAATATGTGAACTATAATTTAAGGATAATTATGAAATATTAAAAGATTCGTAATGACGTTAAGGTATTTGTTGATTTTGTTACTAAGAGAAAATCATATCATAAAACTGGGGAAAATAGATTATATAAAAACCGGACGTTTCAGTTGCACTATCTCCAAAGTGCTACAATATATATCACATAACAATGCGTAAAATATATAAAAGGAGAATATCTTCAAAAAATAATATCCCTACAATTTAATAAATATTCGACATTTAACAACGAAGAAAAAAAAGGTAATTGATGATAAAAATATTACTGTTAATAATATTTATTTAATCAACGTATATATGTACTCTACTAAAGTTACTGTTAGCACATTAATTTTTTAGTTATTTATCATTTCCCAAATAAATATTTTTGATAAATTCTTTTACACATCCACAAAACATTTATTAAATGTTAAATTGCAATGTTCTGCTAATGTATTATTATTCTTTATGTTTTTCGCATGTTTTTTTAACAAACTTTTATATACTTTCCTTAGGGACGACCCAGCATTTTTCATAGTTTTTACAAAGTGTCTTTTAAAGTAAAGTCCAATGTTATTTATAAAATACGTAATTTACGTAATATAATGTATTGTATTTAGGTAATTAATTAGGAAGTAGGCAAAACTCACAGTTGAAGTTTTTAAATTACACACCCTGTATATTTTTACACCATTGATTTCAGCGTAAAATTTTACGTCCAGTATTATATTTTTATTTCAAATAGCTGCGGCGTTGCCAAGTTATTGCGAAAAATATGAAAATCACGGAAAAATAGTTCATCACAAATGTCATCAAAAAAACTTTGTTAATGATAGTTAAGGGAAAATATTTGGTAAGTGCAAAGACAAGAGGTAGCTGTAATGTCTGAGAGGAGTGAAAGTTTATTTTAATATACAGGGCATCAACTTGCCAATCTTCAAACATCTAAAACTTCATTTTTTTCAAATTGTATATTATTTCATTTTGTACAACTATTTTATCCCTTCAAATTATGTTATCATAATATAGTCCCTAAAATAGATAGTTTTTTAGAAATTTTAAATTTAATTGATAACTTAAATATAATTGCGTTTTTAAACAAAATGTAGATTCGTCAGAAAACAATATGTGGGTGACAAAGTTGACATTTTAGTTTAATTTATCCATAATAACTTCGCAGAACTCGATTCTACAATCATAATAGTCTTCACTCAATTCTAGTAACAAATGAATTTTATATGGATGGAATTTTTCTCGTTTGCAAATTTTTTGAATGGATTATAGACTCATGTTATGATTTAAAGCCTTCTGTTTTATCGAATTTATTGGATTTTCTACCACATCTAACATGACATTCAAAGAATTTTCTTCATTTGTAACGATTACTGGTCTTCCACTTTCTCGTTGATCTGTAACACCTTTAATGAAAACGCTGCAATGTTTTTGAAACAGTTGATTAGAAATACGTTTCCGATGGAGATGCAAATCATGAAAAATATCCACTACTTCGTCACAAGATAATCACTGTTAGACAAAAGAACGACGTGGCGTTGTTATGGAGCTAGAAACTTTCAAAGGTAACTTAATGTACTATAAACTTAATGGACTAAAACATTTTTGTAAAATTTATAAGGAAATGATTTTCAAAGTTCGATATCTCGAAAATTTTGCTTAGAATTTCGAGAAGAACTGAAATATGGAATAATATACAGGGTATTCCATTAAAGAAAAGGCAACTTTGTTTCGTCATGACTTTTTGACTGATCCTGTATACTTAATTTTTCTTTATTGTAATAGATTTTAAAAAACCTTAAAACCTTTGTGTCTTATCATTTTCGATAGCTATCTTACTTTAGGAGATTATCGACCGTTTCCATATTATCAGCGACCCTGTTTAATTATAATTGCGTTTGAACTGTTTATTACATTTGTATTGTTTGCATTAATTAAAATGTTAGTTAAAATTTTATTAATATGTTTCAGTTAGGAACGTTATTTAAATGTTTAGATTAAATTATCACATAAATTCACACACAATTTCTGATATTTAAATGCTGTTCTATTTCAAATACTTTGAAAATGAACTCCTTACGGTTGTTAAATGATATTTTTATAATCTGAGGTGTAGCATATAGTTACTATTAAACGTAAAGTAATATTTTGTCTATACCTTGTTAATTAGATTATTTAGTATATAAATATTTAACTATAAAAGTGCAGATGGATTTTGTTATGCTGCTGAATGTGACTGTTTATTTGATTAACATTTTATTCTTATAATATAATTTAGTTAAGACAGTTTGTTTAACACTAGGATCCACTTTGCAGAATTATAATTTCAGTTTGGCAGCATAGTTGTAATATTTTAGTTCAAATCAGAAATAAATACACTTGTGGCACGCTACTCTAAATTTGTATAATTTCATATAAAGGTTTTGTAGCATTTCAAGTGCAACGATGAACACTAGTTCCTATAGTAGAAAATTTTATAAAAACTGACGTTAAGTACATTTTTTGTAACATGTTTTTTTGGAGAAAAGCATAAAAATTCGCTTACTACTGTTAAAGTGTAATGAAAATAAATTATTACCATCCTGTTGTGGCATAATTTCAACTACCAATACCGTACGACCTTCTCAGAACGACTAGCAACAGAGGATGAGGCAAAATATATTTGGCGCACAACGTGGGGCTGAAAATATGTAACACCTCCATCCTACACAGTAAAACATCCTTATGGGTAAATTCAAAATCAACTTGAGTAAATTATTTTAAATGAAATATTGTTAACGTGTTTAGCCATAATTTCCTTAATATACAATTCCTCAAACTATTAAAAATGATAACAATTGAAATGTTTTATTAAGGAAATATTAAATAAACAAGTGAACCTGAAATGATCACTAGATTTTGAGTGGAATTAGATTAACACTATTTTGAATAACTTTTGAGTAAAATTTTAGTACCTAACAGTTTAAAAGTGTAATTTTCCTTATGCAGGCATCGATCCTTTCTACAGCATTTAGCTTAAACTTTAGTAGGAATTTCTGTATTATTGTTACTAATAAGTTAAAATAAAATATAAGATAAAAACACATTTTAAATGGGGTAGCGATATAATAGTTAGATTGATCTATCACTTCATTAAAGTTAAACATAAAGAAATCCCTTAATTAAGAACCAAAATGACAGGTCAATTGTTAATACTTATAATGTGAAGCGTGTAAATATAAAAGTTACAGTAAAAAATCTATTGTTTAACTAAGTTCAAATTTCATTGTATCCTGTATATTTTAAAATCATTTTATATATAATATTATAAAAACAATATTATTAACACTAAATTAAAATAAACCATGGCTCTAAAATAGTTAACATTTTTTTTTAAATGAATTTCGACAACTTCCAATTTCATAGCTTATTGATTCTGTTCCGTAGAAGGATAGTATTTGCTATATCATTATCCTGATTTGTACATCTCAAGCATAAAAACAAAAATCACTTCTTAAGGCGACGAATTCAACAGTTTAGCTACATAAATTTGTAAATAGCTCTTAAATTTATTCTACTGCCAACACTGAAAAGTGAAATCGGTTGTCTCATTTTAAATCATATGGAGCTTTATAGGTAGAATTACAGGAAAATAGATGTATGTTTTTTTTATTTGTTCGAAGTACGAGAACGCCTAGACCGCTGCATAATATTTCTTGTATTGTAACAGGTGGGAATCGTTTCTTAAATATATATATATTTTTTGAGAATAACCTTTTCTAATTTCAATATTTTTGCTTCTAATACTACTAATATATAATCCAACGTTTTTTTGTATGTCATTAGGAGAAGTAGTTGTATTAATAGTTTCTGGAATAAAATGCATTTGATGTGTTGTGTTTAATTTATTATTTACCTAAAACATTTATATTGGCGTTCAGATAAGAATGACAAATGACTAATTCATTACTTTTTCTAGATAAACCTACATAGACTACTGTTATATTCTAAATTCATATGGTACTTGATAAAAAACTATATTTTATTTGAATGAAAAGTAAATTCATTCCCTAGTTAGATTAGGTTAGGTTAGATTAAGTCAGTGGGGGCTGGTGAAATGTATGTTTGTCATATCTTAGTATGGCACTCAAGCGATACTTTAAAGCATAACTATCAAGAAATGAAGAAGTTTTGCAAAAAAATGCGATTGAAATTTGTGAAAAAAAGTTGAAAAAATTGTGTGCCTCTCCGGGTTATTTTTTAAACAAGTTGTAAAATATTTGAAAAACATTTCTTTTTCAGAATCAGGCGGAAAAGACATAGACAGGTTTCAAATTTCATAAAAAAAATATTGCCTTTTAATAAAGTTACACGGGTTTGAAATTTTAATTTTTCATTGTGCAAATTTCAAAAAGGTGCAACTTTGTAAAAAATCAATATTTTCCGATGAAATTTGAAAGGTATCGATATATTTTTCACCTGATTCTGAAAAAAAAATGTTTTGCAAATACTTTTCAAATTGTTTAAAAAATATCCTGGGTAGGTACACAATTTTTTATTTTTTTCGCAAATTTCAATTGCGATTTTTTTCTGCAAAACTTCTTAAAGGTTCGCTGAGTCAGATGCTCTAATACTAAGATATGATCTGACCAGTCGCCACTGGATTTTTTTAATTGGATTGTATTTAATCAAGTTTTCGATTATATTATCCATGTCTCAGAATAAAATTTTATATATGCCACCATATTTCTTCAAAAGATACATAGTTTTTCTAACAAATAATATAGTATTGGTAGGTCCAAATGGTTCAATTATCCTAATTAAGTTTAGATAATATGATCATTACCCCATCTCTACTGATTTAGAAAATTGTTAATCGTAGGCATCAAATTTGGTATAGAGAAACTCGGAGAAGATTTATTATATCTTATTTAATATATGATTACAACCATGAGCGTCGCACTCAAAATTTCCAGGGGGGTCCGAGTTTTTTTAGAAATACGTCTGAACGTTTCTTCAACACGTTACTCTTTTTCTAGAATAACAAATTATCTGAAAAATACTTAATATAAAAACACTTATTCTATTAAAAAATGCCGCAATGTATCGGTATTTGGCATTTGATTTAATTGCGAAGAAAATGTATACAGTTTTTATTTAAATAGGAGAGCGAGACGTGTTCAACGTACCAAATAGATATAAGATAATTGTTTTATTGCGTACCCTTTGCACGCGTCAGTATATTCCATTATCGGTGCCAGGCGGAATCGGTGCTTTGAATACTTAATAATAAGAATTCTCTTGCGCCTATTTTGTTTTCATGAACAAGCGACTTAGGAGGTCTTCTATGAATCAAGAAAGACTATCAGTCCTTGCTACTCTATCTATAGAATATGAAATGTTTGAAACAATCAATTTGAGCAATACTATTAGAACAATTTCTGAAACCAAGGCGCAAAAAGTGGTCTTTTAATACACTGTAGAGTTAAAAAACTGCGAAACTAATGCGCAAAGACTATGGTTTCAATAAACGATTATATTTCTGAAAAACTCAAAAATTTTTTTAATTTATCCAACACTTCTATGAATCCACGAGCACATCGTCCCCCTATATTATGAAAAGTACATACCTTTAGTCTTTAAATATGTATTTATTTTATTTTTGTCACTTTTACTATTTATAAAGATAGAGCTATTGGGGTTGAAAAACAAAATAAAGAAGGCACAAAAAACAATTATACAGTATGAGCATTTGTTTCGAAGTTATTGCTCCTCATCGGCGTAGCGCAGTTAAATTGGATCTAGGATGGGACAGATCAGGAGCAAATACTAACATGAAGCTGGAAAGTACGGTATACAGTACTCAATTAGTTTCTTCATGTTCCCATGTACCACATATGGGGTATCGATGAGCACAGTCGACACATAGAACTCTACGTGAACGGCCTGTTTTCACCTGGTATATACAAACAAAATAAAGATTGGGCAATTGTAGTTCAAAAACAAAATAAGAGGGTGTAGTGCCATATTCCCCCCCAAAAAAAGAACTATGCAGCTACGAACACGTTTTTCGGAGTTACTACTCCTCATCAGCGTAGCGTGTATGGGATACGATCCAATTCCAATTCCAGACGAGGAGCAATAACTGCAAAACACATGTCCGTAGATGCATATTGGTTTTTTTGTCGATATATGGCACTACACCTTCTTTATTTAATTATTTATATCTGTATCAATTTTTAATTCTGAACCTGAGTATTAAAACGGCCAATCTACATTTTTGCCGCTTTTGAGATATAACCATCACTAAAATGCCACAGTTAAATACTACCGATACAAGAATGGAAAATCTCCTAGTATTAATGCTTTCTGATATATCATTGCCAGTGTAGGACTTATCTCCAAAGTATTTTAGAATTAAAATGGCCAAAGTAAACATAGAACCCACCCAAAATTACAGATTCTTCACTAAAAAGGCCAATGTCCATAAAGCGTGGATATTGCCATAATAACACAATTTGTATCGACAGAGTAAATGTAGATTGGTCCTTACTAAAATATAACCTCACTTTATTTTTAATTTATATTTTTATATAAGTTAAAAATATAAAATATAAAATGTTATATTTTATATTTTAAAATATAACTGGAAGAAGATTAAAACTTAAGTCTTCTTTAAATTTGTAAATTTTAATTTAATTAAACATTAAAAATATAAAAATTAATGCACTTACGTATCATAATCCACAAATTAACTAGAATAAGTACTTATATACTTTCAAAACTAACTTTCACTGGTATACCCCCAAGAACACACATTAGACATTACAGCCAACATTGATAAACGTCTAATGAAAAAACACGACCATTATTTAATGGAACTTTTACCTTATGTTAGTGATTACAATAAACCATTTTTTCAAAATCTTAAACGTTCATCTGATCTTAATCCTGAAGATTTTCCTGCCTTAGAAGATGAACTTTAAAATGTTTTTGGTTAAGTGTCTCTGAAATGTTTGGGAACGTTTTCATTTTGTTAGAATAATGCAATTTGTTTCTCTTTAAAATTTAAAATATATTTTATTCAATATTTACTCAATTTTTCATTAGACGTTTATCAATGTTGGCTCTAATGTCTATTGTGTGTTCTTGGGGTATACCAGAGAAAGTTAGTTTTGTAAGTGTATAAGTACTTTTTCTAGTTAATTTGTGGATTATGATACGCAAGTGCACTAATTTTTTGTATTTTTACTGTTTAAATAAACTGTAGTTTACAAATTTAAGGAAGACTTAGTTTTAATCTTCTTCCAGTTATCCCATTATCCAGCTTCTAAAAAAATGAGGCGTATTTTCCATACCAAATTCATTAAAAGGGCCAATCTCCATCTAAATCATTAAATAACAAAAACTTCTGACGAATAATATAATGTTACGCACTAATATCTCAAAACAATGAAAATGGATATTGGCTCTTTAAATATTAACGTCCAGAATTATTATAGGTAGCAAATAATGCGTAATAGGGATATGAAAGGTATATTTAAAAGGGGTGACAAAGGTAAATCTGTACGGGCGTAATAAATATACGCGGACGTCAATGAACCTAGCGGTAGCCTTTGGTAATACCTTACGAAACCCTGTTCTGGCACTTTTTATAGCTGGAGGCGATGTTTGATTAAAAATCAAATGTACCGAATTATTACTTAAATAAAGAATTTAATTGTAAGTACTTTGTATATGGATGACTAAAAATTGCAATAAAATTATTTGTGAATATAAATTTAACCATTTTTTTTAGGTTATTTAGCATTGCAGTTGATTGATTTACATTATAGGACTTAATTATCCATATATTAATGAAAAATATTCATTATCTGTCAAGAAAGACGGGAGACCGTCCCTCTGCCCCTTCTAGGCGACGCCCATGACTACAACGTAAGCCTTTTGCAAACGTAAAAACGAGATTTAGCTAAAAATAACAACTGAATAGATTTAATTAACCGACCAGTGTGATTAGTATACTTACCAAAAACTAAATAAAATGTTTTGTTTTTTAATTCGGCTTAAAAGCATAATCAAGCCCTGTCGTAAGCGAATTTATCTTTCTTTGTATACTTCGTGCGTGTTTATAAAGGAAATAAAGAAAATGGAAAACACACATTTCCACCAAATAAAAACAAAATTTATTAGGTATTCCAATTTCATAGAATAAAATAAGTATGTTTTATAAAAAATAGAGAAACACTATATAAATAATAAACAAATACAGGTTTTTATCTTGCCTAATAAAGACACACATTTTTATTAGGCATAAAATATAAAATATTGCTCTAGTATAATGTTAGCAACACATATATAAAAGTGTATGTCTGTCTGTTTCTAACCATGTGTAATGTGTCATCTTGATCAGCATATTCGAAAATGAAGAGAAAAATTTAGAAAGAATTTATCAGCCTGTGTAATGTGTAAAAAAATATCTTTTGGTTTTCACCCATTCCCGGTAATTTTCGTTTTTGGAACACTACCAGAGGGTCAACTAGTTGACGTATCTCTATTTTTTTAAATTAAGGTTGAAATTTTGCGGAGTCGTGAGTAAAAGGCATTCATTTTTGGTTCATTGTAAATATTTAAAAAAAAACTAAGTATAGTAAGTTATTTAAAATGGTTTTTAACCTTTGTGATCTTTTTCATTATTAGAATGTCAGGTTGCAGGTTTAATTCAACGCAGATCGGAGTTTTTGTCAGCTGAGTAGTTGTTTCCTGTAAATCTTATTCAGTGTATAGTTTAGCTCACCAGGGTTAGAGGTCACAGCTCTTGGTACCTGCTTTGCAGGTCACTATCAGTCACTAAGACATCAGTGATGTCTGACGGGTAGTAGCACTGACCACCAGAGGGATATGCTTATCACTCACTATGCCAAAAATTAACAACTAAAAATTTACATATTCCAGGATAAATAAATTAAAACACATAAAAAAATGTAAAAATATTGTAGTACGAAGGGTCGTTTTTATGTTCTCGTACTAGGTATGAAAACAAAAGACTAGAGCAGAAGCAACAATTCGTTTTTCAAATATAGTTTCTTTGCTCTTGAATACAGGTATTACATAGTATCAATAACATCTTTAATCCGTTGTAAAATATTCATTTGGTTTCTTCACAAAATGGCCCGCAACATCTGCTATAAATTCGTCATTGTCCCTAAATTTTGTCCCAGTAAGTGTTATTTTGAGATTCGGAAACAAAAAGTAGTCACTGGGTTCTAAATCTGGACTATAAGGTGGGTGTTATTACGACTAAGTAAAGTGCTAAAACCGTTTCATGCATCTTACGATGTTTGGTTTTTTTTAATATGATTTTAATATGTATAAGTGGGTTGTAACCTTTGACGTGAAGCTAACACTGATCAGATTTTCCACAAAACACCATCTACTGCAATCGACGCGCGTTTTGCCAATCAGGTCGACATCATCTGGAGATAATCATCTCCACTGATCTGAAGTTTTAATCATCAATAGATGATTTTGTACCTTTTACTAATAATGTATCCTATTTATACCTAAACTATTGTTACGGTTCGGTAAACCGTGACTAGCTAACCAACAGAGCGGACTATATGAGATTGACCCTCTGTCAATATTAATAAAGTTTTTACACTTTATAATTTCCAAGCTTTCAAACACATCGAGCTGTTTAGTATTTGTTAAAAATTCTTAGATAATCTTAAATTGCTACTATCTATTTTATGGTTGTTTTCAAATGCATGTGAGGCAATACTAGACTTGTCTGTTCTGTCATATTTGAGATAAGAAATACGCTTCTTAATTCTAGTTTGAATTGGTCGCCTAGTTTGTCCAACGTACTTTTGATTACAGTCCTTACAGATAATTTCGTAAATCCCCAACTTTTCGATTGTTTTAATTTTGTCTTTTGGATTGCATAAAAGTTGTAGTTTATTTTTCGATAAATGAACCACTGTCATACCTATATCTTTAAAATACTTATCAATGCCACGGGTGAATCGATGATCATATGGAATCGATACAAATTACAAACGGATTTTCTATTTCATTTTGAAAGGTTGATGAATTTTGATGTCTCTTTCAATGTACGTCTCCTAATTATTTTATCAACTAAACGGTAACTTGGTTGGCGAATGCAATATATGCTGTTTTGTGGAAAATCTCGTCAGTATTACCATGAACTATCGCGCCGCCTTAACTTAAATTACTTAAACATTGCAAACAACCCTAAATACCTATTAATGGTTTATTACCTGAACCAAATAATAAAATAGATTCAGGAATTGTCAGGAACCGATAAACATGGAATTAATAAATGCAGATTATTAGACGTATTTTATTTGGTACAAGGTTGATTCGTGCAATTGGTTGTTTAGGTTAGGTGGGGATTAATTATGTTATCCAGGTAAACATATTGAATATCTCGGGGTGGTCACTAATATTTAGTATAGAACAAGTTACTGCACTGCGACGACGCATTGTAGAAAAAAGTGTTTGTGAATATTTAGTGTTGTGTAATTACTTACATTTATTATCTGCAAAAGGGGACGAAGATCAAGAAATACCACTAAAAGTGGTAAATACATGAATCCTGCTGACCAAGCAATCAAGTCATAGATTCTAGTTGGGTTATACTAAAATTTCTTGAAATTGTTTGTTGGCCACTTATTCGAATAAATAATTGATTGATTTACGAGACAAATATATTATAACTGTTGCTAGAAGCAAGAAAACAAGAGTTAAAGAAGAATAATACGCAGAAGCAGATTATAAGGGCTGCAGTTTTAAAAGCAAAAGTCACAAAAAAATTTCAGACGAAATGGAAAAAATGTATCAAATGGGTTCGTACATATACTATATATTTAATAAGTTGTTATTTCCAGTTCTATACTGTCAGCAGATTTTAATTGAGGAAATATCAATTTAGAACAGCACTTACGCTACAATGGGGATAACGGAATGTTTGTATTATCCGCAACGTAATTTTTCTATTATTAAAATATAGATATATTTTTCAGAATACAATGAGGATCAGCCGCCAATTTTCAAGGAACAGGTTTTGAAAGAAAAACAAAATAAACTGAGAAATATTTTAGAACATGTTCTGAACATCTATGTAAGTAAAACTTTTATAAAGTTCATTAAAAATTCAGCTAACTGGTAAATAAGTTGTTCAGTTTTTCTTTTAGAAGTATTTTTTGAGGTATTCAGTTGGCAGCCTGTATAAAGGATACATGGTTGGTGATTATACACATTTTGCAAAATGAATTAATTAACTGTAGAAACTACAACAAACTTCTGAAAGCTGAAACGCATATTACTTATTTTTAACTAAAAATGATTGTAGAGATTGATATCTTGATGTCTTAAGTTCTGTTAATTTACAGCAAAAAGATGATCCGGAAAAGTGGGCAGATTTAAAATGAAGACAGATGGATATGGAGCAAAAACGAATTCAGCTAGTAGCATTTTACGAATTTGTACGAATGACGCAACACATAACTGTAGATGAAATCCCACTTCCTCAGTGACCACAACCAGTACCAACGAATACAGTAGCACAGATGAAAATAGTCCAGAAGAAGCTGGAAATTAGTAGAGATACGAAAAATAGAGCAAAACTTACTGCACCCTTAATAACTCCAGTTACCGCTGACCTCACACCAACCTTGCCACCTTATGCATCGTCCCACTTTCCAAGATCTCCACCACATATGTTTCCAAATTATGATATCAGATTACCACTCCGTCCCTTACCAGGAAGGATTTTGATGATGCCTTCTGGACTACCTCCTAGTCTACCACCAATATTACCACTGGGGATGTCACAAGTTACCCCAAGAATGAATTTCTCTTCCTGGGCCCCGTCCAAGCGAGACACAAAGTATGCAATTGATACCACCAAAAGTCTTAACTGCCGGGGCGCGGTCAGAATCTTATAACGAGTGGTTTTGCCCTCGCTTTTTTAATTACCTTTACTGTAGTTCTCAAATGAAACAACAAGATAAAAAAAATACATATATTCATAATTTATTATACAAAAAAAGCTCATTCAGGGCGTGGTAACAAGTAATAAACCCTTCAACAACTTAAAACTAAAACCACAGAAATCCTGTTTTAAATCCACTCAAGGAGTTTGTGTAGGGCGCTACCCGCCTTTCTTTTTTTGTTTTTGTAATTATACAAGTCTAAAATAATTACATATTTTTAAACGTCTAAGAAACTACACGCACTAGTGCCGTTGAAAGGGGGAAAGAACGGTTACTTTTCATAACATTGTCTCACACAGTTCAAGAGCAAAATTAAAATTCTAGGGGGCTTTCTCCACCTCTAGATAGATCGGCAAATCAGTCTGTTGATGCAAATTTTAGTTTTCAAATTTTCAGCTCGCACTCAAAACGAAGCCGGCTGGTTAATACTTAATAGGTACCTATTTGAATAATAATTGGAAGGAAAATAACCTTACCATCTCACATAGCTTTCTTAGGTTACATGCCTCGTAACTTCTTAACCATAACATCTCAACCAGACACAATCTATAATGTAGTCATAAAAGCAACGTACAAAAACACACCTGTCTCGCTGCACCGGTCTTGTCTTCAAACGTAAAGGTAAAGGTAACGTACATCAACCCATCCACTCGGTGCCGAGGCCTCCGAGCTTCTGCCTTCAAAAACCTAACTGTCTTAGCACAAGCGTTCCCCCTTGTCCGCACTCCGCAGTGTTCGCGCTGGTGCACTAAAGGTCCAGTGGTCGCTTGAATTATCAAAGATTTACAATTTAGTTCAGTCGGTTCTAGAATTTTTAAGGTTGACCTCAAACCAAATTATGCGATTAGCATTAAATAAAACGCAAGTTAATTACATCTAAAAATGCACCGTTACAACCTAGCAAACAAGAAGCTACTCTATCGACAAAACCGCAAATTAGGAATGTTAAAGGTGCCGTCAAGAAATTCGTACCTTCTGTGCTTATGGTTAAGAGAGAAAGCAAGACACCCAAGCAGAACATGAGAGCAGTGGTACGTGAATTAAGGCAAGGAGAATATAATATGCATCAAACCGCTATTTCTAGGAACAGTAGCAAATTTGATATATAAACATATAAACAGTTTATGCAGAAAATACAACATCTCTTATAAATTAGAGAATAAAATATTCTTTATTGACTCAAAATATTTATTATGTAAGTTGTAACAAAAATTAAAATTTTATTTATTGGTGTCATTGTAAATAGGTAGGTATTAAAAAAATGTTTCAACATTTGTTTTTAAATTTTGCATCGAATTATTATATTACTTTATTACAAAAAATGTAAAAAAATATTAATTAATGATCCAGATATGATACGAATAAACCACACGTCACAACCGGATCTGATGACGTTCCAATCATAAGGTGCACTTAAAATATATGCATTTTAGTGGCTTTTGGACTTCCTAATTTAAAATATCTGATGTGTCCAGCACATAACTTTCTTATATGAGTATATATCATCCTGATCTAAAAAAATCATTCTATTGAATTCTTCACTTAAACTCATCAATTAAATTTTAATATTCATTAAAATTTTTAACTAATTAATTATCAATGTCATTCGATGCTGTCAATAATTTTCGGTTTCAACGAGATCCCTCTTCTTATACGAAAAATTTCATTTTGAAAAGATAAGTTTAAGATAAATGCCAATTGACAATATACTAAATCAATTAAATATTATTGAGAAAATTTGAAGAAAAAGGGGGTTACACATTCGATTGCAATGAATATAGTAGAAACAAGTTTGTGTAATTACTTTTATATGTTAGACTTATTAGATTAATAGGATATATGAGGATCAATCATGCAAATCTCAGCATGTTCACTTTTTACAACTTTACAAGAAACGATTAAATTGTATTGTGAGGTTAGTATTTTTTATTACAATGTTTTTTTTTACTAATTAACCTTCCATTTAATTTCCCAATTGAAGACGATTGATTTTCAAATTTGTAGTCAAAGACAATTTTCTCTTGTTGGGTACTGTAAACATGTTTATTTTACACAAAATAAGGAGAACATCGACATGGATATTAATTTAAATTCAAAAAATTATAAACACTAGAACTGATTTATGTTTTCACACAATCGCAAAAGTATACACTTTGTGCACCATATTGTCCATACGTAGTGGACAAGACTGACAACAGCTATATTAGTTCATTGTCGATAACGTGAAGCACAGAAATTAAATCATTTTTAGAGGCCCGCGGCGTCACTGTGACGTAGAAGCACAGTAACTATTTTGCTATTCTCTTGTTGCACAACAGCTCAGTCAATGCTTAATATTGCCATCTTTGCCGCACCGATACGTCATCAATTTATCACGCCCCTAACCTTTTTTACATCGTAAACAGACTCAACAGCCTTATTGTTTAATTTTCTAATTGAAAGTACTACAAGATATTGTATTTCGTCCATTCTAGACTACAATAGAACAGGTACACTTGATTTAAAAAAAAAACTGGTAGGTACAACTCTTGTAATCGAAAATCTTAATAGTTTAGTTGTGTGCATATGTCTGTAAATAGGGCTGGCCAGGCATGTCGAGAGGGGGGGAGGTGATTTACCCCGGACCTGGGTTTTTTGTAGGAGATCGGTTTTCTTTGTATTTTTAAACTTATTAAACCTTTCTCTTTTATTTTATTCAAATGGAATTTTAAAAAATAATTAGAAAATAACTTTTTCAAAACATTTTCAAGCCTGCCATATTATTGTTTAAAAAAATAATATTTGTTACGGATAATTCTACTAATGGTTGTAATTAAAATACTAACTGAATAATGATAATTCTATTTTTAAAATAAGAACACAAAAATACCACTTGAGATTAAAAAAAAATGTAAACAATGCAAACTGAACATAAAAATACAATAAAAAAATAAAATAAATGAACTTCAATTACGTAATACAGAATTAACTAATATTTTGTCATTGCTCCATTAGCGTCTAAAACTGCCTGAAGTCTTGCAGGCATTCTTATTTTTGACTTAATATACGTATACATCTAGTTTTACACATTAGGACTTGTACAATTTGACATAAAAAACGTTATTCAACTCATGATTTCTATAGGATTTGTTAAATTTTCCTGAGAAATAAGCCCGGATGTCGGTAGCGCGCCCTCGAGCCTATACGAAGACATGTGTAATTCAAATTAGCCTGAAGATGTTGGGTTCTGCATGATTGCTCCTCATATATACTTTACCAGAAAACAGTAACAAAAGTACTTACAATATTCATCTGTTGATCTTGAATTTCTTTGTAAACTTCCACAATTTTCATGAGAGCAGCACCTGAAATCAAAAGAACAATATTATTAATATATTTAAAAAATCGATAAGAACGTATAATTCATTGCCTATAAGACTTGCCAAAATTGTGTAGAAAATTTAAATCAAAATTTTTAATACCTATTTGTGTATTAAGAGCGCAAAGTGATATATTGTCGCTCTGAGCGATAGCGGCAATGTCACTTTGCGCTCGAATTACACACAGGTGTTTTTATAAAAATGTTTGGTAAAAATTAATAATTATTGATAACCTCAAATTTGACAGTTCAGATTTCTAAACGTGAGCAACAATTTGCGCTACACGTTTTTGTAGAAATGTTTGTTAAAATGGTATTTACTGCAAAATAAAATAAAAAATTGCTTTAGTACATATTAATTATTTATTTAAATACTGTCATCTTATGATTTATATCTATGTATAACAAAATCTAAATGTTTTTGGAATTCTTCTAACACTTCCTCCTTCTTTAGTGGTGAAAAGCAAGGCGAAGAATTAAAGTGTATTTTAAAATCACGCGCTGGTCCACGGCCGTCTCTAGAGTCGGCTGTGGCTGGTCACAAAATTGTCACCATCTGTCAAATACCCTCAATGCTTACTTTTGTGTCAAAAGTCGCAGATACACTAGACGTTTCTTTATTATGGTTTCCATGGTAACTAAGCGTTTACTTTGTCGCTCAGTAAGTGACAAAGTAAAAAAAATGCTCACTCCTCGGAAAAGTGCAACTTTGGCTTTCTTTTGGAAGCACAAAGTTGCACTTTTTGCTCGGTTGTAGAAAAATACATTTATTTGTTTCGGAGTTTATCCAATTGAGATTAAATCGTTAATAGGAAAGAAAAAGTCATTCATTCAATTTTCCAACTTTCTCTTGCCCAGTTTATTCCATACAGTAAGATATACACGGTATGGTGATCTTTAGTACATCGAGAAAACTTAGGAGCTAATTACTGAACCCGTATTGAAACGAAAAGCTTTACCGATCTCTTTTATCACTTTAACAGACTAAACTAGTAAATATGTATATTCCAGTAAAAATATTGACCAAAATCAGTTACTTATATATTTACTGGTCTAGACTAGTAAGGTGACATAAGGAATCGGTAAAGTTTTTACCTATCCCTTATGTCACGTTTAGTTGTCAACTCTTTCTTTCATTAAATTAATTATTTTATAATTAATCCATTCGTTATGTTGATATTTTCCTGTTATGGTGGATTCAATGGTAGGACAAATTATATTGAGTGCAAGAGATATCATTTATTAGGGAATTTGACAATCTATTGACATCATGGATATTGTTATTCCAATCTCTACATATTAACATATTCTGAAAGTTGGCTGCATTATGTCAAAAAAAAAAGTTTTATGATTCCAACTTGTTTACATTTCCTCCAAATTTGGCATGTTAATGGACAGTATTAAATGATTACTGATTTTCGGTGTTAACTTTGCAACTAATATTTTTGTTGTCTGACGTAATCTATTATGCTTGAACTATGGTCTGTTATTCTAGTAGGATTTTGTACATTTTGCTGGAGGTCGTTTTGATACATAATATCACATTTTTGTAATGTGTAAAAGTCAGCTGGTCTTGTTAAATCAAAATTTAAATCCCCAACAATTATTATTGTTCCAATGTAATCAATAATATTCTCTATATAGATATCGTTTATTTAACCACATTATATACGGGTTTGTACATTTGTAGCAAGTCAGAGCACAAAATCTTATAGGTTAAAAAAAATAGATCATTCAGGATTGATATATATAAATATAAATATACAAAGCACAAATACAAATACATAAGCTATAATGTACATAGTATATCTGTATAAATAAAAACACATATATGACAAACTATGTATATGCACATACAAACACACATACATACATACACACATGCACATATATACACATATATTAACATGTATGCAACATATACACACATATACATACATACACACATACAAACATACATACATACATACATACATACATACATACATACATACATACATACATACATACATACATACATACATACATACATACATACATACATACATACATACATACATACATACATACATACATACATACATACATACATACATACATACATACATACATACATACATACATACATACATACATACATACATACATACATACATACATACATACATACATACATACATACATACATACATTAACATACATTAACTCGGCCAGATGGGAAGGAATTATGGAGGCACTGTCAGAACGACGTACACCCGAGTATCTATTGAGGATAATCGATAGCTACTTCTCAGATAGAACGCTTATCTATAACACGGAAAACGGAGACAAGGAGTATGAAGTAACAGCTGGAGTTCCTCAGGGATCGGTTCTCGGCCCATTTCTGTGGAACATCATGTACGACGGGCTACTTAATCTGGACCTGTCAAGAGGATCGACAATCGTAGGATTCGCAGATGATGTGGCGGTGGTTGTGACCGCAAGGACGACAAGCACATTAGAGTTGCTGGCAAATGAAACCATCCGTCGAGCCAACATCTGGCTCAAGGCCAATGGGTTAGAGTTGGCAGTGCACAAGACGGAGGCTGTACTCATTACGAACAAGCGATCGTTCACACCACCTATGATAGCTTTTGAGGACAAGACTGTACCGTGGAGTAAATCCGTAAAATACTTAGGTGTGCGGGTAGACGGCGGACTCAGATATACGGAACACGTCTTAAAGACCGCATATAACGCCGCATCTACGGCAGCTGTGCTAGCACGGCTCATGCCAAATATCGGCGGCCCTAAGGAACGAAAGAGGAGACTACTAAACAGCGTTGTCCACTCAAAAATGCTTTACGGAGCGGAGGTTTGGGCGGGGGCATTAGAACGAGAAACGGTACGGCGTAAATTAGCGGCAGTGCAGAGACGTAGCGTCATTAGAGTTACGTCGGCCTTCAGGACTGTCTCAGAAGGAGCGGTGCTGGTGCTAGCCAGCACGCCACCGATCGACCTCATGGTCAGGGAGAGGCGAGAAGTTTACGAAGCTTGCAACGAGAGAAACGCAAGTAAAAAGGAGGCCAGAAAGTTGGCGCGACAGGGCCTCATGGAAAGGTGGCAGGCAAGATGGGATTCGGATACGGCGGGTCGGTGGACGCACCGTCTGATCCCCAACATTACAGAGTGGCACGATCGAGCCCATGGTGAAGTGAACTATCACATCACCCAGGCACTTACTGGTCACGGATGCTTCAACCAGTATTTGTACAGATTTAAGAAGACTGAGAGCGCTGCGTGTCTGCTGTGTGGTCACGTTTTGGACGACGCTGAGCACGCAATTTTCGAGTGCTCTAAAACGGAAAGTGAGAGGTCCAAACTCTACGAGACACTTGGAGAGGAGTTGAGTGTGGAAGGCCTTGTTCCTGCCATGCTAAAAGACGAGAGGGCCTGGACGGCGGTCTCGGCCTACATTAAGGATATCATGGGGAGCAAAAGAAAGGCGGAACAGACCGAAAAAGCCAACAGAGAGCGGGAAGCCCAGCTCCTGAACCCCTAATCTCGAAAGAGGACGGGGGATGTAGGGAAATGGCTGAATATGGACATCACCCCGAAGTAATGCGAGAGCGGTCCCAGGGTGGTGCTCCGGAGTCAGGGGGGCCACTTGTGGGTAGCTTGCTACTCCTACGCCCCCGCGAAAAAAAAAAAAAAAAAAAAAACATACATACATACATACATACATACATACATACATACATACATACATACATATATACACATACATACATATATACACATACATACACATACACACATATACACACACGTATACATATACACACACATATACGCATACATACACCTATGAACACAGATAAAACAAAATTAACTAATTAACAAATAAACTAAATATCGGTAGTTCTGCTCCACATCAATATAATAAATACAATGCGATTTTAAATGGGTAATCTTTTATCATCTATTATTATTTATCAATTTCTTGTTTTAATTTTTTTTTAATAATTTTGAAAGTATTCTACAAACATTTTGTACCAATTGTTTGCCAGTTTTTCATTTTGTATCCGTTAATTTTAAGTTCCATATCAGTAACACTTTGGTCCACATGAGTTTCTGTTAAAAACAAAAATACTGGTTTTCAATTTACTACTAATGTATGTATATTATCTTGTTGTTAATAAAGCCCTGACAATTAAAATAAACCCATACTGTTAACAATAGATACAGCCACTTTATTGCTGTTTAATTGCTATTGGTTGTAATTTGTTCTACTCGTATTACAGTCTTTTTCTATCATTCTTATAAAGCATGGGCAAGTCTTATCATCAGCTCTGTGGTCACAATTCAGTTTAACTTTGAGTTTTTCTACTGTGTTTAAGCAATTTATACATCTTTCGCACTCGAAGAACGTATGAAGGAACGTTGTATATACCCTTCCTTTATTAATGTAATTTTCTGTGCACCATGTTTATAAACCCATTCGACGAACAGATTTCTAGTTCTTGAGTTATAAAAATACTTTTATGGTTGTGCACCAAAAAACACTTCGTTTGTATGTCTACGACGTGATTTTCACTACAGACGAAATGCAATTCTCCTTGTCTTATAATGCTTTTAAAGTAGCACCCATGCCAACAAGACAATGTAATTATATCGGCAAAAGCGTCACTCGCTTAGAGCAGATGACTTGGCAGGAACATATACCAGTCCCTCCTTTTTGCCGGTCTTAACTTATCGCTGTTCCACATTATACGTAATTAACACTGCATGTTAATATCGGGTGTTATTACGGCGCACTGTTGTACATACATACATCGTAAATTTCCTTCCATCTTTCAATACACAATTTGTGATATCAGAGGTAAATACGCAATATTATAATAGTCCTGGAGTGAGTTGGAACCTTTGATGTGAGATAACACTGATGTAGTTTTCCACGAAACACCAAAACACCATATACTGCGCATTTCTCCAACCAAGTTGGCATCATCTGGAGATGATTGAAACAGTTTTATTCATCTCCAGATGATGTCAACTTGGTTGGCGAAATGCACATCGAGTGCAATATATAGTGTTATGGTGTTTCGTGGAAAACTACGTCAGTGTTAATATTATAATATACAAAAACTTTTTTAGGTATATTTTAATTCTAATTTTAATTTTTAAAAGGTTTTTTTTGATATTTTAATCAACTAGGTTATAACAGTATTTGCTCGTTGAGCAAATTGGCTGAAATTATTTGTTACTTGGTCCCTTCTGGAAGAACATTTTAGAGTTGTAAGATATTTACTCCTTTAGAATGACACTTTACCCGCCAGTGCTACCTTATTTCTCTATCCCAATAAGTTAACAATTAATACTACATAACACACGATATTGTCTTTTTACGATACAACAAAACAAAGCACCACTACAGATTGAATGCATAGAAACTATCAAATGACCACCCCGACCTCCGGGTATGACTCCTCTGGATTTTTATTTATGTAGTTACTTAAACACTGTGATATACAAAAACAACTCGATAATCTAGATGACTAAACGTTGAAATGCCAAGTCGAAGTTCAGCTGATAAATGGGAATGTCTTTTTTAATGACCACGAAAAGTTTTGTAATCGGCTTAGTTATTGTCAAGAAGTAAATCATAGACATTTAAACAGGTAACCTATATTGCTGTATTTACGTTGAGCTGAATTTATCTATATCCATGAAAAGGTATAGGGTGTTTCATTTAAAATAAAAAAAAATTGATGTTAATTCCACTATCAATCGAAAGTTGTATAAAATTCTTAATATCATCAAATTGTCCGCAGATATTGGCTTTGAGTTTGTAAAACCAAAATTTTAGAGGTTCGTTAGAGATAAGAATCGACATTTTTTTTTAATACCGATCATAGCGGAATAAGTAAGGAAAAATAATCGTTTTCGCTGGAAACACCTCTAATTGTTGTTTGAACTACACTTATTTAAATCTCCAACCTGTTCATGTGTATATGCACAGGGTATTCAATTTTTACTTAATGCGCGATAACGTTCTACTAATATTCGTCCACTAAAAGACGGGCGGTCTAAAGAATGCGCGTTGTCCCATAAAGTAAGGGTACATTTACAACCAATTCGGCACGGGCACATTCTGCTGGTGGATTGTAAATTGGGTTTTAAGCATATCTGGTTGAAAGTATTTGTTTACAATAAAATTTAAAGTCGGCACGACCTTGAATTGCACTACAGGTTTGAATTATATGCTTGCAAATCGCAAATATTCAATTCAATTGCGGTACGAATTTCAGATTGTGCATGCTTACTACGACACAAATTTATTGTTTAAAGTCGGTTTGTGATTCGAAATTGGAAGATTAGATCTTTTAGTATTAGAAAATATGGTGTTTTTAGAATTTATGTTAAATAATTGTCTTGTTGTCACTGGTCTTTATCATTATTTCACAATTTTGCTGATTTTGTTTATTTCATGAGAAAGTTTATATTTTCATTCTTTATATTCTTACATCACTGATTTTAATAAAGTTTTTGACATCATTCAACAATCAGTTAACGATCTTTATATTATGGAATCTTACACTATAATCATTGTATAGATTTAAGATTGCTTTAGTGTAATAATTTGGGACACGCTATATTATGTCTTTTGGGCTTCTAATTGACTACCAGTGACGTCACGGTGACACTCTAAGTTTTAATTGGCTAAAGCCTGATTAAGCAGTCCTTGTTAGTTTATTCTTCTTGGTTTTCCAGTGCGTCGGATGCTCCGCCTGCCAGACGAGAATCACAACCGTCCGACCACTCCAGAGGAGGTCAAGGAGATTCTAAGGAGCTTGAAGCCGAGGAAAACTCCAGGATCTGACAAGATCGGAAACATCACCCTCAAGAAGCTACCCAGGAAAGGGGTGGCAGCCCTGGTGAACATCACCAATGGGATCTTGAGGCTCAGATACTTCCCGGACAGGTGGAAGAAGGCCGATTTCATAGTCATCCCGAAACCAGAAACTACTCTTTCCCTCCTCTTACAGGCCCATCAGCATACTCTAAGCTGTGAGCAAGGTAGAGAAGAATGGAAGAAAAAACCGAAGAGCTCCAAATCATCCCGGATGAACAGTTCGCGTACAGGACAGGACATAGTACGGAACTCCAAGTACTCAGAATCACCGAAGAAGTCATCAAAGGTTTCAACCAAAGACAGGTCACGGAGGCACTACTCCTGGACGTTGCGAAGGTTTTCGACAGGGTCTAGCACGATGGTCTACTAGCTAAAATGATGAGTATGGGTTATCCCATTGCACTCGTCAAACTTGTTAGATCATACCTGCACGGGAGACAGATGCGAGTGAAGATCAGGGACTGTGTGTCCACGTATCGACCGATGGAAGCCGGAGTCCCCCAAGGCTCTGTGCTGTCCCCCCATCTATTCGCTGCCTTTACCTCTGATCTCCCAAGGACCGAAAGCACCGCCATGGCACTCTACGCGGACGACACGGCCCTCACGGCCAGATCCTGGAGAGCGAGAACAGCCAGCAGAAGACTCCATGAGGCAGCCTCTCTTCTGGAAGAATGGTGCATCAAGTGGAAAGTCGCAGTCAACGCGGAGAAAAGCCAGACGATTCTCTTCAGGAAAGGACGCAAGGAAACTCCCACAGGATACGTTTCCATGTTCGGCGAAGACATCCAATGGCACGATTCCGTCAAGTACCTTGGCGTAATCATGGACAAAGGCCTGACATGGAGACAGAACACCGAAGCCATCGTGGTAAAGGCCAAGCGGATGAGAGCTCTCAAATACCCAATGGTAGGGAACCAAAGAAGGCTCAGTCTGAGAAACAAGCTTCTGCTAGTCAAAGCACTCATCAGACCACAGCTGACCTACGCCTCCGTAGCATGGGGATACCAAGCGATGACCTATCTGAAGAAGATCCAAGCCGTTGAAAACGTGGCCATCAGGACAGCGGTGGGCGCACTATGGTACGTTAGAAACGCTGACATCTTCAGGGACCTAGAGTACACACCAGTCACCGAAATCATCCGCGATAGAGCAAAGAAACTATACACCTTAGCTGAGGAGCACAGGAACCCGCTGATCAGGGAGGCCACCTCCTATGACCCGGCCGACGCACCGAGGCACAAGAGGCCGAAGGTATAGTTACTGGACAACGGGTAAGTATAACTAATCCTTTCCTTACAGATGGACCAACCCACGGAAAAGACATGACGCAACCAACCACCTTCCACAAACCTTGCGGGCGCCGGTCAGTAAACCGACCAGCGCCCGTTGCCCCCTGGCTCCGTGAAGGACGAAAGTGCTAAGAAAGCACTTAGGCCTTCACGTCCTAGAGCTACACAGTTCATCCTCACCTTGTCCGATGATCCAGATGACAATGTGTCAATTGACACTTTGTGTACTGGCAGTCAATCCCAAGTCACAGAATATCCGCACAGTCCCTGACAGACCGATGACTACCCCCGGGAGTGACAAGCTGGCGAAGAAAAAAGACGAAGACAGAAGAGCGCCAGAAGAGGCCCTAGCCAGCAGGGTTCATCAGCCAGGACCCAGGGAGGTTGGCCGAAATCTTCGGCACCGCTCACATTTGTGAGTGGGGCCGTTCGTAAAGTAAGCTAACCCGCCCTGCACGAGGCCGGTCCAGGTCTACAGCGATGACTAGGGTAAAAAGGCAATAGCCCTGCCTGGCATCCGAGACCGTCATCAAGCCAAATGGATATTGGCGCGCTTGGTTTTCCCTGACCGGTAAAGTCTCCGTATATAAATTCTACTGAACGCTTTTATGTTGGCAACCCTGGAGATGTAGTGAAATAATAAACAAGTGTATTAGGTGTTTGTCAAGGGTAGTTAAATTTCAATCCACACAATGTAACCTTAATTATTTATTTTTATTTATGTAGAACTGCTAATATTTTTCTTGTTTTTGTTTGATAATGTTATGCATTTCGTTACGGAAGTAAGGCCAACATGTTTGTTTAACTTTTTACTTAATAAAAATAAAATCAATGTAACGGAATTTTTGAATTCCGTTATGATGTAAATGTTTAACATAAAAACATGAAAAAAACGTAAAACACACCACATAAATTAGACAACCCCCAAACCAAAGCCGAAGCTGCTCGGACAGGGGTTACACAGTTGAAAAAAATGCAGACACACACAACCAAAACCTTCGACTTTGCCAGAATCGAAACCGTGATTTGAACCCGGGAGACGATATGCAGTAAACCAGCTACGTTTGTCACTTAACGCTCTGGCCCACTGCGCTACCGAGCACGGTTTCTATTAATAGTTTTAATAAATAAAAGTTAAATTCTATCTCCGTTGTTGTACCAAACTTTTCGATATAATGAATACAATGTTGTTTATTCCATGGTTCCATTTTTTAAATTCAAAAATTTAAAAAGCTACCAAGTTATTAGTACCGAGTTAATACTTAATATTTAGAGCAAACCGAAAAAAATCTTTTCAAAAACGGTACGGAACTAAACAAAGACCGTTGTCCAGAATATTTCATTTCATTTAAACGTAGGCAAAAATCCAGCCAAAATCACAGATTTTATGTTAAGTAAATAGTGGAATGAGTAAACTTCTGTAATATTTTAAGTTTACGCTGTTGTGAGTTTCAGGTTGAATGGAATTATCTGCACTTCTGGAATGCAATAACCAATAATTTAATTATAGCCAATAAACACACTTACTGGTCGCAAAGCAAATATAATTCGTAATATCGTTAACCACGATTAAAATTAACTTAATAGGTGTGCTTATGTTTATACGTTATGAATTCAAGGGAATAATTGGTTGAAGCTTATCAGTTATACTCAGTTTCGTATGGAGAAAGAGTAATAAACTTGTATTTAATTTCAATTTTCAATTCATTGCCATTATAATTATTAGACACAATTTTATAGTTTTTAAATATGATTTGAACGAAACAACTACACAGCGGGCAAACACCCCGACCTGCATTGGAATATACCTTCAAATCATGATAGATCGGTAGCCAATATCATTTGTCAATTCCTAACCAGACATAGACCGGTTTCGAACTTATTAGTTCTCCTCAGTATGCCATACGTTATGAAACAGACAAATGATAGTGGCCAACCTGCTAGTCATATACTGACTAAGGTAAATTGAGTAGTGGTGAGAGGTATGTGAAACTTCTAGTATGGTCCAAATGCTACTATCCGACCGACATCATAGATGTCTCTGTGGCGGATAGCGACTTGCGATGCAAGTACCGAGAGCGGCGACCTCTAGCCCAGGTGGACTAAACTACTGTTTTTAAATATGATGTGAACCCTGTATACAACATACGAAAATTCATGTTGCAGTGTTTCGAGTAGTTCGTCTTACGAAAAATCTGTAGAACTTCCATCCAGTTGTAATGAAATAACTATTGGTTCTACTCATTGATCGATGATATTGTTAAGCTTCACTATAATTACTATTTGACTGATTTTGATATCAAAGTGTGTCGTGTACGTTGACGTATTTAATAATGCTTAACATACAGGGCGGGGCAATAGTGCGACGGACTTCGATATCTCGAGTTCTACAATAGCTAGAAATTAAAAAAAATACAAGTAAACTAGCTAAAAAGTCTCTAACAGGAAATTATTTTCGAACATACAGGGAGAGCCAAGACGAAATTACAGGATCAAGTGCCTTTTTCTTAAATGAAATGCTATGTATATCAGTACATTTTTTGAAGATTCTATTCATTCCAAATTATTATTGACTATCTCCCCTGTAATAAATTTTTTTGTTGAAATATGAAAATATCACCAGTGACAATTATGGGTTTTAAGAAAAGCTAATGTGAATACTAGTTACGAGACATCTAATTAATGTTTTTGAACCATTTTTACTTCTTAAAAATCTACAGGGTGGCCAAAAATTATTATTCAATAAAGAACTTTTTAAATTGAATTTTCTCAATTTTTTCAAAATTATTATTTTTTAACGATGTGATGTAGAAATGTTTGCTTGCCAATAGAATTTATAAGCAAAGGTATCCTGAAAGAAGGATTCATGATGTTAGCAACTCCAAGACCTTCTCGATCTATTTGTGGAAACAGGAAATGACGAATATAAAAAAAAGTGAAAGAATAAAAAGGGTTGTGAGCGAAGAAAATGAGTTTTCTGTAGTGCTGGGAACGGTTGAGAATCCCCATATTAGTCAGAGAGAAGTAAGCACATTAGTAGGAATAAATAGACCGTTGGTCGAATATTAAAAACAAATAATTTCATGCATATCATATTCAAATCCACCAGGAACTATCTGATGACGATTTTCAAAGATGTCTACAGTACAAAACTGTAGACATCTTTGAAAATTGGGCCAGAGATAAAATGTAAGATGTCACCTTCTTCAGTGATGTTTTATTCACTGATGAGGCAACTTTTTATAAAAATGGATGTTAATAGGCATAATTTCCATTATTATGCTTCGGAAAATCCTCACATTTTTAGGCAAGTTGATAATCAGCACAAATGGTCTATAAATGTTTGGGGAGGAATTATTGGAGAACATGTAATAGTACATTGACTGTAGCGATTTATCTTCATTTTCTAGAAAACTATCTGCCACAATTATTGGTGAATCTTCCTGAAAGGATTCGAAATAGGATGTAGTTTCAGCATTACGATGCTCCACCACATTATTTAAATGCAGTTAAAGACCACGTAAATAATACCTACCCACCTCAATGGATTGGAAGAAATGGACCCACTAAATGGCCTGCTAGATCCCCAAATATTAAAAAATGGAATTCTTTTTATGAGAATCCGTAAAGGAAATTGTTTATACACACCAACAACAGTACAAAATATGAAAGAAAGGATATTAACTGCTTTTAGATCTATCACACCGGCAATTTTAAGAACAGTAGAAACCTCGTTTCAAAAGCTCATAGATACGTGTGTCAATCAAAATGGGCAATATGTGGATCACTTATTATAATTTTTTTTCTAATGAATTATTTGAAGAAACCTCTATTTTTTAAGTTTATTCTTAAATTTTGTACTTATTGCTCAATAAAACGAAAATGGTGCAACTAGCCATAGGGAAGCACTTACAAAAAATGTTCATTTCTACATCACATCGTCGAAAAATATACAGTGTGTTCCCTTTGAAAAAATTGAGAAAATTCAATTTAAAAAGTTCTTGATTAAACAATAATTTTTAGCCACCCTGTACATTTTTAGGAAGAAAAAATTATTAAAAAACATTAATTAGACATTTCGTAACTAGTATTCACATAAGTTTTTCTTAAAACCCATAATTGTGACTGGTGATTTTTTCAATAAGCATCTTAAAAAAAAGACACTTGATCCTGTAATTTCGTCTTGGCTCACCTTGTATATTCGAAAATAATTTCCGGTTATAGACTTTTTTATCTAGTTTACTTGTATTTTTTTTTTAATTTCTAGCTATCACAGAACTCGAGATGACGAAGTCCGACGCACTATTTCCCCACCCTGTATATTTTTTAAATGTTATATTAGTTCTGTGGGTCAGCATTTCCTTTTGTTTATTACTTATTTAACAATAAAATAAAATCAAATGTTAACCTTCAAGATTAATTAAATATCTTGATTTTTACTATGTTCCTCCTATTAAAACTAATGTTGCCTTAAGGCTATTTAATTTTCTATCTCACTCAGTGTGCCCAAATATTTTGAACACTTATGTTGTAAGAGTATCATGTACATTCAAAATCTGAAGTCAAATTTGCTGAAAATTGTATAGAAAATGATGTTTTGCCATAGAAGAAAAAAAATAATATTTTTAAATTCGGACTGTAAAAAAAAATCTGTCGGTATGGCTTCTTACGGAGGTGATCTAGAATGTTAATACTGGTGAATTTCATTAAAATCTGTTTAACCGTTAGAAAAAACGAAAGGACCCGAAGTTTTGGATCCACAAAACATCCTGTATTTCTTTAACTAGCACTTAGTTGACAAACACCCAAGATAAATTTATGCAGATTTTTTTTTGTGAGAAAGTTTTTGCCTAATTTTATGGGTTTTGAGTTATTTCACAAAAAAATCTCTAAACAATTTTTCTTTTTGTTAAATAATCATTCTAAAACAGTGTTTCAATTTTTTAATGATTTATTTATGACATGTTATTTATTAAATTCCTCAGAACATGTTTTTTAATAATAAGTCAAGTTACTTTATTTTAAATTTATTTCCTCATTTTAAACGTATGTTGCTATGCGTTATGTTGTTATCAGATGTTAGCGATTACAAAATATTAGGCATAATTCTTTATGAAATGTATGCAACAATATTTCCAAAGCAATGCAGTAGTCTAGGCGACAAGAGTTACGCAGACGTAACTCTCTCTGGAAACCACCACTGGGATTTAAAAAATCCGGGGATTTATGATAGCTCGGCCTCCACTCCTCTGTGTCTGTTATATGCAAACATTCTCTGTTTTACCCTAGGTAAAAATAAATATGTTGCACATGTGAAGAATTCACAAAAGTTACTGTTTTTATCTCTGGCAGAAATCGCCTAAATGTGTATTTTGTGTAACATAAAGATGTTTAAATTGCTTAAATGCCAGTAAAACATACACTGAGGAAAATATATGACATGATATGAGTAGTAGATTAGTTTTTTCAATTTACTAAATATTCATTAGCAATTATTATTATTTTATTCAACGCAGACAATTGTTCTTCGTGATTTGCGCTGACCCAGGCCACTGGCATGGCCTTAGAGTACCTACTAGATCATAATTTTTGAAACTGGGGCTCTTTATATCCATTCCCAGTTGAGTTTACTATAACTAAGCAGATTAATTTACTAGATGTAAAATATAAGGTAATAGTTTAGAAACTATTAACTTACCCGCACTAGCGTGGGAAAATTTTATTTTTCAACACTAGTTCGGAAAAGTACAACTTTCTGATATAAAATGTGTGCAGGAAAGTGGCTGTTTAAGCACGATCGTAGAAAAAAGAAATATTTGTGTTATTTTAAATTTAACCCCCATATCTTATTAATTATTAAAGATAGTGGTACTCTGTTACATATATTGTTGATTTCAGAAAGAAATTTTCTTTAAACTGAACTAAACATAGGTATCACTTAAAATAAAAAATATAAGTAATTTTCGGTTAAACTGGGAGTGAAAAACACGTACATATGTGCTACGAAGTTTTAACCTTTAAATATTGAGACAATTTATTAAAATAATGAAAAATAAACTAAAAAAATCAAATTATAAAATAAAAAAACAATTAACAAGAACCAAATACGCATTATAAAATGAGAAAAAAAATTATTTGGTGGTAATGACATTGTTGAGGTTGTGTCCTTATTCAGAGTAAACTGTAAAAGATGTCATTATTATTAGAATATACTATGACCACATAAGAATCAAAGCAGGGTACTTTGGAGGCCCACTTACCTAATTTCTTAAAATCTTTAAAACCAGCAACACAAGTGCATTAAATTGGGATGTAATACAACCTCAATATCAATTGACACATAGCTGGAAGCATTGCTGTCGACGGGTCCACTCAAAAAAGTTATAATGAAAAATTCAGTTGGGGGTCCTAAGTTACCCCGCTTAGGGTTCTAAGGGTTAATCAGTGAAATGTCCACATGCCCATTTCCACATTAATATATAGGTAGCCAATTTTTGTAAATTTCAGTTTTTCTGCTATAACTTCTTTATTTAACGCTCAAATGTTTCTTTCTTTTCGAATTCGGATTTACCTGAAGAAAATATGGAATTGGATTGGAATTCTTTTCCTAGGTGAAAAATCAAGTAGTGAAATCGTGTGAGGTATTTAAAATGATTACCCTATAGAGTCAAACTTCAATAATTTGGTGGTACTATTTTATAGGGCATACTATTGCATGCTTAGTTCCTAAATTAGGGGAACCATACATAATGAAATCAGAAAACAGTTACTTCTGACCTTCCGTGAGGTATAATTTGTAATTTTCTAGAAATACTTCACTGGAACAAACAAAGCACATTAGTCGTAACAGTGCAGCTGCTTACTCCACGTATTTCCCACAAAGATTTTAATTTAATTCTGCTTATTTCAAGACAAACATAGATTAGGTGCCTACTATTTATTGCAGTCGTTCATATTTTACTTGTTAAAAGTTTCAACTACAGATTACTACCACACCAGCAACATCTAGTTATATATTGTTAAAGTTGCTAACAAGGTGTGGGACGAAAATAATTAGTGACAATCAAGTTTCTGAACTTTCATCGGCAAAATCTGCATACAAATATTTTTAATTACTTTTACTTAAGACTATGTTTATTTATTTGTTTGTAATCTACAGCCAAAACCAATTACCGATTACAATTATAATTAGTTTTAGCGTGACTGGTGAGTAAGCATATATAAGGCAAAAATTTAAATAAAAAATTTTCAAAAAATAATGTATGTAATGATTATTATTATAAGTAAAAATAGTTGATTGGAGATGAAGTTACTTTTGTGAAAATCCATTTTGATTTAAATAATTATAAACACTTTTTATTACTTGTCTAATTTTCACATTATTTGTTATTTTACTTCCTCACCTCTCAAAATGAGAAAGTTATGTATTCGTGAAAAAAAATTTGAAAATTCTTATCGCATTTCTGGATCTCGAATCTCGACGAATTATGACGATACATAAAATTTCAGACAGAAAAAAATTTTCTGTCTGTGTGTCTATCTGTCTGGTTTGCGATAGCAGCTACAGTTTTTGAGATAAAGCTATCAAATTTGATACACACATTTTAGAGGTCAAGGTGAGCAAAATCGGTCTGAATTTTTGAAACGCCAAAAAATGTGACTTTTTTGAAACGTCAAAGTGACTTTTTTTGTAACGTCAAAATGTGACTTTTGAAACGTCAAAATGTGACTTTTTTGAAACGTCAAAATGTGACTTTTTTGAAACGTCAAAATGTGACTTTTTTTGAACCGTCAAGAAATTTGACTATTTTGAAACACCAAAAATTACTTTATTATAAACTCCACCACACGTCGAGTATTACTACGGTGAGGAAGTTCTGATCCCCAAGTAATTGGCAGCGGTTTTTACAACTTGTTTCATCCTGTTCGGACATTTTCAAATAAACTAAATTATACACAGATTTTACTTTCACTTAAATATAAACTGAACTGAATAGAAGGATGAACACTTTATAGTTGATCATGTAATTCATAATTTGTATAATATATTATGTGTTTAAATGTAAATGGTTTCTCAAGATAGTAAATTATATTATGGTGTGATTCTTACTATTATTATAAGACAAATATAAAATAAAAGTGTACAATATATCCATCTCTACATTAATCCGAACTTAAAATTTTATTCTTAAAAGTAGAAAATTTCTCAAAAAATGTATCTAAATATTGCCTGCAATACTTATTCCACATAATGGAGCATTTTCCCCTAGATTAAAATGGGAAGTTGGAACATCAAGCGGATCAATATTTCTTTTGCTATAGTGTGGGATCAAGAAAATAACTGTCTTATTAAATATAGAGAATCAACATCATTATACTTACATAAGTTTATATAAAAAATAAAAGATCTGGCTCCTACATTTTAACGTTTTAAATTATAATTCACTTAATAAGACAGTATATGGTATATCATAATAATAAATTCATTGCTTTTTGAAATATAAAAATCTACTAAATCTAGTGAGTTTTCTTTAACTTCTTCTATTAATATGTTGCATACAGGAGAGACCAAATAACTGAGGCATACTCTAGTATACTTCTGCCGTATACATTATATAATTTTATAATAGTTTTTTTCATTTTTAAAACCGTATGAGTTTCTGATCACAAAACCATGCATTTTTAGTACCCTATTTACCATATTATCAATATACAGTGTGGAACAGCAAAATGGAATAAATTCAGTGTCTCAATTATTGTGCATATTTATAAAAAATCCCGATAGATTCCGATTTTGGATTTAAAAATGGCATCCTGCAACGTAAAAATTTCATCCCTAAATTTAACTCCCTTTGAGTGACATTTGCAACCCCTAAATTTTTAAATCAGTAGCTTGTGATACCTCATTTGAAAGGTCTCTTTATTCTCCATTCAAAAATGCTATAGTTTTAATATTTATTGCAAAAATTAACAGTAAAAAAAAATAAATTCATCTGCTTGACGAAATTCGCTACAGCAAACTAAAAAAAGAACTTAATTTCAACGTAGAAGATGTTCAAAATGAGTTCCTTAAACGTCTTGGCAGCATCCTAATCTTAAATAAAAATGTCTTTTAAAGTTTTCCAACATCTGAGGCGTAACCGATCTTACCGGAACCGTTATTTTTCTTCTCAAGCTATATCGCCTGGATTAGTTTTGTATACCACACTTTTTACATATTCCCATAGAAAGAAATCTAAGGGTTTAAGATCAGAAGAACGTGCTGGCCATTCTGGCGATCGTCGTCTCCCTATCCACTGATTTAGAAATGTTACTTCGAGGTATTGCTGTACATTGATTCGGTAATGTGGTGGTGCTCCATCCTGCTGGAACTATATCACATCGGCTGAAATTTGTGGGTTTGCTTGAGCAGGATATAAGTTTGCTAAAGTTGGTACGACATTATTTTGAAACAGAGCTAAATAATTATCTCCATTCAAATTGCCATCAATGAAAAAGGGACCAATGGCATGATCTCCAATTATCCCCGCTCAAACATTAACCATTTCAGGATATTGCGTATGTAATTCTCTCATCCAGTGAGGATTTTCATTAGGCCAGTCGTGACAGTTTTGACGATTAACATAGCCGTGAAGAGTAAAAGTAGACTCATCAGAAAACAAAACATTTTCTAGCTGGATAATATTATTATCTAACCTTTGCATAATTTGTTCAGAAAAATACGTTCTTCTATTAAAATCATCTTCACTAAGCTCCTGACTTGGGGTCACTTTATAGGGATGCATTTATTTTCTTTTTAATAGGTGAATAATCGAGGGATGGGAAACATTCAGTGCTGAAGCTGCTTGTCAATTTGAATTATGTGGGTTTTCTTCAAACTCAAGCAGTATATCTAATTTGGTATCGTTATTCGTTGCATTGGAAGTTTTTTTGTTATCTGCCATACATGTCCATTTTCGCCAAACTGCTTTTCAATTTTGCTAATTGTACCTTGGGTTATAGACGGCAAAACAGGAAATTTTTCTTGAAATAGGCGAGCAACTTCGGCCTGTGATCACATTCTATCTCCGTAACCAACCATCTGTATAATTGTTATTTTATGCATTTCTGTTAAATAAACCATATTTAGGCATTGCAGTTAGCAAAATTCAAACAATACGCAAAACACTGACAACTATTTATTGCTGTCAATCAAATAGCAAGTAGCTACGGCGTTTTCAATAAAACTGGCAATGCCAGGTATGAAGAATTGTGATAAAATTTTATGTCTTCTTTTTAGTTGAAATGTTGAAAAAGAACACAAATTATTTTTGCTAGCCTGCAAAAAACAAAACGATGTAAGTTTTTATGTTTTTCGTTTGTTGTAGCGAATTTCGCCAAACAGACAGATAATTTTTACTAAATATTAAAACCATAGCATTTTTGAATAGAGAATTTAAAAACCTTTCAAATGAGTATCACAAGCCCCTACGTTCTATTTAAAAATTTAGGGGTTGCAACTGCCACGCAAAGGGGGTTCAAATTAGGGATGCAATTTTTACGTTGCAGGATATCATTTTCGAATTTAAAATCGACGTGTCTCGGAATTCTTTCTAAACTTATACAATAATTGAGATACTGAATTTATTCCATTAGGCTCTTCCACATATGAATTAAAATTTAATTTTGTGTAAAAAGTAACAAGGTCTGTGTATTTGATTTATTCTCAGAAAGTGGCATTGTGAGACTTATTTATGTTACCAAATAAACAATTGTATGCTGACCACTGAAATAAATTTTAAGTAAAATACAATCTCTTAAATTAACAATCTCTCTATAAATTTTAAATTTATCAGCAATAACTGTAAATCCCAGCGAATTATTGCTTCTGACAGATCGTGAATTATATACAATAAAATAACGGACCGATATTCGAACCTTGGGGTACTCCCGAAAGAACAGAAATGTCATTGGAGTAGTCTTCTTTATAAAATAATGTTTCCGTTGCGTCCAATTTATGTTGGAGTAAAATATAATGGAGTGACTAAAAACGTTTTGAAAAAAATTAATTGGATTTAGTTAAATTAATGGTCATAGATTATTATTTCGTCAAGATTATTTGATATGTGCTAAGTTGATACATTGTCTACACATACGAGATTTGCACTTAAAATGTCAATATAATTTTTGAACTGAATGAAACATCTATAGTCTATTTATTATTGTGAAAGAGGAATAATAATTTCGTGAGTGTAACTCATTACTTATTTTCTAAAACAAAGAAAAAATTTATTTCTTTTTATGTGTTTAAATATGACGGGATTTGGAAAATCCACCTTAAGTGAAAGAAAAGTGGGAGTATGAAGTTCACAAAACCATCTCTAGGAGGAAAAAAATGTAACTGCAATTATATATGAAGACGACAGAAATGCCATCAGAAGAAAAGGCCAATTTTAAAAGAGATAAAGATCCAAATAACTAACGTTCTAAAATTATTGATAAAAAAGTTACAGGGGTTTATCAAACTTTACATGTACTGAAAAAAATGAAGAAAAAAAAATCGTGTAGCTGCAAGACGGCTGGTTTTTACAAAATTTTTTATATAAATAAATCATTCCTAATTCATATGAATCGTGTTTTAAAGTTCCATCCATCGAAAAATAATTTAGCATTGTAGCGCCATTTCTAAATTTCGTTGCAACTGAAATTAGTGTCATGACATTTTGACAATGAAAATATTCACTTTCATTGTTATATCACACATTTTAATTTCACAAAAGTATAGCCGTTAGAATAGTGGCAAGTATTTATATTAAACCAAAAAATAAAGTTAAGTCAATGGATCTTGGCGTGCAAGTCACAAAGTATAAGCTACCGAAATAGTTAAAAAAGATAACAACGCGTGGTTATATGGCATCACTACCAATGTCGTTTCATACTGAAAAGGTATAACACTGTTTAGATTCATAGAGAAAAAAGGTAGACAAAGACAACGAATTATTTTATCGTATTTTCTAACAGTTGCGATGACGTGCCCGGCAAGATCCGGTGACTCTAGTAATAAGTTTGTATCTTATTCTGTCAATGATAATACCTACTTCTCACTTAATCTGTGAGATTCCAACCTTAATGAGATTATTAATATTAAATACGCTCCCAAGAACTTTAAATGGGCAAGGAAGTAATGCAATAAAGTAATACGGTTACGTCAATGGACTAGTTATGGGATGTGTCCAGAGATGGCGCTACTTGTATTAAAATGAATTAAATAGCAATAGAACTCTAGATTTATAAAGACGGAACTAGAATTGTCCGAGAAGAGCGGAAGCCAGAATATTCAGGAGAGTTCTAGAGCATACACAAATGGATATATTAAGGCGCACGGTGGGAAGAAGAGATCAATCTTAATTTGGAATTGTATGAGTAAAGAATGAATAAGAGACTAAAGTAGTGATTTCTAAGTGTTTAATTGTGATTGTAGTTAAGTTCTTCATTAAGTTATGGTTGTTAATTTATTAATTAGTTAATAAAGTACTGAATAAGTGTTACCTGAACTTCATCGAATCTACGATGATGATGATGAGGTGTTTGTGTGGATAGCAAACACGTAACAACATGCTTACACGAGATCAAATAAGAGCTTACTTTTTCAGTTTTAAATGTGATATTACGATATATTTTTCAACGTTATCCTTTTGTTTTGTTCAGTAGACTACCACAGCCGTAGAAATTGATATATTTTACTTTTATCTAAGCTGTATGCAAATAAGCATAAAATTCAGTGAGAAAAATAGGTTATTGTTGCGGAGATTTATATAGGGTTGCTATGCAACTCACGGGAACCGCGACACGTGCAGCATAACTCCTGCTTCGGATGGTAGTGTTCTTACGCTGCTAAAGATATGCAAGCTATTCTTGAAAATTTGTTTGCTTTGTTACTTGACTGACCTCACAGGAGGGTGATATAATCCCTGTGTACAGAAACGAAAACATTTTTCATTTCTACTTAAGTTTTATCATGTATTTTATTTTAGTTCTTCAATACAAGAACACGGAAAAGGCTTATATAACAAATTCAAAACTGTTACCGCGGGATATCTCTGTTTCGAGTAAAGAAAAAATTAAAATGGCTAATTATGCAGGATGCAGGTAATTATTATCTAGTTGATTAGATAAGGAGAGTAGTCGGTTCAGGACAATAAAATAACTTTATTCTTTCACCAAAGTTTCATTTACTGTACGTAAACTTCTTCAGGGCTACAATTAAAATAAGGACAAGTTTATGAAATTTAACAAAAATATGTATATAAATAATATGTGCGCAAATTAATTTTAATTACCTCAGAATAATAATTGTAAAGTGGGATTTCTAACTGTCATCTCTATAATCTAAATTTTATTCACATGGCCTTAATCTGTAAATAATACATAGATATGTCCGTGATATTTTCCAAAATTTATGTCCTCCTAAATAATATACATATAATCCCTAAATCATCAAAACATAGATCTTCTTTATATTATTATAAAATATTAACATAAACAACATAGCAACAAAAATTCACAACAGTGATAAAATTTCTTTTTATTAATTAATTTTTTTTTTCAAATTGAAATTATTAATTAAAAACAGAGAGCTAATAGATATCTGCGACACTGCGAAGTTAGATTATTTACTATTGGTTCACAAGCAAAAAAACTAAATAAGGTATAAAGGTATTTAAAGTAAGCTGTTAGAATTTAATTGAGGGAAGTGAAGAATTAAATAGAATGATTTTTTAGATCAGAATGATATATGGTATAGGAAAGTTATGTGCTGGACACATCAGATATTTTTCATAAAAAAAAAATCTAATAAAAAACATTTGTTCCTCAATTCTCCACAAGATATCTTGAATTCTATTCCTAAAACCCATAGTTACTAAGATATCTTAAAAATAAACAAAAAAATCCAAGATGGCGTCCTTTTTTTCGAACTTCGCACACCGGGGGCGAATGGGAATTTTGTATAGGTAAATCTTATTTTTTAAACACGCATCTTTTCTGATGTAAATTTCTTATATCCCCATCCCTTTCCGCAATGACGTCATTGCCATTTTTTAAACGGCAACCCCAAAATTTTCCTTCAAATTCTTCATACAGAAATATGCAGTTGTGTAATGCTCATTTGATTAGTTAGCCACATTATTGATATTTATGGAAAATACTGATTTATGAAAAACTGAATATATCCCAATCGTGACCCCATAATGTGCTCTACGGTTAGCAAAATTCAAAGACATTTCTCTACTAAGAAACTAGGAAACTTCTTACTTTACAAACAAATGATAGTGATATAAACTACAGGTAATTTTCTGTAGTTTAATTTATTACGCAACTACTTTTATCGTAAAATGTGCAGGAAAGGAGATATTGTCGGAAAACTCCTTTCTGGTGCCATGTTTCCAATGTGGTGGCAGGAGCGATAAATTTACCAGGTGACAGAGTAAAAATTCGAAAAAAGCACTTAAAAATCTATAAAAGTGCCAAATATTAAAACTCCCGCTAAAACTTCTTAATTCCTAGACTAACAGATGGAATTAACAAACTAAGTTGCAAAGAAAATTAGAAAAAAATTTTATATTTTATTTTGGATGTCAGCCAACAGCGTAAAATAGAACAATTAGCCTCCGATTTAAGCTTGTCGGAACAGCCAGAGATTTGACTGGAAAAATAAACCATCCTAGTCGTATCACTAGTCTAATGAGAGATTGCGTCTCGTTGCCATCCAATTTGCAATTTAGATATATAGATAGAGGGACGATTCCATTAAAAACTAGACATATAGTTGCCCTGTGTGCATTTTTCGTACATGACACATTGTTCTTTTATTTTGTACAATTGTTAAAATTCATTTGAAGTAGTAAAAAAATTAAATAAATCATCAGAAAATAAATAACAGATTGCATGGTTTCTGAAGCATTAGTGAAATATAACAAAAATTTAGTCAAAATAAAAATTATTTGTATAATCTACTAATCGTTGTTTTTATCAAGTTGTGATGATTTCATGATTTAGACTTTAAAAGTTTTGTGCGAGTCAGTAAATAGAGCGAGTGATAATATCAATGTTTGGAATCGAGATAAAAAATTTAAAATGTGGAAAAAAGATTGAAAATTTTTTAAGAAAACATTAAGAAAAATATTTATTGAAAAATGTATTGAATATTAAGCATTTCTGGAAGATGCATTCAGGGGTGATAAATAATCTGGGGATTTGATTTATAACATGATGATCGGTCAAGGCTTGCAACAGGGCACCTGAATATTTTTAAAAGAAGACAACGATTTGCTGGTTGAAGGGTAAGTGTTTGTTAAGCGAACTTTTATTCACAATTTTGGTAAATCATAACTGATTCTTATATGCATGCAGACTTATAAATATATTTATATTATTTATTTGTTAAGCCATAATAATTTTATTTAATCTCGTACTCAGCCCTTGCTTAAGTTTTGATTCAATATAGACAGAAAACCGAAAGAGCGCAACGTAAACCTGTAAATGGCTCTTAAATTTCTTTTGGTTTTAATCAAAACAAAAAAAAAAATACCTAAATAAAATGCATATTTTGAAAAACTGATGTCTACTTTTTTTTCCATGAAAAGTAACATTAATTTTGTCTGTAATTCGAGGCTGGATAATTATTTTGAAAATGACTATTAATCTAATCTTGTTTGAAAACATAACGACAGTAGTTCAAAATAATCTAAAACATGAAACTAGACATCTGGTCACATGCAGATGTAATTGTTTGCAAATACGTATCTAATCATCATTCTAGTTAGAAAAAAAAAGGGGAAAATGAAAGTGCATGAAATTTACTATATCATAAATATTATTTACCAAAACTATTTCCAACTCAACTTTATAGCTGGTAGTCGGTGTTCACTTCACGTCACGTTTTATACTTGTAAATAATACGGAGGAAAATGCTGTTTTGCAAAAGTGGGAGGAAGGGTAATAAAGTTTACTTCATGTTTTCAGTAAAAGCCTATAAACGTTTCAGGAGAGTGTACCAGCAGCGTGCAATTAAAATTGCAAGTTAATTTGATGCACCATAAGAAATACCCAAGTCCGTATAAAAACGGTTTTAATATTAACATGATTTCCTATATTTTGTTTTACTATAGTGACGTTTATTAACTGAAGAAGGCTAATAGCTAGAAGCAGGTCTGCAGATGGAATATATGCTGATAGAAGACATAATTCAAAAATGCTTCTGGTTTTTTTAATGTAAAAGATTTATTAATATAAAGGGAAATGTATGGAACAAATTCATATCAATTGAAATAAACTGTTGGGCCAGCGTAGCACCGACTTTATGTCGTGATGAACTGGATAAGAAAAGTCCTACCCAGAGTAGATACGTCATTACTCCAAACCATGTCACAAACATAAAAAAATGTTTTCAATTTTTCTGAAAGAGGTTTTTTCTAATTTTTCCTTTATTTTGTTAATATAACTTGTCTTTTTAATATTTTTATGTACTTTAATTTTCATAAGTTGTGCACGTTATAATTAATACGCACTGTATGCTCTCGCAGGAGAGTGCAGCCCACATCAATGTAAAATGGGACGAAAATGAAACAGTACAGGGCCCCAACATCGGCCGCCTCAACGACCAACCGCCACTTGTCAGAACTTGTCGCCGTGGTGAGAAAATGTAGTATTTGTAAATATACAGGGTGTCCCAACCAAAAGTAGGCACCCTGATTAACTTTGAAGATAAAAATTTTTTTGAAAAATTGGTGAAACACGTCGACCTTGTTTCCAAGGGACATATATTTTAATGTAATACTTGTACACCTATTATCATCCCTCTATCCTACACGGCCACCCCCTCAAAAAAATTCAAACGGCAAGGGGGGGTCGAGTGATACATCTTTTGAAAGGTGTTTCAATTCCCTACAGAACTGTGTATTTTTTTTAACTTTTATCGATTCGTTCTTAAGGAAGATAATTTTATTTTTGACGATTACACACAATCGAAAACGTTTAAAAAATCTAAAATATACGGCACTGGGTGTTAGAATTTATAAAAAAACTACATTTTTTAGTGCTCTCAAATCAACACGAGTTTTTTCGACAAAAAATACTTTCCTTGTCCATTTAGTTTTTGAATAATAAAAGACTCATAGGTATTTGATAGTCCTTGAGCATTAATTTTTTCACAACCAATTTTAAATCGAGATACATTTTACTAGAATGAGTTCTCAAAATTGTTTATACCCTTCAGGAGAGAATAGAAATTGTCAGCATTTGTTTTAAAAACGATAATTGTGCTAGAACTACGGAGCGCATATTCAATAGAAATCACCCAGATAGAAGGGTTGGTTCTCAGTATGTTTTACAATTATTGACAAAATTTATGGAAATAGGTTCTGTAGGAAACAAAAAGCATGAAACTCAGCGACCGATTAGGAATGAAGCAGTCGAAGTGGCAGTTCTGGGTCATTTGCAGGTGGATAATACTCAATCGATCAGGAAAGTATCCGGTGTATCACGAAGCAGTGTTCATCGAATTGTAAAGGCCCACAAATTTCATCCATATGAATTTAAATTGGTACACGAATTAAACGATGATAATCCCGATCGTCGGCTTGAATTTTGTGAGATTTTTAGTGAACAATTAAATGATAATACCAATCTACTGTACGTGTTGTTCTGATGAATCGACATTTCAGTTAAATGGGGAGGTAAACAGGCATCTGGATCTGTTAGAAAATAACATCGACCCATTGATTTCTCAAATCCTCGAAGAAGACGATAATATTTTAGAGGGCGAACAGTTTTTTCAACAGGATGGGGCACCCTCACATTTTGCTATAGCAGTCCGTCAATTTTTGGATAATCGGTTTCCTGAGCGATGGATTGGAAGGAGAGGTTCTGTGGAGTGGCCCGCTAGGTCACCTGATTTAACTCCCTTGGATTTCTTTCTGTGGGGACATTTGAAATCGAAGGTATTTGCTACAAAACCCGCATCTCTGGAAGAGTTATGTGAAAAAATTGTTCGAGAATGCCGTTTATTGATGTGTTCAGAAATGTTCGTACAAAATTTCAAGACAGATTATACTACTATATGGAAGTCGGTGGGGATCATTTTGAACAATACATACGATAATTTAAACTGCTTCCTTTATTTTTATTTCCCGAACCTAAAATAATGAAACAATTATTTCTCAGGAACGAATCGATAAAAGTTTTAAAAAATACACAGTTATGTAGAGAATTGAAAGAACTTTCAAAAGATGCATCACTCAACCTACTTTGCCATTTGAATTTTTTGAAGGGGTGGCCGTGTAGTGTAGAGGGATGATGATAGGTATACAAGTATTACATTAAAATATGTCCCCCTCGGAAACAAGGTCGACGTGTTTCACCAATTTTTTAAAAAAATTTTATCTCCAAAGTTATTCAGGGTGCCTACTTTTGGTGCCCTGTATTTACATTTATAGTATTAAGCAAACATCCATGCTGTCATGTATTATAATATTTCTCATGTAATGTAATACATAGTTGTAAATAGGCCTAATCAGCCATTATAAAGAGAAATAGGTAATATGTTAAATTGGAATTGGAATTGGATACGAAAAGTAAAGAAACCATTATTGAGGCTAATAGTTGGATAAGTAAGACCAGCCCAGAGAAACAGAGCAATCTCGCCTCGATCTTCTGGCAGCTTGTAGATCAGCTTAAAATGCAGAAGCCCAAGCTATGCAATCTTAGGAGATGATTGTGAAGTGGGTATACCATCCTTCGGAAGGGAAGTAAGGTAGACGGTACCTTGTCTATAAGATGTTTATAAAAAGTAAAATATCCCTACTCCTTGACAAAGTAGAGGTTTCGCAAAATTTCCAGGTTGGGAGTAGCTCGTCTCTTGTTGTAGGTGATTGGTCTTGGTAGCGAAAATAAGCTAAATAATTAAAAAAAAAAGAAATGGTGGTTTTTGCTAAAAACCCTCGGATAGGTGAATTTAGTTTTTTAAAAATGAACATTTTTATGACAAATTCAACTTCCAGTCTTCATTTGTTTTAAGGTGTTGACGCCAGCGGCCATTTTAATAACTGTCTTGATTTTAGTTAATCTTGTATTTTGTTTCCGGTTACCATATTGTATCATCACTCAAATTTGATAAAATTGACATAACCTGTTAATCCTTCACAATGTCTCTTATCATTATTTTATAATTAATAATAATTACAATTAATAATAATTATAAATAATAATAATTTTAATTCATTACTTAAAGATATTTGTAATGATTTGTGTTATGCTGATTTAATTTATACGATACTGTAATAAACAAATGAATTTGAATTTGGTGTATCTTCTAGTGTTAACCGAACATTGAAATCAGACCTTTAATCAGCAAGAAATTTATTTAAGGTTTAAAGCCACACATCAAAAGTCATCTCAAAACTGCGAACTTTGACACCAACAAAAATATGTTTTATTACAAAAACAAAGCCACTCAAGTTTTTGTTGTAGGAATTATATTTTGATTACATATAATTTGCACAATTTTGACCACGCAGCAAAAACAAGGGTCATATGCTAATGTGTCAAATTGTTTCTTATCAGCCTTTTCCTGTTATTCGACTTTCTGTTTCTCTCCCCCTTCAACAAGCTATTAGCCGTCCAGTGCACCCCAAGTATTGTTGTTTGGCAAGTCATTTATTTGCACCCTGTTGGCCTGTTCAAATAGTAACATTTAATGGAATATCGGATGTGATTTAACTCAGGATTTAGAGCCGCGCCGTAGAGTGCTGTCAAAGGGTAGTCGGCCGTAGTTTAATCGAAAAAGTTGCTAGTTGATCCAAGTGTTCATTTAACTCAACTTTCAACCTGATGGCGACTGTTTTAATTAAATCCAAATATTTCAATTGGTGTTGCACTGAACCACAAGAGATTTAATTGTTCATCAAACAGCGGTGTTATTACAGTTTGTTTTAGATAGTTGTACCACTGGTGTATTGAAAACTTACATTAATTATGCTTACAAATATACAGGCTGATCATTTTAGGCGGCTCACTTGATTTTATGGACTTATTTGTGAGCCAGTAAAACATGAAGTTTGCAGAGTATGGTTCTCTTTACCAGGGAATCCGAATATTAAGAAAAATAAATGAATATTATCTAAGACGAAAATGGACAAAGGTTTAAATTTTCTAAAAATTTTGTTTACAATCACTCGGAAGTAAGGAGTAACTTATTTTGTGTATACAGTGTGTCCAATAATTAGTGAGTGACTCTTCTATAGCTCCTTTATTTCAATAAATGGGAAAATAATTCGAAAATAGTAATAAATGGCATGCAGCAAAGCATAGTCCAAAAATTATTAGGAGACATACAGAGCTATCCAAGAAAATGTGTCATTGGTCAGATGCACACTCATAGTTCCATCCGCTTAGCTATTATCTTAAATCTAAGTCTATGGTATAATTCAAAACTTCCTCAAGCTCCTTCACCCTCGATATTAACATCTAGATCCTAGATTTTAGGACCGCTCGCTAGGCGACATCAGAGCCACTAATAATAATGGAGATGGGACGCACCAACGTCAGTGAGCAAAATCGGCATTAACATACTACTCAAGGGTTTATTAGTGTGTTGCTAACAAAGCGTAATTATGAAATAGTTGTAATACGTTATTATTGAATGAAATTTAATTCTTAAGATACTTGAGACAAACAATAATAATAAAAATAATAATAATGATAATAATAATTATTATGCATAATGATAATAATAATTATTATGCATAGAAGAGCTGCTGCCGCTCTGGAAGACCCGCTTCACCATAACATCAGGTGCACAGCGGGTCACGACACAGCAGGTGGCATTTAGGAGAGGAGTTTTCCAGGGTGACTTCCTGAGTCCTCTCCTCTACTGCATCTCACTGCTGCCGTTATCTGTTGGGCTCCGCCAAATCCGCGGATATCGATGCGGGCCACCCAGCGACCGGAGGCATAGGGTCACCCATCTATTTTATATGGATGACCTTAAACTTTATGCCTCCGGAGAGCGTGAACTACAAAACGCTCTTAGGGTGGTCAAAGAATATATGCGGGCAATTGGTATGGAGTTCGGGTTGGACAAATGTGCAGTCGTCCACCTCAAGAGAGGACGATGCGGGGAATTCCCTGAAGATGCGCAGCTCGCAGACGGAAGCATCCTAAGACATCTGGATGCCGGAGAGACCTATACATATCTGGGTGTGCAACAAAGGCACATCCAGGATGTATCACAAATAAAAGATTCTCTCCGCGGCAAGTACAGACACCGCCTCCGAAAGATTTGGTCTTCCGAACTTTCGGGGAAGAACAAGGTGTCTGCAACTAATATGCTTGCCGTTCCGATTCTGCTCTACTCCTTCGGAGTAGTAAAGTGGAGGGTAGATGAGCTGCGTCAATTAGACAGAGATGCCCGCAAGATGATGAATATTCACAGAAGTATTCATCCTAGAACGTCCGTTCCTTGTGTGTACCTCCCACGTCAACGGGGGGCCGAGGACTCTTGAGCCTGGAGTGTACGCATGGCAGAGTAGTACTGAGTATGGCATGTAACATACTCAGGAGCTCAGATTCCCTCTTGCGCTTCGTAAAACATCACGAAACTGTAGGAGTGGGAGCAGGATTGTTCAAGGCAGCAAAAAGAGCCGCAGATGAACTCGGTCTCGCATTTGACATCAGGCGAGGAGGCCGGCGAGGTGCTGATGTTGACTCAGTCACCGAACTTCAGCCAAATCGTCTGAAAGCCCGAATTAGAGCTGCCGAACAGGAAAATCTGTTTCAGCAGCACGTCGATAAACCCCAGCATGGTGTCTTCTATAAGAACATAGAAACACTGGGTTTATCGACCAGGCTGACCTTCGCCTTTCTAAGGTCGGCAGGGCTTATGTCGGAGACCGAGGGATTCATTATGGCCTGCCAAGATGGTGTTATCAACGCCTTGGTCTACCGTAGCTGCGTGTGGCGTGTAGAGGTTCCTGATATCAACTGCAGGACCTGCCATCAGGCGCCGGAATCGCTCATGCATTTACTTTCTGCATGCCCCATATATGCGATTTCGGCCTACATCCACCGACATAACGCGGCCTTACGAGTGCTATACTATCATCTAAGGCACTCGTACGGGGTAGACCAGACACCAGTGCTGCCTTACGTCCCCGGAGATATTGAGTCCGTTGTCGAGAACGAGAAATGCCGGATTTACTGGAACTACTCGTTCCCGACAAGCCTGACATAGTCCTCCTCGACCATCAACTCAAGGTGATGTATGTCATCGAGTTCTCGGCACCTGCGGAGAAAAACATCACCTTGAAGGAGGAGGAGAAACGGACCAAATATCGCGATTTGCGGTACGAGCTCTAAGTGCTGTACCCAGGCTACTCGGTCAAAATGGTCGTCCTTATTATCGGTGTACTCGGAGGGATAAAGCCTACGCTGCTCTCGGAACTGAAGATCATGCCGGCCTGCCAAAAGCCAGCCGAGTGGCTGGCAGGTCAAATGCAGAAGGCGGTCATTCTGGGTTCTCTCCGTCTGCTTAGGGCACACGATTCTGGTATCTACAGTCACTAACCCTGCGGGATGTGGGGAGTGGCTGTAGTTGATGCGCCGGCGCGACTCCCGTGAGGCGTCGGAGGCCACGGGAGGACTGATCGGCATCGGGAAACCGAAGAAAAAAATAATAAAAAATAAGGGGTGCAAGGCCGGCAACCTCCGCGTTGGTGCACCTTGGACAGGCAGAGGTAACTTTGCCTGACTAATGTCGGCCGAGGGTACCAAGGCTAACCACCTGGTACCCCTTCTACTTCGGGTTCCATACGACCTTAGAAGAAGGGCTCCTCACGATTGACCCCAAGCGGATGGGGGTCAGAGACAGGCGGGAGGGGCCTCACCGGACAGTCTCAACAACGACGAAATTGGCAATGTACACGGACGCCTTAAGTGGACGAGGGAACTTCGGGATGACTTGCTGACCTGCCGTGAGGGTAGCGAACCTGAGCGAAGGGAATACATGGCGCGATTGCATGCACTTTGATGCGAAATGCATCCAGAACATCGCACCTTCTCTCAACAACACCTGAGAGATCAAGTATCCTTCTTGCGCAGGACAGGTTATGTAAGGGCAACCCGTCAGCTGGAGGAACTGCCAGCCGCAGTTCCAACGCGGCAATTACCAGCTGATGGGGAACATCCCTTAGAGTTTACCGATGTTGACTTAAGGACGAGAGTTAGCCTTAACACCAAGGCTAACCTAAAGCCACAAGACCTGGCTAGAATGGACGCGGTCATCGATGAGGAAATTCCGGAAGATGCAGACATCTGGCAGATCAACTTTGCCGTGTACAACGCCGCGAAGCAACTCATCCCCCATGAGAGGTCAACCAATCACGGCGTCGAGAAAGCCAAGCGGCGTGTTAAAAAAAATCGAGAGCTAGATACAGTCGGAGACAACACGCTTCTCGGATCCAGAGTGTGGTAGAATATAAGACGACTGGTAGAGTTCTTACTCCCAGAATCTGGCGCATAACAGCCGGATTAAGACGTCAACACCATACTCTAAATCCGACAGTGATGCTTACCATCAAGCAGAACTGTCTAGATAGGATCCGAGCGCTCATGGCGATAAAGAAAACATTGAAGAGGCGGGTGAGGAGTATGGAACAAAACAATTTGTTCCGTACGAATCCTTCCCGCCTCTTTAAAGAGCCACAACGTGTTGTCGAGAATCCGCCGACTGTAGAAGATGTCGAAACCTTCTGGAAGAGAATCTGCGAAACTACGCGTCCATTCAATAGCGACATTCCATCAATTGCACACTTCGAGGCTCTGTGTCACAGACATCTTGAAGAGCCAGGCAATCAGTACGGAGGAAGTCAAACAAGCACTTGTTGGTACCAAGAACTTCGCTGCCCCGGGCCCAGACGGCATTAACAACTGGTGGTGGAAGAAATTTCCTTCCACTCACCGCCGTCTCGCGCGAGTTTTCAACTCATGGTTGAACGAGGGGCAGCAGATTCCGGACTGGTTCGTCGAGGGACATACTATGCTTATCCCTAAAAAAAGGGGATCTTTCCGACCCGAGGAATTATAGGCCGATCACTTGCCTCAACTCTTGCTACAAGATATTTACACATATCTTGTATGCTAGGACACTGAGGTCTGTTGATCTGGTCTTCCAGCAGATACACGAACAGCATGGTGCCAAGAAGAGCATGGCAGGTTGCAAGGACAGCCTGCTGATAGACCGCTGTATTACACAGGATTCTGTGCAGTACAAGCGGAATCTATTGATGGCCTGGATTGACTACTGCAAGGCATTTGATACAACATCGCACGAGCTATTGTTGTACTTGCTTGAATGTTTTGCGGTACCAACACCACTAGTGAGATGCATAGAACAGCTACTGCCGCTCTGGAAGACCCGCTTCACCATAACATCAGGTGCACAGCGGGTCACGACAGAGCAGGTGTCATTTAGAAGAGGAGTTTTCCAGGGTGACTCCCTGAGTCCTCTCCTCTTCTGCATCTCACTGCTGCCGTTGTCTGTTGGGCTCCGCCAAACTCGCGGATATCAATCTGGACCACCCAGCGACCGGAGGCATAAGGTCACCCATCTATTTTATATGGATGACCTTAAACTTTATGCCTCCTGAGAGCGCGAACTACAAAACGGACTAAGGGTGGTCGATGAATATACGCGGGCAATTGGTATGGAGTTCGGGTTGGACAACTGTGCAGTCGTCCACCTCAAGAGGGGACGATGCGGGGAATTCTCTGAAGATGCGCAGCTCGCAGACGGAAGCATCCGAAGACAGACTTCTGCAACTCACTGCTGCCGTTGTCTGTTGGGCTCCGTCAAACCCGCGGATATCGATATGGACCACCCAGCGACTGGTGGCCTAAGGTCACTCATCACAGAAGTATTCATCCTAGATCGTCAGTTCCTCACGTGTACCTCCCACGTCAACGGGGGACGAGGACTCTTGAGCCTGGAATGTACGCAAGGCAGAGTAGTACTGAGTATGGCATGTAACATCCTAAAGAGTTCAGATCCCCTCTTACGGTTTGTGAAACATCATGAAACTGTAGGAGTGGGAGCAGGATTGTTCTAGGCAGCAAAAAGAGTCGCAGATGAACTCAGTCTCGCATCTGACATCAGGCGAGGAGGCCCCGGCGAGGTGCTGATAGAATCAGTCACCAAACTTCAGCCAAATCGTCTGAAAGCCCGAATCAGAGCTGCTGAACAGGAAAAACTGTTTCGCAGCATGTCGATAAACTCCAGTATGGTGTCTTCTATAAGAACATAGAAACGCTGGATTAATCGACCAGGCTAACATTGGCCTTTATAAGTTCAGCCGGGCTTAAGTCAGACCAAGGAATTCATTATGGCCTGCCAGGATGATGTTATCAACACCTTGGTCTATCGCAGCCACGTGTGGCGTGTAGAGATTCCTGATATCAACTGCAGGACCTGCCGTCAGGCGCCGGAATCGCTCATGCACTTACTTTCTGCATGCCCCATATATGCGATATTCCGAAAATAATAATAATAATAACAATTAACGTCCTTATTATAAATTAGTAAATTACATTTTGTTACGGCTAGAAAATTGTTAAAATTAAAATATTAGACCAGGCAACGGGGACCTAAGTTAGGACTTATCTTGTAAAGGGTCGGGAAGTTTAACATTTGGTTTAGTGCAATATCGTGCTCTGTATATCATACCAAATATGCTACCTTATAACAATGCCGCTCGCTTCGCCATTTTGACAAAATTGGGCCAAAAACAGTTTTTCAGTTATTTTCCTCAGTACCCCCTAAATTAAGCCAGTTATATTACAAAAATTTTAAACAACAAAATTGTCTAAAACTTGTGTCTCAAACATTTTAATAATTAAAACGTAAATAAAATACTGCTCCATGTTCGCTTCAAATTATACCACTTATCGATTACATATTATTTTTTGTAAACGGTGCATTATTTTTATGGGGTGTCCTCCACAACTTGATATGGATGCATTACAAATAGAATAGATCTACTGACGCATATTTCTTCAGTGCTTAGGTGGGTGTCACTCTCCCCCTCAGATCAGATAATTTATTATTTTTATAGCAAAACAATTTTCCAGTTTCGTCAGCCCCTTTGAAGTTGTGCAAAATTTCTGTATAGTTTTTGCACGCTTGTCCATTGGAAAAAAAGCAAAGAACGGAGTATACTAAATAGGTTTCTCACGACCACATGCTATGTAGTATCTTTTTATGCATTTTTGAATGAAATAAATTTAAGGGTTGCCTCGTGGTTTTCACTTAAGTCTGTCCATTCATACAATCTTGGTGCAGACGGCAGGCAGATGTACTCAAGTGCAAATTTCCTATAGCAGTTCATTTTTATGTTTATTTTATTTCATAAGCATCGGCCGTAGTTGTAAGTTTCACTCACTTAAGTCAAACCGACCACTGCAAAGTTTAAGTGAATAGAGTTTACAAGTAACTAATATAGATAATTTTTCATATCACAATGAATCAACGATTGTGTCAAACGAATCAGAGGTTTGTTTTTTGAAAAAAGTGATTTTGCCCAGCAAACATTGTTTGAACTATTTTTGTCTTAATGGTACATTTATTTAATTATGGTAATGAACACTATCTGAATAAAAATTGCACCAACCCACAATATTAAATTGCTGTGCATACACAAATGTAATTAGGTATAAGTGAGTGCATGGCATGTATTTGCTATAACAAAAAATCTGAAGGAAAACGAATTTTCGACGAGAATTTCCAATACGAAATAACTAATTTAAATAGAAATAAAGACAAAGTACAGTTTAGAATAAAAGGATTCTTTTCAGGAGAATGCGGAATTTTCAATCGGCAACATTTTCTGCTGACAATATTTATATCTATCTACTCTTGCTGGATCTCATAAAAAAGATTAAATTTCTTAGAATATCTGCACTAAATTTTATGAGAATAAATTTAAGTCTCACTGTTAACGTTGAATCGTTGAATTGTAATCAAGAAAGTTTCTTGGAAATAAAATAGTGAAGATTTGCTGAAACCTCATATCTCAAGAAGCACAAATAGAACAATTAATTCTCATAAATATATTTATCTTATATAAACAAATTAAATTAATATTCTTATATGCTTCGTACTCATGGGCTAGATCAATTATCTCTGCAAATTTTCCAATCGGCAATTTTTGGGTAAAAATCGTGTTTACAGAAAACATAATATTACTTCAGAAATATGATGTAGTGTGATGGTTTTAGGTATCCCTCAATTTCTTGACTTTATTTTAACTTACAAGGGGAGGGCACGACCTTGGAAATTTATTTTGGGATGAGACTTCGTGTAATAATTGTACTTCTTTAGGGTGTTCACCCCTTGGAATGGCAACGAGCAACGCTCAATCGATTCAGAGAAAATGACGTTTAAAAATTCAAACTCAGCTTATATACTAGTGAGGTTCTTCGAGTTCCCGCGGCGAAATAGCCTAGCCGATAACGTGTCTGCGTACCGCTTGGGCGCTCGGGGGTTCGAATCACGTGCACGACTTACTTTTTTTTTTAGTTATTTATTTAATAGTTTTTACAATTAAATAAATCTATTATTTAATATTATCGATCATTTAAATAACAATAATGTCAATAATGTTATTATGCTAACGAAAAAGACTCTTTAAATTTTAAATCATAATTTATTTATAGTAATAATTTAAATTACTACCAAATAAATATACTATAATTTAATAAACTATTATTTAAAATACACTATTACTAATGGATATAATAATAATAATAATAGTTTATTAAATTATAGTATATTTATTTGGTAGTAATTTAAATTATTACTATAATTAAATTATGATTTAAAATTTAAAGTCTTTTTCGTTAGCAAAATAACATTATTGACATTATTATTATTTAAATGATCGATAATATTAAATAATAAATTTATTTAATTGTAAAAACAATTAAATAAATAATTAAAAAAAAAAGCAAGTCGTGCACGTGATTCGAACCCCGAGCGCCCAAGCGGTACGCAGACACGTTATCGGCTAGGCTATTTCGCCGCTGGAACTCGAAGAACCTCACTAGTATATAAGCTGAGTTTGAATTTTTAAACGTCATTTTCTCCGAATCGATTGAGCGTTGCGCGTTGCCATTCCAAGGGGTGAACACCCTAAAGAAGTACAATTATTACACGAAGTCTCATCTCAAAATAAATTCCCAAGGTCGTGCCCTCCCCTTGTTAGATTTTACCCCAGCCAAATAAGTGAAAGAATAATAATTTAATATATGTACGCTAAAACAAATATGGGAGATCAAAATTTTCAAAAAAATAGAGTCCTTTCTAATTGCTCTAGGTGTCAAATTAAAAATAATAACTAGAGTTGGAAAAAATGCGTCGCCGACATAGGCGTACACATCATAATAAGTGTAATAAAAGAAATTAACTAGTAATAAAAGCAATAAACTGTTACAATTTATAACAATGTGTGCACAACTTACCCTCTTAATTAGCTTGATTATCACAAATTGGAAAAGATCTGTAAAAACTTTGCAGTATCATGTATGCTATGAAATGCGCGAAGACGTTGGGGTGATTTAAGAAACGCTTTTTTTGTACTTGCTATTAACGCATCTACCTCTGGAAAACCTTATCGAATAGTTTCTGCCACAAGGTGTAAAGCATGCACTTTACACGTAACATGTACCAACCTACAACCGTATTCTTGAAGAGAACAGCCTACCAAACGCATTTTCGTGGCACCATCGGTCACAAAACCTCAACACTTGACTTTTTGACAGGTCAAATTTTTCTAACGTCTCCAGCACCACCCGTGTAATTGTTTGGCTAGTACACTCAATTAGTCTTTTTCTAGATAGTAACAGTGGAAATGTCGGTTTAAGAGGATCCAGTACACGTACTATAACATTTTTTAAAATAGAATTTTTTTACAATCTGTCGTCTCGTCAACACATAACCACAGCCGTTTATTTTTTAGTACACATTTGATCTAATTTACAATATCTTCGCTTATATGTAGTTGTTACATAGTTATGTAACGTTGTGAGACTTGGTAACGTCACCTTGGGATTGTATTTATTCCAGAACTCTTGAAATGGTTGCTTATCGGGTATGTGCAGCGGCACACCACAGGCAATCAGTATTAAGAGTAAATCGATCATAAACTCTGTTGTCGAAGGCACGCCATTTTTTTTAGTTTTACGTTGCACAGAATTTACGTGCCGTTTATAATCACGTTTCCCAGCACATCAGGTTTGTCTCGCACATCTTACAAATTATTATAACACCATTGTAGAATAAATCCGGGAATTCACTCCTTACAATGTCTTCCCTATTCCAAACGCCACCGCGGACGTAGTCAATTTTTATTTTCAAAATAAAAGAAATCATTGAGCAGGTTTTTTGGATTTTTTTTTTGCTGTATACATATAATCACCCACATGTTCTCTGTAAACTGACTTTTTTTAATTATTAAAATTTTTTTATGTTTTATGAATTATAATGCATTGTTTGTTTCTGTGGAGAAAAGTGCCTCCACATAAAACGATAAACAGGTGAAAAATGACATGAGCTGCCACAACACTGGCAACCAGGAGGGACCAGCCGTAACTGGACGGTAGGTATTGTCATCCTGGCTGGATACTATACAACTTTGTCCCTCATGTTATATTGTTTGTTTGTTTTTATATATTTATATATGAAATAAATAAAATAAAAAGTAGCATTAATTACAAATGTATATCAAATAGGAAATAAAGCCGATTAAATTGGAAGTGGAATTGGGAATTCACGGATAAATTTATTTATTTTGTCAGCATATGGCCGTTTTTTACCCCTGGACAAATCTGACATACTTTATTATTAAATCAAGATAGTAAATAGTCGCTTATATATTTGGGTAATTCTCCACCTGGCACCGCCCACTTGCCGATCGATATGCCAACTCTAGTAATAACATAAAGAGTAAAAATATATATTTTTTTAATTTATGATATTCTGTTATTAAAAACATATAGGTTTAACAATAAAAGACTTTCACCATGATTTTCAAAGTGTAAGTAAGTTAGTCAGTTAGTTAATTTTGCCTTTTCCTAAATTTATTAACCTCTAAATTGTTTAAATAAATCTACCTTCTTACCTCAGGAGGAAAACTAATTTTGTGAAGCACTTGTATTCATATGAGTGGCTATAAACCTCACTTTGCAGTGAAATATTTCGATTTTAATGAGAAAATTTATAACTCACCTTAATTTTCTTATCCTCTCTTTTACATTGTCGTGCGAAATATTTTTACAGAAACTAAAAAATACTTACAGAACACATTTGTATTAATACGGATGTTTCAGGATTGATTGGATAAACTTAAAATATGAATTTGGGACCTCAAAATAAGAAAAAATTTTCCTATGGAGATATATAAGTATGTCCGGATATGCCGCTTGAAAGATGAAGGCTAAAATTAGGTTTTTAATTTTTTTCTCAAATTAGAAAAAGGATAAAAAAATCTATTTTGATAGAGATTTTCTACAAATAGAAATGTTTCTAAAGGATATTTTTTTAATTACACCTTATAGGTAAACAGGGTGAAATCAGCAACCCACTTTTAATTTTTTTATTTGAACTTTTTTAACGGACCTGAATTTTTTCATGTACCTCGGAAGTCTTGATTCATTTAGAAACCCTTTTACCTCTTTTTTTCATCGAACTGACAGTTTTTAATTAAAAAAATAAAATAGTATCGATCCGCAGGGTTATTTGGGAAATTGTTTTATTTAATAAAATGGAGAATGTCTAATAGGCTAAAAAAAATAATGCCTAACTTGAGCCTAGAATGAATAAGGATTTTCTTTGGGATCATTGTTGGGCTTTGTTCGGAATTATTTTTCAATATGATTAAAATAATTTCTCGCAGGAGATTCTATCAGGATATCGTTCGGCATAAAGAGTGCCAAGCCGCAACTGCATTTTTTCTACATTCCCCATAAATGAACATGTCCACTTTTTCATCTTTTGCGGCATTACGAATAAAACTTACAAGCATTTTAAGCAATTTTTAAAGACACAATAAAAACACCGCTAAATAATATTTCATTGTTTTCAAAGCCACCTTAGTTACTTCTTACCATTTAAATACAACAAAATTATATATTCTTATTTTCTCTTAGCTGTAACTTTGATTGTATTTATCGCACATTTTAATAATGCATATGAAGAAATTCTTTATTAATAGTACTAATAAATGGTACCACGGTACCAATATGGCTTCATTTGAAAAAATTGTGTTTCGTCCCAAAAACCATTTTGACGAATTTTATTTGCTCATATATCACATAATTTAGTATTTTCGACGGAATTTCGATTTCTCTAGCATTACACGGGTTAATTACAATAAATTGGAATAGTCGTGACACACTTAAATGATTTTTAAAAGCCAAAATAGAAAAATTAATTTTCATTAAAAAAAAATAGCTCCGCAGTATAAGTGCGACGGCCGGCGTCGCCATGCATTGAAAAAAACTAAAATGACCAAAACTCATGGACAAGCTCATAAACAATAATTACAATAGGTCTGAACGATTTTATCGTTGCCCGAGAGGCCCTACAAAATTTTAATTTCAGTAGTCGACAGAAGCTAATAATTATCACAGGCCAAAGACATCATAAAATAGTAAAAGCTGAATTTCAGCATCGGTATCATATAAATTTCAAATATTAGTCGCACACACATAACAAATAATTTTTACAAAGTCAATTAAACAAATAGTAATTAATATTAAAGTAAAATAGTTTAAGACAAATTAATAATAAAAATTTCAGGCAACAATCATTGTTTCCACAGCGCCAGATTTATTCATACGAGACTTAAACTTGTAAAATTGAAATTTGGTACACCGTGTAGCAAATAGACAGAAAATCGTATCGGAGAGCTTTTACAAAAGCCAGAAGTTTTAGAGTGGAGAAGTTATTTTTTCGCGAGGCCAGGCGTTTAAGAATTTTCAAACCTCATTTTACATAAAAAATTTAACTTGTTTTAAAATCAAAGCTTCACTCGACTTCATTTCTTTGACAAAATTTGGTTAGTTCTAAGTTTCCCGGGTGTTTACTAAGCCGCCATAAAGGTTTCAGAATTTATTGAAATTTTTTTTTAAGAATCGACAGCAGCCAAAATTTTTACAAAAAATAAATTTCATCAAAACAGTTTGTTAGGCCACCAGGATACAGAAAAATTTATTTTTAAATTTTTAATAACTTTCGACTTAGTCGTTTGAAAATAAATTTTCAAATTTATTTTCATTTTAATCACATTAAGCATAAAAAGATACACTGCTCAAACAAATTTTTAATAATTTTTTTTTTTTTTGATTTTACAAATCGATCGTTATTAAGGAAATTTGTGAAGTCTTGCGAGACATTTTGGGCAGGCTAGTAGTATCTGAGTAGTAGGTCAACTTGCTGTCTAGTCTGCTGAATTTCAACAATTTTTTCAAGAATTTTTTGAAAGTGTTTTGTGATTGTGAATTTTACATGCATCTAAGTAATCCAATTTTATTTTTGGTCTTAACGACGTCAAAAAATTTTACACTTTCACAAATCAACTCATTTCACGAGTAAGTTTCAATTTTGTAAAGAACCCTCTGTTCAAAATTGTTTTTGGCCTTCAGCGACTGAAAAAATAGATTTTATAATTCAAAAAGCACCCACAGGAATCCAAAAAGACATTATTGCAGAGATCCCCTGTTTGATTTTATTTTTGCATCAAAGCTGACTGAAAAAATATTTTCAGTATTTCATAAAGTCATTTTCAGGCTAGAAAAAAGCAAAATTGCCAGGAACCCCCGCTGCAAATTTATTTTTACCCTAATAAATAAATAAAAAGCATACGTCGCTTAATTTAATCCTCCAGCTACAAATTCCAAGGTAGAAACAGGTTTCTCAAGCCAGGACCGCTGAAAAGGAGTTGCTGAATTCTTCCTCAGATCTGCCAGCATAGCCAAAGGCACACAGAAAATTCAACGAGGTTAAGAACAGGCTACCTTACCTCTCCGTATCATAAAAATCGACCTTGAGAAAATTCCATTTCTACGATTAAATACCAAGGCAATAAAACTAAGATTATTTTTCGTGGCAGAAAATCACGTGGCGCCCAACTTAATAAAAGAATAATAACCCAGCTGGGGAGAAATAATAACAGGCATTCAAAAGCACAAACTAAACCTTTGTATTTGTGAAAGAAACTCGGTGACCTAGTCCCGCCTTCTAGCTGTTTGTATACGCAGAAGTTATGCAATCTTAGGCAAGGGTTGTGTAGATGATATACCATCCTCCAGAAGGGATATAAAGCAGCTGGTTCCTTGTCTATTAAATGTTAGGCAAGTAAAAATCCCCATTCTTCGACAGAGAAAAGGTTCGGCAAAATTTCCATGTTGGGGGTAGCTCGTCTCTTGGTGTCGCTGATTAGCGGAAATAGGCCGACGTTAAATAAATAATTAAAAAAACATAAAATATATGCGATATTGCCTTAATTACTAAAATAAAAAAAAATCAAGTACTAATATCCCAACTCAATTAATATACCTATTAAAAAAATTAAGTCAATAGTAAAATTATATTTTTCATTTTTATGAATGCAGTTCGGCAAGTTCCTCGGGGTAATTTATTGCTTTTTGTATTAAAAGTTATTTGAATATTCTTAAAATTTCACTCAAGAGACCTAAAACATGAACGTATATTTTTATTAAGTTCAACTGTTGTGGTGAAAATGTAGTGCATTAAAAATTAATCTTAACGTTACAGTGGCACTAAAGCACCCTCTTGGTATTGCCGATGCCTTCATCTCGATAACATCTGCGAATGAAATTTTCATCAGGATACGCGTTCCCCTTGTTGCACATGACTTTGTAGTGCATTTATATATGAAAGATATGTGGGGAGTAGCTGAATTTGTATTAAACTGTCTTCATATATCATGAAAAATACGTTTATATCGGAAAATTACACACGTGATAAGCTGTTCGATTTTCGAAGTTTATATACTCAGACTTTGACATAGGTTGCATGCTCACCCGTGCTTAAGCAATATATTTTACAGTAGTAGTTTATGAACTAAGTTTCGACAAATTGCTACAAATCACTGCCGTGATTAATATAAATAGGCCTGAAGCCATCGTACCCTTCATTTTTTTTTTTAATCAGAAAGCGAAATATTGTACATTCTTAATTTAAAATACATGTTTATAGTGTGATATAAATATTGTATTTAGTGCATTCAGATCTTCAGTATTTAGGTAAGATAATTATCACAATTTGTAACTAAAGACAGTTACATGCCTATATTGATCATGTGCAAGTAACTAGATGCAGATATAGTTACCATGAAGATATATATAGATATTTAGCAGGTACTCCGCAGGTACATTCCACCATTGGAAGGGTACAATAAGAAATATTTATCTAAAATTATTAGAGTTACTTCTTATGCTAGTAAAATCTACTATGACATTATGACATTATACTAGACTTTAAATAAATATTATTTAGAATACCTGAAAAAATTTTGTTGGGTAAAGGTCCCTATTTTGAGAAAAACCTTTTCAACTTGCCGATGTCTCGGTAAATTTTATTACCATCTTCAGGGCACTATAAGATAAAATTATGATGTATGTATAAAATTTGTAAAGAATGTAAATTAAAAACATCTATATATTATAGCAGGTGGAACAAACAATAAAAAGAATAAAATAAATAAACGGATATATGCACCTACACATACATACACAAAACACGTGCCGGTACATATAAATAGATATTAAAGATCACAACATATTAAAAATAATTAAAAATATTTAAATATACTTTTTTAGGGGCATCTCAAAATCTAATTTAACATAATATCACACTTAGTAAACCTATATATGCAGTGATGGTAATATCTTGAAAAATAACAAGTACTTACGTTAATTCTGAGTTCTTCCTGGTCACCATAAAATATATACATAAAACAGGAAACAAAAATATATATATATATATATATATATATATATATATATATATATATATATATATATATATATATATATATATATATATATATATATATATATATATATATATATATATATATATATATATATATATACATATATATATATATATATATATATATATATATATATATATATATATATATATATATATATATATATATATATATATATATATATATATATTATGGTGACCAGGGAAAACTCATAACTAATGTAAGTACTTGTTATTTTTTAAGATATTACCATCACTGCATATACCGCCTTATTAAGTGTGATATTATGTTAAATTAGATTTTGAAATGCCCTAAAAAAATTGTATTTAAATATTTTTAATTATTGTTAATATGTTGTGATTTTTAATGTCTATTTATATGTTGTGCACGTCTTTTGTTTATGTATGTAGATGCATATATCTGTTTATTTATTTATTTCTTTTTATTGTTTGTTCCACATGCTATATTATATACATATATTTAATTTACATTTTTTACAATTTTTATGCACACATCATAATTTTATATCTTATAGTGCCCTGAAGATGATGATAAAATTTACCGACACGTCGGCAAGTTAAAAAGTAGTTTTTCTCAAAATTTTTCCAACTATTAAGAAGTCGGTCTAAAAACTTTTTCTATTATTTAGAATATTATAAGAGATACAAATATAATCGTGCATTTAGGCGAGTGGCACGTTAAAAATCGAAAGAGCCATTCTGTTTAGTTTAATATTCTTGCTTGGTACTATCCAGATGCTTGTTACGATGGTGTGCATTTGAAGATCTCACACGATTGATATTGAGCTGCTTCGTATGTTGCACTCAAATATCCTAGCATTGATACTCAAAATCATATCTGTGCATCTCAGATATTCAAATAATACGATATATAGTAACTAGTTACAGATACAGTTGTTCAGCTAAGAAAGGTAACTAGTCATCAATAAAGGTACATTTAAAGTATCTAGATACTTATCTAGTAACTTATATTAGGTACGTTACAACACTGCGTATATTATAACAACTTACAGAATAAATTGTTACAAACTTATTTTTAGGTAAGGGAAAAGCCACCCTATTCTTTAAAAATGTTTCTATAAGCGTAGTTTCATGGCACATCTACAATACTAACATCTTCTGATGCCCTTTGTGCAACCAATACATTTTGCGCACAAAAAGACTACCCCAAATAGTTATCCCAACTAATTTTGCAATATTTTTGGTCATAATAAAAAGAGAGTTGAAGATTAAATAGTTTTTTACTGATCTAATTTGTCAACTTCGAGAATATAATGCATTAATAAGTTTTATCTAACCCCGTTATGAAATGTCAAGTTTTAAATGCATTTTTGACGTTACGAAACGTCACATTTTTCATAACTGTCAGTCCCATTACATAACTGAGTGATGTAATGAAATTTTACGTAACTGATTGCCACTTTTTTCCTATTTTAAAGCGGGATTAGATAAAATTTTATACTTAACACGTTATGAAAAGTAATTTTACTTGACTCATGTAATTTGCAAAAACTCGCTCGCTTCGCTCGCTCGTGTTGGCAAATATTACATTCGTCAAATAAAATTAGTCTTTTCATAACTGGTTACGTAAATAACTATTTCAAAACTAGTTAGTAGTACAGTTAGTAAGTTTTAGGCATTGAAATATAATCTGATGTAACTAATGTAATAAAGAAAATGCATCCCTTATTTATTTTGTAGTATAACTTATTGTTTCATTAGGATGTACTCCAATCTCAGTTAATATATTTGGAAGCCTATTCACATAAATGGTGTTCCTTGGGGTACCTACCTAACCTAACCTAACTTTACGGGAAATAAACCTGACTTACATTGTCAACACAACCGGGGGTCGTGACAATATATTTGTCCTACTGTATTAATTTGCTCATTCCTTATTATTGAGATACGAAAGAAACCACTTCATTTCTGATTTGATATTTCAGATAACTTCTCATTTTTCAGTTTTCATTATTTTACATTTGAATTAATACTTTTGAAGAAAGTTAAAATAGTTGAAGGAATCTTACACATGTTAAATGATCCCTTGTTTACTCGACTAAGTTTATAGTCATAAATCCTCAGAATTTCTAGGGCATTGATTTATTTCACCACATTTTACAAACTTACCAATTTTTTTCCAAATATAACATACGCACTGTACAATATACATGCAGTATATTATAAATACTTTGTGTTTGAAGTACTGTTGATGTGATGTTGTGCTCGCCAGGAACAACAAATTTCTTATAATATTATTTTTAATAAATGATTAATTCTTGAAGGCCTGTAAATCCCCCAACGGTACACAATTTACACAGGGGTCGTAAAAGGCTTTTAGTATGCTAAAGTAAGTGCAATGTCTATGTTGCATGTTGTTAGTACCACATAGCAACAATACAAATTAACGATGTTTATAAGAAGTGTTTCAAAACGTGATCACAAATACGTTTAGGAAATTTAAAATAATATGGTATATAAGTATACTAAATGCAAATATCCAAGTACAGAGAACGAAGTTATATCGCGGGATTATATACATAACAGTACAAAGCAATTTGATTTAAGGGGTATGCCCGCATAAATAATGCAAAGTAGAAGAATGCAAAAGGAATGCAAATAGTGGATGAATGCAAACCGTGGACATGTGTTTCTAACTTATTGGTCGTCATCAGCACGGTGTAGCTAAGTCAAAAAGATGGACCTAACTGAAAGAAAAGACACTAATGAAAAACTACTGAGAGGAAGCCAGTCGCACTTTTGTGGCTTCCACTTGGATGGCTCTAGATTAGAGCCTCGATCAAGCATCGCACACATTGGTAACTATAGCCACCTGTGTAGAATTTCCCCAGGAAAATATATAAGTACAGTGAAGGAAGTTATGTCGCGGGATTATGTACATTACAGTACAAAACATTATTTTATATTCTCCAAGGTCGGAAATTCCACATAGGTGGCTATAGTTTCCCACGTATGACATGCTTGGTAAACTGGATATGACATAAAAATTCTAAGAAAATAAAATATTCTTGCCGGAAAACATAAATAAATTCTTTATTTTACGTTTTCCTTAACTGTTAACACGTATACTAAACGTGAATTTGTTTATTCGAAAATATTATATTCTGGAAAAAGGGAATCAAACTCTTTTATGCTTAACATTGATTTATTACAGATTTTTGTCTGCTTCATTAAAACTCTAATAAGTAGTTGACTTTATGAAGGTTTGACCTGAATCTTGGGTCTCAAAGCATTTTAAATTTATAACCGGGCATTAATAACTACCCTATGATAATTTCATAAAGCAATTATAAAACCACAACACGTCCTAAATTCTCTATAACACTCAATACTGCAAACTTAGACTTAACAGCTATAAAGTTTAATTGAAGGCTTGACAAATGTGTTGATAAGTCAGTTATAAGCCAATAAAGGCTAAAAGTTAATTATTTAGTTTTGATGTAACTTCTTGAAGACATTTTTAAAACTTTCATTAAGACAAAACTATCTTTAAGTCACTTGGCATAATATATAATAAATCTAGCGTAAATCACTAGTTTATTAGCTGATTACTAAAAAGCACTGATAAAAGAAAGATAAATTCAAAAGGTATTTAAATTGTTACTTGGACTGTGTGTTCCCAACTCAGGTAAATATGCACTTCCTATACTTGCCTGAAGTTATTATTTTTCTTCTCTTATTTTCTTACTGGTTTTCATTTATTGATTTTTCACTAATTTATTTTATGCTTAAACTTGAATACTATGCTTCTCCTGCCTTTCAAAGACATTTTCTTTATACATTTTCTTGACTGTCAACTTTGGCTTTTCTACTATATTATAAACCGTGACGGCTCCCTTTCATCGGACTTCTCTGTAATTTGCATAAAGTTTTGCACGTAAAGACTTTTTTCCGCTACAGGTGGACAATCGGGATTTGCAGAAATCGAAAGATTCATCTTTGCTTCAACCTGAAGCGATATTTTCATTTCTTAATTTTCGTAAAGTAAAAAGACACGATTTTTCTAAAATGCATAAGAAAATTTCTTCACGCGTCGCCGGCTAACGTGTATCGAAATTTTACATACATTTCATGTGAAAAAACGGCGGCCATATTGCTTACAATTTTTAGTGTAAACGTTAAAAATGTCACTTTTTTTGCTCCTGCCACCCTTAATCTTCGAGATCCGGATCGGTGCGGACGCGCGAAGCTCCTTCCCAACCTTAGTACTTCGATCTGTATACAGAAACCGATCCCGAAAGTTCCGTTTCGCGGGATTCCTGCGTTCAAAATTTTCCCGCCAAAATTTTTTTGAATTAAATTTTTAATAAATTAGAGAGTGGTATACGGTGATCCGAAGAAAATTTAGTATATCCGGTGTCCCAAATACGAAATATATTCCGGCCATATGCGGGGCGGGGAATCGATCGGCGATCTTGAAAAAAATATACGTTTTTAATGCTGGAACCGAAAAAAAAAATCACTTTTCCGAAAAAAATTGTGACGATTTGGGCGAGAAAGGGCCCTTTCCATGAAGACCGTAAGACCGATACATGTCGACGCATCTCGGGAGACCTAGAAATGCAGGGCCGAATCGAAATTTTCAGTGGGCCGACGGCCCCCTCCTCAAGCGCTGTAGGAGTTCGCAAAGGGCCATAAGCCCTCTCATCGAACACCAGTGGCGTTCGGCCCTCCGTAGGATCTAGAAAACGCCGCAGCATGCCAAACGCTGTGATGTGAAAGCAAAACGTTTAAACAGAATGTTTTTTTATCCTTTCGAAAAAAAAAACTTTCTGATTGCCTGTATAATTAATTACTTGTATTTCCTTTCCTGTGTCCATTGCTGTAACATGAGCATATTGTAGCATTTGTGATTCTAATAAAGTACGGTCAGCGTAAACCAGTATGTTGTTTTCTGGAGGCGCGTGAATACATACATTTTCTAGATTGGTATACATATTCTCTTGTTCACCCAAATCAGTGCTTTGTTGAAGATTTTCCTTAGCAGTAGTTTGATCGAAATGATCAATTTTCAGATGTGAGAAACTTTATTTTAACATATCAAGCATTTTGTGGCTTCGATTACCAGACATTGTTTATGAATATCTTTCTGTAAAAATACATACAACATGCAAATCGTGCATATCAAACAAGGAGAATTGGGAATTACTTACCTCTATGTCAACACATAAACACTTTTATAACTCTAGCAATACTAGATGAACACTATAAAAAGTAAGAGATTTTGCAAAGCGAACATATACTTTTTTAGGTTGTGTCGCATGTGTGTGTAATGTTATCCAAGGCAAGTGGGTCTATGTAACATTGGCCAAATTTGTTTAATTATTTGGTGGAAAAAGGGCCAATGTTGCATATCGAATTACCCACGTGACACTTAGGCCCTTTGACAATGTATGCTAAAATAATTGAAAAAGGACTAATGTTAACATAAGCCACAAATATTTGCCTTCAATTTTACTAAGTCGAACTTAAGCCGTTTTCCACGTGATATTATTATTTTGAAATAGAACATAAGTCTAAACAGGCCCATTATTTGAGGGTTTATATGTTACTTACGTCTTTTTAAATATAGAAATTTCTATAAGGAGAGCACTTAGGCCCAATGATTATGGGCCTAAAATAAACATTGGCTTTTATTTCCATAGAAACAGTGTGAATTAGGCCCTTTTTATATTTCCATCTCAAAAACCATTGGAAATAATGAAAACCTTTTTCATTGAAAAGAGTAAGTTTAAATTATTAAGATAGGACCAACAACTAAATTTTGAAAAAAACGCACTTAGACCCTTTTTCGACCAAGCCACAGAATTTTATTAATTACTAACTGCTTTGAATGCAAGAATGCTCTTGATGAAGCGGATTTCTTTGTTCAAATTTTGAACACTGTATTGATAATTTTATGACAAATGAAATCTTAATGATCGTATAAAAATTGATTTTTTTTAGAAAATTTTTTTAGTACATAGATAATAATTAGTCGCCATATGAATAAGCAACTTGCTTGTCCCTGGCCTTACAAAAACTTTTTGATTTTCAATGGCTTACTATTTTGTTTTGTTAAGCAATGGATAACTTTTCTTAAATTAGTCCGTTGAAAAATAATATTTCCTCGGCATGTGATACATCATCTAAAAGCTCTTTTTTAAGCGCAATCTGAAAAACGAAAAATCTAATATGGCTGCCATAAGAAAAACAAATGTCACCTCGGATATATCGAAAACAAATGACTATCGAGCATTCATTTCTAGACCAAAATATTAGGGTCCAAAGAGTGTCCTATTAATGTAAAAGTCTAAAACCTGTCTGACCAAGGCTACTTGGCTACAGCCAAAAAGAGAAATCACAAAATTTCGGTTTCAGTTAGCCTTGATTTCTTAACGGATTTGGAATCAGAATAAAATTTTCTAAAACTTGTAGCTCTTATCGTTTCCGAGATCTCAATGGTGGGCATCGAATTTGGGACACACGGTATACATTTTTATAGAGTTTTAGATATTAAATGACTATAGTCTATAAGGAACAGGAGCGAATCATAGTCTCCCCTTTACGTACACACAGCGACATTCTGATTAACACGGCATCACTCTAGCTGGTATTTCCTTATGAAAATTGGAAAATTATCAAAAGGAAATAACAGCTAGTGTGGTGCCCTGTTAAACAGAATATTTCTCATATACAGCTTCTCAGAAGATCTGTGACATAACAGTGGGATTGATGCGATTTTAAGATGGCTTGAAAAACAATGGGAATGAAAATTGGCAGTAAACTGAGGGTACATACATTGTGAAAATTAAGCAGCAAAATATGAGCAATTAAATTATATGAAAGAAAGCCTACTCTCATGTCTATAGAGAATAACAAAAGAAAAACCAGGCTGTAATAGAGTTGGTTCTGAAATACTACAGCTTTGTACTTTCTTCAGCATTGTGCCTGAAATTCAATAAACTTTTGATGGCTTATTTCAAATGTAGGCGAATTGAGGCATATCGTTCATTCAATAATTGATGAATGTCGTATATGTACAGAAGCCGCTATAGAATATGAAACTTATCATCTTGGTGTGGCAATTTCGATTAGGACAAATAAAGGCGAACCAGATGTGGCTGTAAAACATCTTAAGAAAAAGGAAAGTAAATTAAAGTCCTTAGTAGAAAATGTTATGTCTAAATATTCACTAATAGGAAGACAGAACACTAACTAGTTGTTGAATAATATGATGTTCGCAACTTGCATATTTCGGATATTTGGTAGTGAATAAGTCGAAGCAAAACAAAGAAAAATAATATGGGACACTGAAATTTGAACTATTCTCTATACTGAATATTAATTTATATGCTTATGACTCATATTAACAAATGGAAAGAGATCTAAATTGACAGAAACACTTTATATTCACAACTGTAGTTAAACTATTGGAGTAAAATTTCAAGTTCTAGGTTATAATGAGAACGAACGTTTTGAGATGCGAAAATGGCAAATTTATCCAAATTGACAATAAAATGGAAGACACACTCTCGATCTCTTTTTTTAAGACAAATTCACTGGTGAAAACAAAAATTTGCTATCGTCTTTTGTTTTCGAGTTGTAAACAAAAGTTCGATTTTTCGACTTTTAGACCCATGTCAATATCTTGGTTGTTTGTAAAACAACTTTTACATTCTCTATAATAAAGTGGCGTTAAGAAAATTTAAAAAAAGGTGCAATTTCGAGTTGTGGCATAAAGTTGTATTTTTTAAATAGGAATCATAGTTGGCTATGTTTTAGTTAAAAAGGAAAATTTCTTCTCTCTCAAACTATATATCATATGTGGGGTCGCTTTTGATGTGTAAGCATTTAATGGCGAAAATAATCTTTTAGTAGATTTCTTTTTTTGCGTTTTTTTATATTTATTCCAAGTAGGCGTGTGTAATCTATGACAGTGTTTATCCGTTTGTCAGTAAATTGCATATTAATAATTTAGTTTCCGTCATAATTACACCCCGTTTAATTGTAAAAGTGAAGACGTCTTACAAAAATTGCAAGTAAAATGATATGCTAGAATGTCTTATTCAAAGTAATAACAATTGTGATATTGCATCCGAAATATATTTCCATCGCTATCCAGAAGGAAGACAACCTATTAAAGCGGTTTTTAAAAGGTTAAAAGAAAATCTCATTAATTGTGGGTTCTTCTACAAGCCAAGACCAAAAAATTACAACATTGACGATGCTGAAGAAACTTCTATAACTCTAATTGGATTGGCGGTTGCAAATCCTTCAATTACAAGTCGACAATTTGAAGCTCATTCTGGGATTTCAAGTCGTCAAGTTTTGGATATTTTGAAGACACACAAATTTAGGCCTTATACAATAAGGAAACATCCCCTGCAACCAACTGATCTTCAGAGACGACTGGTATCGTTAAAAAGTCAACTACTTTCCTCTTACCTGATTGAGTACAAACACAATAAACGATTTATCATTAGCATAATAACCAAACTAAGATTACTCTGGAAAGAAATCGATTTGAAACAATTATATTTGAGAAATAACTTTTATTCCAAATACCGGATTTGTAAAATAAATTTAACTTTAGTTCAAAACGATTTTAAAAGAAGTATTAACATAAATTGTCGTATACTGGGTGTACCAAAGTGAACGAAAAAAAAACCCATTTTAGTCTGGTTACAATAGAAAACTATTAACGGAAAAATCACTTCGTTACACATTATGTATATACATAAAAAACTTCGTTATATTTTACTTCTTAGAAAAAGTTACTCTATAAAAAGTTTTGCTTGTCTAAAAAATAAGATTCACATGGAGGTATTCAATATCCGGTATAGAGAAGAATACTAAATAAAAAATATTTTAGATTAAAAAGTTACGTCAAATGAAAAATGAGTTGGATATTCGAGTAAGCCGATTTGAGCTCATAAATCGGTACTACTACAACTAGGTCATTGGTTAAAACCAATTAAATTCACATATTTAAACCACATTGTAGGTACCTATGTGATTTAAACTAACCTCTAAGATCGGTTATGCTTTACGGTAGTAAGTTTTGGTCTTTCCCTTAAGAAAACACAGATATTTGGAGGATATAAACATCAGAGAGGTTAGGTTTTTGACGGTTTGTTTAAAATAGAAAGTGGTCTAATCTTTGCGCCCCCGAAAATGATTAATAAATATTTTATTAATGAACACATATGGGAAATTCGAGGAAGAGGATTATTCAGTACTATCCTCCATCAAAGAACGTTTTTCTTTCCATTCTAAAATGCATGTAGATGTACGTTTCTAACAATCTATCTACTCATATTTGAAAATAAGGGTGCCCAGTGGATAAGCCTATTAGGGACAAAGGCATAAAATGTCAGATATATTTTCCGGTAATCTGATTGAAACAATGATACTTTACTACGGTAAAATGGGGTCTATGAGACTGGTGTGTGGAAAGAGACAGAACTGAGGAAAGAGTCAAAAGGGGTGGTAATAATGGCAGGGACAATAAACACATTATTTTTTCTCGATAAATAGCATCTATCCTTAGGTCTCTAACATATTACGCATTTGTTTTATTTTTGGGAACGATTTAGTTTTGCTCAAGCCGTTGAAAAGAGTAATGTTTTTACCAACAAATAGACAGGTCGAAAAACTATAATTAGCATTAGCAATTTATGAAAAATATCAAAATAGGCATATTTTGATGAAACTCAGTATCAAGGTGTATTTTTTGATTCTAAACAACTTTTCTTAATAATTTTTTGCTGTATCTCTAACGCTAAGTAAAAATATAGAAGAATCACATTTTTTGAGTGAACGCAGTGGGTTGGTGTGACAACTGAAAATATATTGAAAATCATAAAAAAGATGCGCCTTGAAGAGTTTCATAACAGAGAAAAATTTGAAATCGATCTGTCGAATAGTAACCGAAATAACAATTTGTGTCCACTTGAGACGGGACACACTGTATAAATAGTTATGTTACACATTTTTTTTTTGTTTTTACAAATTTCCTCCGCGAATTTATATATTTTCTAATTTTAAATGTCTCAATTTGCAGTTACTTTGGCCAAATAAAATTTATAGTGATAAATAAATTGCTGTCTCCATTGACCCCAATCGAAGGGTCTATAGAGACACAACCGAAAAAGAAAAAATATGTATTCGCAATTTTCAATCTTTCTGAAAATATGATCATTTAATGTCATTGATAAGATAAATATTTTTCACTATTTATTATATATGTGTGTGTGTGTGTGTAATAATACTGTGTAATTGTGTTTTCTAAATTCAACACTGATTTTTAAAAACTGTATCGACCCAATTTTATGGTACCAGGAAAATTTATATCGTTTTCTATCAGCATTATGCAGGCAGCAAGAAGCTGGAAATCTTCCATTGTCCTCAGTGCAGCGCAATTTCCTGAGAAAATCGCAGCTAAAACTGCTAAAAGGTCTCTTCCGCTAAAAGCAGATAAATTATGAGGTTATCTTCGTAAGTAAGTTCAGTTAAATATGAAAAGCAATTACCACAACCACAGAGTACCTTATAGCTAGGTACTCTGTGCCACAACCAGAACAATTCGAACGCTCAACTACCGAAATCCATAAATTGGTCAACCAAATATGGACCGGGTTCAAGTTCTTGAAACGGCTTCATGATTTAAATCCATTTTATCACTACGTTGAGAGGCCACAATCCACTGTTTCACAAGACCCTCGTTTTTAGGAAAATAAAATTACCATATCAGCTCCTTTGGTTTATCGAATATAATTTCTACAACCAGCAACATCACAATTTGGCATTTTTAAAATACACAATAGTTGTCTTAACAGCATCGATAACTACTTGACAGTAAAACAATGACAATTGACTAACCTCACAATTTCAATAATTTAAATTTCGCGCTGCATGAATCGCTGACGTCATGCCCAGAATTGAACGAAATTCGTTCGCGGGATTAGCATACCTGTGTATTTGTATCATAGCTAAAATAATTACTTTTAATATACATTCTATACAAATCATTTATTAGAGTTGCACATGAAAAATAAACATGTTTAGTTTGTTTGCAGACTATTATGAAATTTAGCAAGTTGTCTAGTTTAGTCTGTAAATAACATTTAATTTCTCACAAATTGGAATTCGCGTTAAATTTACTAGAACTAAATAAAGCTAAATCTGATCTGGCTAATTACAGGTTTTGAAAAAATCTACACCAGTTTCATTCAGTACATTGAACTCCCCATCCAATCACGTTAAGCTAACTGAGAAATTAAACATTTGCAGTATTTTGTAATAAAATACGCGGCAAAGCATTAGGCATTTATCCACTTAGACATTGAAAGAATGTGGAAGGTTCTATTTACCTTTTAGCTATATATTAAGGATTTTATCTTAGTAGGCAGGACACGCTCCTGTAAGAGAGCAGCGGGAAAGCTTAACAAAACAAAACGGCGATTCGGGAAAAAGCTCCTAAGCTTAGAAAATACCCGGCTGAGGAAGGAGCCGCCAAATCGCTGGGGAGTGTGCTTTACCCGTTATGGGGCCTATGGCGAAAGTAAATTGTACTTTCCTAAATTCATACTGGATACGATAGAAGTTGGCTTACTTAATTCGATATATTTTCGAGAAAGTGCTATTTACAAAGTACAAGATTAGAAAATGTAGGAAAAGGGCCCCTATATGTTCTCCCTTTCTTTATAAACCGGTTTATTTTAAATGGTGTATATTGTGAGCCTCGATAAGAAAGGTCCAAATAAGGTAAATTTTCCTTAAATGTTATTATACAGAGAGAGACAGCCATATGTTTCGGTTTATTTTCTGAACCTTTATAAAATTATATTTATTTTAACAGGTATATTCTAATAATTAATGAATACGTAATACTTAATTGTTTTACAAAAATACATTTATAGGCTAACATATCCATAACCATAAACTAAATATACATAAACTAGCCGAAAAATATATTCACTTGGGAATGAGATACTCGCACGTTAATGATCTACTGTATATTTGTGACCACCATCAATGGCACACTAGCGCAGTTGAATAGAGAATAATAATTTGAATTTTCGAAATAAAAAATTTCTGAGACCTCATGACGTATGTCAGTGTCCTAAAAACAATCCTTTCACATTTATGTGCCACGCGTTTACGGGTGGGTAAAGGACGGCACACCATATTTTAATGCAATAATTATCACACTACAGTTAACAATCATATATTATATGATGAAAGTGAACATGTTTCTCAAATCGTAAATCGTTGGATCTCTCGCAAAAATTCGTCTGTCGTATATTTGCGACCACTTCAGAAGTGGCACACCAATGCGGTTGAATGGAGAATATTTTGAATTTTCGATTGGTTTAAAAAAATTTCTGACAGCTCATGACGTAGGTCAATGACCTCACAACTACCCGTTTATATCGGTGTACCAGGAGTTTACGGCAGGATAAAAGATGGCACACTGTGTTTTATTACACTACTGACCCCTCACTATCACCCTATATAATGACTTCGACAGTCCTTTCCGTAAATGAAAAAAAATTTTCAAACCAGAAGTGGCCCATTTTTTTGCACTTGCGACTGTAGCAGCTTAAAAAAATCTCTGGCACCAAAAGTGGAATACATTATAGGTTAATTTATATAGAAATATAACATTTACCAAAATGTGATGGTCAGCTTCGGAGTTTCATTGTTTGTAAGCATATCCATAATTGCTAATATATATTACCCATACGGGATCCGGGAAAAAATTTCATAGATTTGTGTTAGATCTTAGATTGTTGGATCACTAGATGCCTGCTACACCTTTGAAATAACTACATTAGGTCATTGTTACCCAATTGCACTACTACACATTGATGACACAAAATTTACGTAAGTTCTCCATTGCTGGTAATTGGTGGAAGTACGTACATAATATTTGGAATATCTTTTATAACCCCTACCTTCTGTTTCATGAAAGTAGGAATTATCTGCCAATGATTTGCTAAAATCGATGTGAAACCTAAACGCGTAGAACATTCAGATTAATTTTAATAGTTTTAAGTATTTGGTACAACGTATACAACATTCAAAGTACCTCTTAGAAAGCGCCACCACCAGAATCTACCTCTCATCATCCGACAGGGAAAAAAATTAGTGAAAATTAATGGCTTAAGGAGATGTGAACTTTAATTATTTTAACGTTTCAAAACCATGTATCGACATTTATCGCAGTTTCAAAAAAAAAATCACGCAAAAAGTTCGGATTGCAGAAATTAATGACCAATGTCAGGAAATCTCGAGGTTTCACAATACCGCGGTAGTAGACACAAAAATAGACACGATGAAAGCGCCCTTTAAATTAGTTTGTACCAACAGTAAAAAATTTAATCAGTTGTTTTTCACCAAAACCTTCTGACATTTCTGAATGTTTTTCAAAGTAGCTACATGCCATTGGCTGTGACTTATGTAACATTGTGCATAGAATGAATATAGACATTTCAAGGTAAGGCTAATATACATGGTAATTCAAATATAAACCGAAGAAAAACTTAATAAGACTCAATATACTAACGACTTTCCCAAATTATAAAAAAATATAGATTTCGAGAATCGTTTTTCTAATTTGAAGGATAAAAACCATACCCGCTTATGGTTTATTAAAACGAATTTACCGAGCTCGGCAGCGTAGTGGGCTCGAGCGTTAAGTGATAAACGTAGCTGGTTTAATGCCTATCGACTCCTGGATTCAGATCCCGGTTTCGATTCTAACAAAGTCGAAGGGATTGATTGTATGTGTCCGCATTTTTTCCAACTGTGTAACCTTTGTCCATGCAGCTTCAGTTTCAGTTTGGGGGTTGTCCAATTTATGTGGTGTGTTGTTTTATAATTGTATATTATAATAATTTAACTGATTAAAATCAATGACAAATTATATTTATGCAGAAAAAGGTCTTATCTTATCAATTACATAATTAGGTGAATTTCTCCCCAGTAATAGGTACATTGTCGATATTAGTTTGTTGATTTTGTGTTGAGAATAATTTGGGGTTAAACGTGAACAAAAAGTAATAAAACGGCTTTTATTTCAAATGAAAAAATTGAAACGGTGTCGGTGTATGGTGAAGTGCTAAGTATCAGTGTCGCACCTCAGATACTCTACGCTGAACGGTTCCCTGCAAGTGGGTATCCTAATCAGGAAATACTTCACAGTGTAGTATAATATCTTCAAGATTTAGGAACACTTGAAATAGAAGCACATTTCCAGGGACTTTGCTGTAATGGCGCAACGAAGAAGTGTTGAATGCCGTCGAGGAAAATCCCTCAGTAAGCAGCTGAAGGTGGCTTTGAAGTTGCAAACACATCGCAGGCCACAGTATGGTGAATATCATGTTCAATCTGTGTAAGCCTTAAATCCGGAGGATCCCCAAAGACGCCTGGAAACATACTAGGTTATTTTCTAAAGGAGAATATATGTGTTATTTCTGTTTGAGTGATTAAAGTTTAGTTGATTTGTGTGAAAAACGAACGAAGCGTCTCTCATTTCCAAGTGAGGACCTCTTCTACTAAAGTGATTAGGTACTGATTAATTGTTAGAAACAGCTTAATCAAAACATTGCTTTAAAATGAGACCAATATACCTCGGTTCATATACGTAAAAATTATTACATTTCAACATTATTCAGAAACATGTGATAATTTTTTGTTGCTTTGTAGGTATGGATTACATAAATTATGATCGCTTATTTATCGGACAAATAATACGGTCATTTCCTGTTACTAAGGATAACTGGGAGGTTTTAAGGATACTTTTATTACTTTCTTTACTTGCCTGAAAGTTACCAAAAATATGAGAAAACGGTTTTGCAACCGTCTCATATATGAAATTCTGATGATAAATTTCCACATTTTGCCAACTCATTACTATATAAGATGATTTCGAAAATTAGCAAACAGATTTTCTCTACTTTGTTTCACCGAATATTTGTCAATTTTTTAACAATAGTAAAATACATTTATGTTTTATACCATTTAGCGATAAAAAACATTAAATTTAAATCATTTTAAATTTAATGATGCAGTTCGGTTAAGAAGCAATTGTTGAAATTAATTTTGCAGAAACATATATGCGGTAATTTATGCGTCACATATTCACACAGCAACATGTTTTGACGAATTTGTGGAATGTGACCCAGCTCTGGGCTAATACAATCCTGGAATTTAGATAAAGTACCTAGCACACGTCATTATCCAACTCCAGTAATTGGATTAGCATACTTTACATTTACTGGAATTTCTTTGGAATCCTCGGGTTAAGTCGTTCACCCATAAAACGTGCTTTGAACTCTCAGAGGACTTGAGGACTTTATTAAGCTGTCAAATTTACTGTCTTTTAAATGTTAGCATAATGTGCAATTGAAATTGGAATATGCTTCAAATAAGTAATACTTTTCTCAGAAAAATATAACTTCGATATGCTTGAATCTACGAATTAATTAATTTGTTTAATGTTTTCTCAGAAAAATATAACTTCGATATGTTTGAATCTACGAATTAATTAATTTGTTTAATGTTAACTATATCTGTATTAATATTTCATTTAATGTGAACATATTTGTTTTGTCTGATTTACAGATTGATGTTAGTGAAGGGAACACCGTGAATTCGTATTCTGTACACCAGATTTCTCAACATTAAATTTCTAATATCCCTTATGAGATTTTACAACATTTTCAAAATATTTCGTTTAAACTTCTTGATATTCCTAAAAGATTTCCCGATTCTGTACAAGATTGTCCTGTATGTTGAAGAATTATTGATATTTTCAGATGAGATCATCCCTATATTTTTTTTACAGGATTTTCTACTTGAGTTTTTACATGATTTACTAGAATTTAATAAGAGTTTATAAAATTTTCTGCGATTTCAATGAATTTAACTTACTATATAATTTTTCCTAAAGGATTTCTAGTAATTCCCTAATTTTTTTTTATTATTATTAGTTAATTTCTAGGATCTCAACGGATTTCTTTTTATACATTTCATTTCTCATATTTCATGAGCTTTATATAATGGCATTAGATTTTATGTCAATGAATTTCATCATACATCAGTGTCTTTAGTATTAACTAGAGATAATATTACTTCCACCTGGTTCTACAATAATATGTATTTTAAACTGTTCATATAATTTATTTATTTATTTTTACTTAGATTAAAGCCGGAAATCGAAACCGACTGTCGTCTGCGTAAAAACAGATACAAAAGACAAACATGTATCTCTCAATAATACAAATATCAATAAAAAAAAACTGGAAAAAGACACAGACATCCGTAGATAAAATGCCGATCAGTCACTTATTTGTCCGAGTTTTTGCCATAATGCATTGAAATTTATGGCTCATATTTATTGAAATATACCATAAAATTACCACATATTTTTGTATGATATTCGTGATACCTGATTTATAAAGGCGCGTGAATTCAAATTATGAAACTGTTTATATTATCCAGATCATGACTGTCAAGTTTTCATCTTTACGACTGAGAATATACTACCCTCTCACAACCATATTATCGACGTTAGCTTTGAATGGGAAGGGGTGTGAGTTTAATTTCGTCAGGTAAGTTTGAAGATAACTAGAGACAACTATAATATGAAGATGCTATTATTATGTAAACTTGTCGAGTTACACAAATTGCTGGCGACGAGAATGAAATTCCTTAGAACCCAATCTAATATTTGTGGGTTGGTTATAGACGTCGATCCTAGTCGATCTAGGAATTATATGGATAGTTTTAAGTAATGTTAGTTAATGAGAATTTAATATTTAACAATTAAGGTAAGGTATAATTTGACAATAATTTTCCATGTAGTTAATATACCACATATTTTAGGATTCACCTTCCAGTGGCGTATGTTTTACCTCCAGATATTGTTAGATATATAATGGCAAATAAATAAAGTTATTGATTACCAAATATTGATAGCATTAGGTGGATATTTTCTTTACGTAATTTGTAAAAATATCTCAAGGCACTTTTTTGAATAGAATCCTTGTGTGAAATGGAGTTAATGTTCTGTTTTGCAATTATTGTTCCAAGTTACAGGGTGTCCAGGCGAAAAATTAAGGAACGTGTACGGTGTGATCTTCTGGTTAAAAAATGTAAAAAAAAAATGTTGCCGATAGGGCTTTGTTTCCGAGTTATTAGACTTCAAAGTTTCTGTATGTGATCAATTTTTAACTTTAATAAATATAGCAAGCCATGAAATAAATAGTATAAAAAGCATGTCAATTATTTTATTTCTGTTATCCCACACAACACACTAACAGTTTTGTGCCCTTGACTCATCAGTATAAAAAATATTATGCAATGATTCATTATTTTCATTATAATCTCTAAATTATTTGTTGACAAAACAGTATTCCCTGTCGACGGTCATTTTCATTCCATTCTTGAGTACTATGGAATGGATTAAATTTATTTTTTTTAAGGTCCGCATAAAACTGCTCTAACTTATATTTAATTATTTAGCTTTAATAGACAAATTTGAATTTTATATGGAAGAAAATAAAATATTCACCTGCATTTCCTCATCAAGAACAGTTTTTCTTTTTCTTCCAGTTTTATTTTTTAACGAATTATCGTCACCAAATTTATTTGTTTAAAGCTCATTTTATCAGGCCTAGCCTGATCTTCTTATGAACTCTGCTTTTGAAGCGGTAATGTTTTTATTACAATACTTATAAATATAATATTTCTAAAATTTTACGCCTTTCTTCCAAATTGTAATAATGCATGTTTTTCCACTACAATATAGCTACGCTTATTAGAAACTCAACAACTTTGACAGTCATAGCAACAGACTGAAGTTTAATTGTTTTTATAGCCTACTATCATATTTTTAGTGGTATATTATTGAAAACAAATTGATTTAGATCATTGGTAATAATTCAAAAACTACTGGACCATTCATACTATAAATATGTATTTGTAATAAGAAAAAAATAATTATGCAATTTGAAACACAAAAATATATAAGGTGTTCCATTTAACAAAATTATACTTTTTGTTCCACCCTGTATATTTTACACTTGTTTAGAAAAATGTTGACATATAAAATCTACATTTAAAATCGTTCCAGTTAATTTTTTAGACCAACTATTTGCGTTAACATTTATAATAACAAAAATAACAGGTTGTTAACATTTTGTGACAACTTGTACGTATCAAATGTATTGAGCATTTAAATAATTAGTTGTTTCATACAATATATGGTCTGCAGCGCCATCGCATCGTGCTGAAAATATACTCTTTTGAGATTGCCTTAGAGGCATATTGTTTACAATGGGCTCTACTTTTCGCAGAATGTTAATGAAAGTTTCGATATACAAATTACCACGAAAAAGTGCATTAAATTTTTTCCCAATGGATTCCACTCAAAAAACTGTCTTAAGAATGTTTAAATATGTATGTACATATACAGATATATACATAAATCGTGGGGATGCAGTTATTTAGTGGCTAAATTAAATTAAAAATCTCTGTTTTTTTATCAAGCTTTCGGAATTTCTTTATTCCATTCTCAAAATATCAAAAAATTGTAAATTATAATATTTAAAAAAAATCATTAACTATTATAATACTTACAACTGTGATTATAAGAAAAAAATTAATACATGGCATAAAAATTATTTTCAATAAAATGTGTAAAATATCAGAAATAAAAAGTAAAATAGTTCAATTTAGACAATTTCAAATAAATATACAAATAGTAACAAAACTGTTACCAAGGATGTTAAAATAAGTTCATAAAAATATATCAAGGCAACCATAAACAACTAGTACAATTTTGTTAAATAAATTAAAATTATGATAGTCTTTTTAAATCATTAAGTTTCAAAATGTAGGTATAAATTTTAGATTATTAAGATCAGTTCTTTTGTTTAAACAATTAGGTTCATTATTTATATAAAAAGAACTGATCTTAATAATTTTAGTAAAATTACCTACATTACTTTTTATTCCTGATTTTTTACACATTTTATTAAAAAAAAAGTTTTATGCCATGTAATCATTTTTATTCTGATAATCACGTTTGTAAGTATTATAATAATTTATAATTTTTTAAATATTATAATTTACACTTTTTAGATATATTGAAAATGAAATAAAGAAATTCCGAAAGCTTGATAAAAAACAGAGATTTTTAATTTAATTTAGCTACTAAATAACTGCATCCCCACGATTTACGTATATATTTGTAATATATATATATATATATATATATATATATATATATATATATATATATATATATATATATATATATATATATATATATATATATATATATATATATATATATATATATATATATATATTACCATTAGTATGTATTTATCTGTATAAACCTCGGATATTCCACTAGGTTGCTATAGTTGCCCACGTGTGCGATGCGTGGTCGATACTCTCATACAGAACAAGTGGAAGCCACAAATGTGCGACTGACTTCCTGTCAGTAGTTTTCCATTAGTGTCTTTTCTAAGTTATGTCCATCTTTTAACTTAGCTACACTATGCTGCTGATGACCAATCAGTCAGAAACACGTGTTTACGGTTTGCATTCTTCCACCATTTGCATTTTTTTGCAGTCTTCCACCTTTTGCATTCTTTATGCGGACGTACCCGTTAAATCAAATTGTTTTGTACTGTAATGTATACAATCCTGCGAGATAACTTCTTTCTCTATACTTATATGTATATATCGATGGCCTAGAGTCAATACCTCGTAAGTGAATATGTAAAATGCTTTCAAATACGAGGTATTGATTCTAAGCCTTTGATATATGTATTTTATTTTATTTGCATTTTTTATATGTTGTATTATTGCGGAGTGTCTAATTATGTGTAGTTTTATTTAACTTTTTTTTTTATGATGTGTTAAACAAAAAAACCTCAGAACATGTGTACTATACATAACACTTGTCTAGAACGCTGGCCTTGTTTTCTTTTAACCTCAAAATTTTAGAGAAAACCTCAAATTCTATCGAAGTTGGTCCACATTGTACATGTATGTTCATCAAAAGAGTGAATATTAAGGAGAAAGACCTCTTGCATTAACACATCCATTGGTAATGTGTTAATCTGAAAGTCAAGGAAGTCGTGTACGTGCAAGTTCATTAGAACAGAATTAGACAAAAACTACATTTTCTCAAGTGAAATATATGACTAACCCTGTATGTATATTGTTCTACCGGTCGTTTTGTCTTTGAAGTGTTCAAGATAAACTTAGTTATCTCCAACAAATTTTTGCTAGCTACCAATAAATTGGTATAATAGCCCGTCCTATATATAAAAGGGAAGACAAAAGCATTTATGAATATACTATGTTACACGATACATCAACCAACTTGTTATGAATTACTAGCAAACATAAACCATCTATAAAAAACGTTTCTATCCAGGCCATTAACTTTTATATCAATATTCAAATAAATAATTTTTTATTGGAGTCGCCCCAAAGGTTTTATGTCACGCTGATACATTTAAGCGTACACACTTTTATACTAAAGAACATAAGAAAAATATTTATTACGTTATCCTAAGGCTTCCCTGGCGTAATAAACTGAACATTATTTTTGCATCAGCTTTTATAAATTTCACGGAAATGACGCCGAAATGCCCTCTTGGAGTACATTAGACATGTAGCAGACTATGTGTTGCCTCATGGGCCCTACTTGTACTCGTTGAAGTATTGGGAAATCGCTAATTCCGCCAACTTCTCCACAATAATGATTGGTTATTTAATATAACATAATTTTTCAACTGTTCTAATTACTATTTTATACTATATTACTGCTCCCTTCAGACATATTAATAATTATTAAAAAAGATGAATCTATACTAATTTATTTCTTTTTTCATTTAAAATTAATAAGTCGTAGTTATTTTCTTGGGAAAAACAGTGGTATATAAATATTAGTCCATATCGTGCTAATTATCGGTACTGACATTATTAAATCTGATCCATTTTAATCACTTGATATGAAAATATAGTTAATTGGATATTTACTTTATTGGATTGATTTGCCAAGGATTTTATTACTCAATACATTTGTCGATATAACGCAACAATTATAGAATGCATTGCAGCAGTTCATGCCTTGACAACATATTCATTCTAAGGTCATTGAAAATTACTTTATCACGGTAGAGTTCATCATATCGTACCCATAGACGTGCAGAAAGTTCATGCCCTCTGTCTCAACTTTGGGATACCTTAGAAGAAATCAATTTAGATGAGCGGCTAATTAAATCGTCTAGTAAAATTTGGACATTTTATTTTACAGTATATCCGTCTAAATATATCAAAGCAATTATTAATCTACTAAAAATATCTGATGTGGCCAGCACATAACTTTCTTATACCAGTATATATCATCCTGATCTAAACAAATCATTCTATTTAATTCTTCACTTACCTCAAATAAATTTTAATAGCGTGTTTTGAAATGTTTCATTAAAATTTTTAAATAATTATTAGCGTCATTCGACACGGTCAATAATAATTCATATCATATATTTTAATAATTTCTTCTTATTGTCACTGACATTTTTGTAACTGAATTAGCCATTTCAAATGTCAAGCCGCTAATTTATCCTAACCCCATTTTATTAGGTTAAATGTGTAAAAAAATTTAGTTTACATCATCTTTATTTAAGTACTTAGTAAATATATTTCATTGGCTTGATATAGTAGACCTGATTTATAATCTTTCATCAAGAATATATTTTTTTGTAATCAAATACAAAAATTTTTGGGTCCCGCGGATTTCCTTTCCGCTGGCCAACTTTGCTCATCCTGAATTTATCATTGCCTTTGGCCTTTAGAACGTGTATCAAATTTAAAAGCGATACTACACACATGCGGACAGACTTCTTTCGATATATTTATGTTTTTTCATTACAATTCGTCGAGATTCGTCCAGAAATGCAATACAAATTTTTAATTTTTGTTCCCGAATACCGCGGATACACACATACACACACATCCACACACACACGCACCGATAGACATCAATCAGGAGGGTTCAAAACGTATAAATAAATCAAAATCTAGAGGTCGAAAAAAACCACGATTACTAATACTTCCTTATATTAGGTATAAGAAAGTAAAAGGTGGTAGACTAATATGATGCTGAAACTAACTTCGATGTACCTACTTTATAATTTAAACGTTATAGGTAGACCCATAGGAAATAGTCCAACGGGATTAGATCCGGCGATCTAGCTGGTTATTGCACAGTCCCACTTCCTATCCACCTACTAGGAAAAGTCTTATTTAAGTAATTACGAACATGGAGGAGCACTGTCTTGTTGAAAAATAATATATTGTGAGGGATATCAATATCTTCTTCGTTTGGAATCAGAAGCACTATGGATGGGAACGTTCTGTGTCCTTCCATCATCCAGTGTGGATTCTGCTATACCCAGTACCTACAAGTTTGTCTATTGCCAATGCCATTTAATCGTATACAGCAAATCGATTCGCCGGAAAAGGGCATGTTTTTAACAACATCTGTATTTCTGTTGTACATCGGTAATAACAAAACACCTCACAAAATTCAATCCGGCGATCAAAATTATCCTCATTTAACTCATTTACCGAGTGTGTTTTGAACGGATGATGTTTTTCTTTATGTATTATTTTTACCACAACTGATTTTGTCACATTAAAATTTCTAGATAATTCTCTAATCACTTACAACAGCACATTGATATGAACATTTTCAGGATAATATACTATTTAAAAATGTGACATCTACAAAAAGCTAACTTTTTCCAGATTAGAAAAAAACTTTAAAAACTTCATCAATTTTTAACACGCTTTTATTAGCTTCACTTGTATGTTTGTTTGTTTGTTTGTTTGTTTGTTTGTTTGTTTGTTTGTTTGTAACCGACTCTTTGGACTCGATTTTGACCCACTTTAAACGGACAGATTTAATTGAAACTTTGTACACTTACGAAGAACCGGTAACAATACAATAATTTGATAAGTTTATATCATTATCTTGATCAGGATCGCCAGTCCTTTCCTCACGTATCCTCTGCGTGAGAGCAAGAGGCTTAATATTGTAAGTATATTCCGTGATTCTCAGTTCGGTCGTTGGCCGAGCGGGCAAGTCTTAGTCGACGCGAAACGACGGACTCCTCGGGCGTGAGTGCAAATCCCATGGCTGAAATAAAAAAATATTTTTTTTCTCAGAAATATCTGTTGGATCAATAAGCAATATAAATATAGTTTAAGAAAACTACAAAACACGCTTTCATAGTACATCAAACTAAAAAGTGAAAAATAAATATAGTTTAAAAAAACTAAAAAACACGCTTTTTAAAGCACATCAAACAAAAAAGTGAAAAATAATTATTAATATAAACTGAAAACAATAATGAACGAAAAATACTAGTATTATTGTGAAAAAAGCGTGGGACGCTTTGTGCCATATTTTTCGTATATCGAGCAACCCACGCTTTTTTCACAATAATACTAGTATCATTCGTTCATTATTGTTTTCAGTTTATATTAATAATTATTTTTCACTTTTTAGTTTGATGTGCTTTAAAAGCGTGTTTTTTAGTTTTTTAAACTATATTTATTATACATTTTGTTTGTTAAAAAAACGTACAAATTAATAAAAGGGTGCATTTTTCTAATATTTTTTCAATGTTTTCATCAAAAAATTTAAGTAATCTTCCATAGAAGAGAAATAATAAATCGATATTTTAGAACAATTTTTATGATAAAAATAAGATTGAATTGAACAGAAACATTCATAAACATCTAAAAAAAATTTTTCTCAACAAATTTTTATCTATCACACTATGATTTGTGGTGCCAGATATGTAAAAAAAACAGCGCCTTTGTTATTCAGTTTGTAACGATTTTAAAGAATTTATACACCAATTTACAGGTACACTGTATTGTGCATGGTTATGCCATATATTTTACTCAATAGCAAAAAAAGTTTATTATTGGAGAGAGAAAATCCTTTAAAGGAAGAAAGTTTTAAGGTTGGCTATAAATTTTCAGAATATGCACATTAACAAAATATAGTGAATCAAATAGGGAAGATGCAAACTACTTAATTTTTTTTAATATCGTTTTTACTTTTTGATACCTAACATAAGGAAGTATAGTAATCGTGAATTTTTTTGACCTCGAAATTCTGATTGATATATACGTTTTGAACTCTTCTGAATCCATTCTATCTATTTTCCGATTGATGTCTGTCGGTGCGTGTGTGTGTGTGTCTGTGTGTGTGTGTATGTGTGTATCCACGATAACTCAAAAAATATTAATGGGAGACTTCCCAAATTTGGCAGTTAAGATGTTCAACATTTTAGGTGACACATTAAATTTGGCGAATGTGGAAAGAAGAAAAAAGGTACAATTTCGGGAAAAAAAATGTATTGCATTTCTGGACGAATATCGGCGAATTATAATGAAAAAAACATAGCTTTATCAAAAAAAATCTGTCCGCATGTCTATAGTATCGCGATAGCACTCACAGTTTTTGAGGTAAAGCTTTAAAATTTGGTACACATGTTCTAAAGGCCAAAGACAATGAAAAATTTGGCGATGAGTAAAATTGGCCAGCTGCAAGTAGGTCTATAGGACCCAAACTTGTTTGTATTTGCTTTTACAAAAAAAATATATTCTTGATGAAAGATTATAAATCATATAAGTAGTTATTTTAGTCTAATAAATTATAGCTGGAAAGGTTTTTTTGGGTAAAAACTCCAATGTATTAGAAAAACTAGTTTTTCAACTTGCTGACGTTTCGGTAAATTTATTTCCTTCTTCAGGTATAGTTTATACGAGCACAATTGAAATCGTATAAAAACTAAAAGTCTGCAAAAACAGTCGGCATCTCTTTATTGTACATATACAATAATATATAGAATAAAGAGATGGCGACTGTTTTTGCTGGCTTTTAGTTTTTATACGATTTCAATTGTGCTCGTATAAACTATACTATAAAGTATAAAATTATGATACAAAACAATTCATGAAATACACTAAAAATGTACTTGTTTAAGGCAATAAAATGTAAATTAAAAAGAGTTAAATAAATTAAAAAACAAAAAAGAAAGAAAATTGTTTAAGAAAAAAATTTTTTTTAACATATATCTATATTATAGTGGTTCTGCTTACACATAACAATTACTTACATTAAAATTTAGTTTCAGCGTACTGTATAAAAATACCTAAAATTGCAAATAAATGTAGATATAAATTTTGTCCATGGGTTTTATAACTGGTGATTATATGTTTATATATAAAAATATATGTATCAATATAACTGAACGTCGTTGTATTGAACAGTACTGTTTGCCAGTTCTGAGGCGAATACGTTTAATAATTAAGAAGGAATGTTTAATAAAAAGGAAGAAAGTATATAAATAAGAGTGGTAGTAAAAAAGAAAAAAAGGAGAAAAAAAGAGGGGTAAGAAGTCTTAAAAATTATTTTAAACATTACTATTTAAAACAAAATTTGTCATTTGTTGATTCTATGCTGTCATAATTTTTTTAATTTGTTGATTAAATTAAAATAACCTCCTTTCTAGAATTTACTGATTTAAATTTTTTAATATTAATCATTTCTTGATATTTTCTCTTTTCAATGTTTGATTGCTTACCTATAACTGTGGTTTCATTAAAGTTAAATTCATGTTTTTATTTTTGACATCTCTCATGTGTTCTTTTTTTCTTGTTTTTAGACATCTATAGTTTGTCCAATATAACTTTTATCACAATCTTTACAAGGTGTTTTGTAGATTATATTGGAATGTAAATAAACTTTTCAGCTATTGTGTAAAACATACGGGACTACCCTATACTGATTATTTTGGTATACTGTTTGGCGAATAGCAATGCCTCATTTTGAGTGCCATGTAAATAACTAAAAGTTATACTATACAAAGCTCTGTTTTATCTCCTTCGCTTGCCATTATTGTGAAAACTAGGTAAGCTGCAAATGTTTTACACACTATAAAAACCTACATTTGTTAAATGTACCAACTTCAGCACTCGCCATGTTACAATGTAACTGTCGTATACGTAACTGTCATATACAAAAGATTTACGTGCAAAATGTTTAAATACAAACCATACAAATTCTCTCTAAATACAAGTAATCTAGTCATATTTATTATTTCATAAATTCCGTCCATAAACTCCATTAAATACTCACGTGAAATTTATGCAGTTTTCAGTTTTTTATTATAGATATATGTCAAGTGCGACTTGACTTTAGTAGCAATAAAGCCCTCGTAAAATAAGCGTCAAGCAGGAAGTTCATTGTTTAAGGAGAGATTCGGTATGTATAGAGTAGTCTTGTAGAGAACTTTCGAGAGATCTAAGCAAGGGTTAATGTTTGTTAGATTAAGTTAGGGTTGAAGCTCTTATTTTAGGCACCATGCAAGGACAAAAAGTTTTAATTACTTTACTCATAGGTTAAGGTGTAGTGAGAATTATTTATTTATATACGACTTGTATCTCAGCAAATTGCGAGGAAGGAAATTTTGAGATGTATTATTAACTATCTTTAATATTATAAAAAAATTGTTTATTATTTGTACTAGGATCTTCAGTATTACTCAGTTTTAAATATTTTTGAAAACATATTTTTTTTCACTCAATCGCTCAGTTGCAGTTTATGTACTTTTCTTTTACTACTTTTTTTTTTGGGAATTATATATTCTGCGAATAAATTTAAATGACTGAATTTCAGCAAACACTAACTTTAAGCTTTTTTCATTAAATAATAACATTTTTTACTGTTAAATCAGAACACTTCGTCAAACTTGGACGAAAGTAATAGTTTTGTTATTGATATAATACAGGGTGTTTCAGTTTTAATGAGTAGGACTTCACCAGCATATAGAGATGGTAATTTTAAGCAAAATATTCTCAATGAACATTCTCTTCAAACCTCTTCGTTTTCGAGATACAAGTTTCTGAAAGAAAATATTTTTTCCGATTATCTTGTGAATGGAAAAGAAAAATAATTTTTTTGCGTGGAGGAAATGTTTGTTGTATTGCTTTCTACAAACGCCAATTTTCGGGTTATACGCCACTGGTGAGTCTCATCAGTGGCGTACTTACCGGATGCATTTTTCCATTTTCTTAAAAAAATAATGACAAGTCAATGTCTTAATGGCAATATTCCACCACTTTTGGAATCCTCAGATATTTTAAGAAGAAAAACTATTCTTTAATTTCTTTCCTAGATTGCACTGTTTTCGAGTAAAACTGAAATTATATTGGGAACATCAATGCACATTGCAATTATTTAATCTCCAACAAAATTTCATTAATATTATGTGGCTTTGGCTACAAAATATTTGGATTGTCAATCATTTGACAGAAGTCAACAGTCTTTTTTCGTTGTTTATTTCAATAATTGTAAAAACACTTTGGCCTTTTTTGTAACTTATTTAGGTATTGTGTTAATTTTTAAAATGCCATTTCGATTTACCAATGAAGAGTAAGCAAATATTCATTACGTGTATGGATTATGCGATGGAAATTCCGCTGTAGCTGCAGTGGAATAACGTAGGCGTATCCCGAATACAAGACATCCATATCCAGGCATATTTCGGGGAGTACATAAGATTTTTAGAGAAAATGGACTGGCAAGAAGATAGGAGCCAAACAGAAATCTGAATGATATTGTGAGGAACAGAAACAGGATGATCCTTCGAATGTTTGATAGGTACCCATCTATGAGTATTCGAAGAGCCTCAAGAATTATATGCATTCCTGTACTTTTATATGGAAAACTTTACGAAAAGACCAGCAACATGCATACCATTTGCAGCCTGTTCAAGGTTTGCATCCAGGTGATAATGAACACCGTTTAAATTTTTGTCATTTCATGTTGAATTCTGTGAGAAATAATCCAAATTTTTTGAAGAAAATATTGTAGACTGATGAATGCTGCTTCACCAGAAGAGGAATAGTTAATTTTCACAACCTGCTTGTTTGGGACCATTAAAATCCACATAGAATCAGGCCAAAAAAAATTCCAGAATGAGTTCAACGTAAATGTATGGCTTGGTTTATGGGAAAACAATATTATTGGCCCCTATTTGCTACCTCCCAAATTAACATCAGCAATATTTCTGGAATTTCTTAAAACATTGCATGCAGATATGTGGGATAATTACTTCCTCACCCCCTCAAAGTGAGGAAGGTATGTATTCGTGAAAAAAATTTTGAAAAATTTTATTGCATTTCTGGACGAATCTCGACGAATTATGACGATACACAAAATTTCAGACAAAAAAAATGTTCTGTCTGTGTGCCTGTCTGGTTCACGATAGCAGCTACAGTTTTTGAGATAAAGCTTTTAAATTTGGTACACACATTCTAGAGGTCAAGGAAGAGATTAAGTTCTTTTTATGAGCAAAATCGATTCTTGAAATTTAAAGTGTCAAAAAAAATATTGGTGACATTTTGTTTGTATTCAAAATTTTTTTTTGACATTTCAAATTTTAAAATATTAGTGACATTCCACCAATGTGACTTTTTGAAACGTCAAAAATTACTTTTTCAAAAAAAATATTAGTGACATTCCACCAATGTGACTTTCTTGAAATGTCAAAAATTACTTTTTATTACAAACTCCACCACACATCGAGTTTTTTTGAAAAGTCAAAATATGACTTTTTTGAAACGTCAAAAAATGTGACTTTTCTGAAACGTCAAAAATTACTTTTTATTATAAACTTCACCACACGTCGAGTTTTACTACGGTGAGGAAGTTCTGATCCCAAAATAATTGGCAGCGGTTTTTGATCTTGGTTCAAGATGAAATTCTTTGTTTCAATTTGACGGATGTCCGGTTCATTACGGACGAATATGTCGAGAATAGCTTAATGCAACTTATCCGAATCGGTGGATCGGACCAGTTTCATGACCGCCTCGTTCTCCAGATCTCACTCCTCTCGATTTTTTGCTTGGGGTTTTATAAAAGATAAAGTTTATTCTTCCCCAGTTGGCAGCAAGGAATAAATAATTGAAAAAATAGAAACCGCCTCTAGCAAAATACAACAAAATCAATTATTAAGAGTCTGGCAGTCCATTAGAAAGCGATGCCGAGTTTGTATTCAAGAAATGGGTCTTACTTTGAACATCTTCTTTAGTTTAGAAACCAGCTATTTAATTTATGTCTTGTCCAGTTAAAATGTTTAATTTTCAAATTTGTATTTTTTATGTTACCAAGTTCTCGTTAATTAAGAGTGACTTTATTTATTATCGTGGCATATAGGATGGGACAAATTCGATTATTTTACCCTAGTTTCGTATCGAGTTTCACTTTCAGCCATTTTAATTTCGTCCAAAAATAGGACCCATAGCCTACTCTAATATCATCTATTGTAGCAGACACAGCAAAGCTATTACACTTAATTTTACTCTATAACTGTGTAATCTAGAAAAAAATTTAAGAATGGTTTTTCTCCTTAAAATATCTGAGGATTCCAAAAATGGTGAAATATTGCTATTAAAACATTGGGGTTTTATTATTTTTTAAGAAAATAGCAAAATGCACCCAGTAAGTACGCCTCTGGTGAATCTATCAAAGTGAAAATTGACACGTTTGAACAAAGCAATTCAGCAAATATTTCCTCTACGCAAAAAACTATTTTTCTTTCCATTCACAAGATAATTTTTTTAGATCACTTCCGGTTTGTCCGGAAATTAATTTTTCTCCCAAAAATTTTGATCTTCCAATATATTTTGATTGCATTCAACAGAACATTTAATTATTGATCAAAAATTCATAAATTATTTTTGTGATATCTTTAACCGTTTTCGAAATAACAGCTCTTTGATTGTATCCTCATACAGCACGCAGTTTAAGTGACATCATAGTTAGCCTTGGTCGAGGCGCCTTGTGTTAAAATAATACCATTACATTACAATGAACACTCAATTTCGAGTACTAGGATTAATTTCTGGTTTAGAAAAAATCCTAGCTATTCGATCGGGGATCGAACCCGGGACTCCAAGGTGAGAGGCAAGTGTTCTTACCACTCGACCACGAAGCCACTATTTCCTGAATCAACTTGTATATAAATGAAAATGATTAGCGGGAGGGAAAATTTAGGTTATTATAATCGTGTGTTACCATATTAAAATACTAATGCGGTTGAATTTGTTGAACAGCGGCATAGCACATTAGTAATTTATAGTCCTATTTTAGTTGACAAATGGTTATGTTCACATAAAAATAAAAATATACATGATTGATGTATAACTTCAACCATAAACCAATACATTGTAACTCATAAAAAGCTCACAAGCTCATAAAAATATATTACTCAGATGAATAATAAAAAGTAAATATTTAGTTTATTGGTGCGTTTTTCGATCAATGTCCTCATATATGTGATTTTTGTTATGTTTTAGTATAACATTGAGTGACTCACTCCAGTGGATACAAGTCAATGCACATTAGAGAGTAATAAAGATGTGCTGAACACGAATTTTAATGCTCTTCTTTTGAATATTTTCTATGAGATACTATTATCTGTTGTAAAATTTTATACTATTCTACAACTTCCTTCAAATTTCTGAATTCAGTTTTAGAAGAAAAAATATTCACTTTCGAAGTCACTGAAGTAATCCTCTAAAATACTGGCAGCTTAAATTAGTGTGAATGAAGAGTACGGGAACCATCTGGTCTACAGTGTAATCAAGTCACTTTTTGGAGAACACTTTTAATCGGAAATTATTTCACCGCATTAAACCCACAACGCTATATAATCGCTGCATATGTCGCAATTTATAAATAATATTGATTTTAGTACAAGATGGTTAGGAAAAAAAGCAGAAAAACTTTGAACGCGGCTGATTTTTGGTAGAGATGTCGTTTACCTTTTTGTTTGACATACTAAAGTCCTTATGATCAGATGTGAGCTTCGTCCACAATACTGAAAAAAATGACCAAAATAAGTTTCTTACAAATATCCAGCGTACGGTTGCTCCTACCTAGAAAATATTTCATACGAAGATTATATAGCGTGATATTTGCTATAAGAAAGGTCTAGTTCTTTTTTTATTTTCTCGTTCTTTGGGAAGTTAGAATAAGACGATATATTTTTTATCTGCATGTACATATAAATTATACTCGTATTTATTTTCATGCTACCCAAAAGGTAAAATATATGACGTATTTTTTACCATGTGGTCTTCAGTAAGCATAATCTATGAATCATCGCTTAGCACAATCCAGTTTCGGTACGTTGATTGCCCTACCAGTTGTTGGCTCATCGTTCAACCAGAAATTCAGAGGAAATTTCTTTCTTACACTCAGAGTCTTCCAGGCAGAGCTTTTTGCCATTCTAGTAGTGGCAAGCAAGGAAGAAGTTAAAAATAGTATGGAACGAAGTATATACATTTGCTTTGACGGTTAAGCGGCTCTGCGAAGGTGATCTGCTTTCCTAGAACGAGATTACCTCTATTTCAAAACTGTAGGGACGCTTTGGAATAATTAGCTAGACATAAGGAGGTAAAAGTTGTGTGGGTCTTGAGATATAGTACGATCCCAGGAAGCGAGAAGGCCGACGAATTGGCTAAACAAGGAGCGGAGAAATCCTCTTTAGGACCAGAGCTTATGCTAGGCATCACAAGGAGACAGGCACTCAAAAATGGGCTCACTGGATATTGACGGAACATTGGAGGGTAAGCGGCCGGCATGGCCAATAGACCAGACCAGCAGACTGAACAGACTGATCAGTCTTTACAGGTCACTGCGAGCTTAGGAGATACCCGTCGCTAATAGATATGGAGGAAGACTCTATGTGCGTGTCCTACTACTACTTGGCGCAGTAAAGGCGTTCGGGCAGCTGAGGCACGAAACCCTCGGCTGTGCGACGCTTCCGAGGAAAAAAGTAAATTTCCTCACATGGAAAGACATCTTAACTTTCATCAGAATATTGAGGAGGTGTGATAAGGGAGCAAGTGGAGTAGAGGGTTGAGGGGCAGTAGGGGGTTGATAAAGAGAACCCACCTGCGGCCTACTTGTCAAGCGCTAGCCTCCCTCAATTACTACTACTACTACTATATCCTACCCTTCATTTTCCCTTTATATAAAGTTCGCTTAATGACGATGCCAATTCTGTATCATTATCTAAGTTTGCATCGTTATCATAGTCAGTATCGTCATATTTTTTTGTTGTATAGAAGACTAATTTTCGTGAACTGTGCAGTTCAGAGACAAATATATTTGAACCTTAATCCAGTTTCTTGACACCCACAAGTCTGACCACATATTTTGATACATCTGCAAAAAAGTATTCTGTAAAATATAATATGGAGCAAGGGGGGTTTCTTGAAAGTCGACAAATTACGTTTAATTTGTCACAATTGAATTTGGTGATATAAATATCAAAGCAAGGAACATCCACATTCAGGGGGTGTAATGACGAGGTACGCTTTTCCCTGAAATAATTACTTTTTTAAAACGAATGTCAGGGAGAGATGGTTTTTAAACATCACATAAATCAAGATTTTTTTATCTGCATTAGTAATGGCATCTGGAGAAGCTCCTTGGTAGGTTGACTAGAAGTGCATAATTAACGTTATCGACAACACGGAACTAAACCTTTTTTAGTGGACAATTTTATACTTTTCTTAAGAACTATTTTTCATGTAATTCTAACCAATTTTGGATGCCATTTTCCCGATATAACAAAGGAAACTCACACCGGAATTTTAAGCATATTGAAGAAAATGCCAACCTGAGAATCTCAAATAAGCTTGTCCGAATTTTTCCACTATTTGAGGAAACAAATTGTTACGCCACCGGACTGTGTAGAATGGTTAGATGAGACTGGAAATATTCTGGAATGTTCTAGACCGTGCGAATGAATATATAAATAAGACGCACGGTGGGCCAAGACTCAGTCTTAAGCTGAAAGTGAACAAGTAAAGAAGAAATAAGATAGAGAATTAGAAGTGTTTAATTGTGATTATAGTTAAGGCAGACATTAATCTATTGTTGTTAATTATTAATTAGTTAATAAAATAGTGAGTGTACCTGGACTCAGTCAACGAATCTACGAGTATAGGTGCTTGTGGGGGTAGCAAACACGTAACAATTTAGTGTTAGAAGTGAGATTGGAAGAGAAACTTCTGGAATATTCGAAAACGTTCTACAGTGTTCTTCTCAGGAATTAGTGTAGTAACACGGAGAACTGAGCTACTGAATAGTGTTTGAGGACTATTTCTGGACTAAATAGTGACTTTAAAGTGGATTTTTGAAAAGATTCTAGAACATTCGGTTTAAAAATAACTGCAGATACGCGAGTGTCGCTAACGGTAGCGTGTTGTGGAACTTGGAATCAATACTATAAGTGACTTTTCATGAAAATTCTAGAACATTCGATTTGGAAACAATAGAAGATACGTGATTTGTGTTAACGGAAACGTGTTATAGATTTAAAAAAAGTTACAATAGTGACATTCCGTGGGAGTTTTAGAACATTCCATTGCACAATTAGTAGAGATAAGTAAATTTCGTCAACTCAAAAGTAGTATAGACTATAAATTAGACTTTCTAGTACCGTCTCGATATTTTTTTTGGAATATTCCATTATTAAAATAGACGTGATAGATACATTTTATGAACATTATAGTGTAGTAAACTTTATTTGAACTGATTTACGTGAGTTAATGCTAATAATAAGAAGAAACAAACACAAGAATTGCTTGCAACACTGTTGCAACAAATGAAGCAATCCAAAAAATGATAGAAGAACAAGAGAGAATACGACAGGAAGTAAAAGAAGAACAAGAGAGACGACGACAGGAAGAAAAAGAAAAACATTAGAGAAGACGACAGTATGAAAAAGAAGAACACGAGAGAAGACGAGAGGAAGAAAAAGAAGAACGAGAGAGGACGCATTGGTATTAGCACTAAGGGGCCAAGCATTAGATCTACTCCAAACAATTCCTGCCACACAGCAACAAAACTTTAGCATTCTAGAGGCAGCATTAGAACTAAGGTATGGCGACCAACATCTCGCCCAAGTATATCAGGCTCAGCTAAAATCACGCAAATAATGGGCTGGAGAAAGCCTCCAGGAGTTCGAGGCTACTGTAGAGAGATTAGCCCATCTAGCCTATCCTGATGCACCAATAGAGTTTCAATAACAATTAGCAGTTGGTGCATTTATTGATGGAGTAAGAGACCAGAAGGTTAGGCGAATCCTTAAGTTAGCCAGGCACAAACGAAGTAATGAGGCTTTAGTACATGCACTTGAGATTGAGGCTACCTATGAGGATACCACACAATCAGACCAGAGGGACTGTGTCAGACGGGTCATGACTGTGGAAGAGACCCTGGCAGATAAAACCATGCAAGTCGTATTAACCGAGAGTCAAAAGTTGATCGTACAACTATTGACAAAAATGAATTCCCAAACGAGACGAGAACAACAAAATAGCGGTAGCCCGAATGGAGGTATCCGCTGTTATAAATGTAGCAAATTGGACCATATTAAGAGGAACTGTCATAAGCTCAACATTCAAGATGTAATGTCCGAAGTACAAAAGACCATGCAACTACTGATAAACTTGAATCTCCAGCCGAGACAAACATATAGCAATGTAGTAGGAGACACAGTGAAGGAGGCATGCGCTGTTATAAGTGTGGCAGTGTTAGCCATATTTAGAGTAACTGTCGTCAGCGCAGCCCTGAGAAAGTAAATGTCGTAATAATGGAAAAGTTTCAGGAAAACTGGTAGCTGGTGCTTCGGGGAATATGGTACATGTCCTTTCCAAAAGATCATGTCAGAAAGACTGCAAGCCTTGCCACCGTGGGGAAAAACAGCGAAATGTACAAATAATGAATACCGTTAAGATTGATGCTCCGGATTATTGGACAAAAGAGTCGTTAAGGGAAGCGCAGTTAAACGATAAGAAAACTGGTCCTGTTCTGAAATGGAAAGAAAGAGGAACCTGACCCGACTGGAAGGACAATTCAAATAATTCAGTGGAGCTGAAGGGCTTATGGGCATAATGGAACTCCCTTAGAGTAGTGGATGGATTGCTGAATAGAGCCTAGGAAAGTCCAGATGGGAGGAAAGTTACTTTGTAATTGGTAATCCTCAGGTGTCACTTAGCAAATGTACTTTACCAAGTTGAACGTCCGGCGGACATTTTGGCATCAACAAAACCCTGATAAAAGTAAGAGAACGTTTTCACTGGGTAAACAGTCGTCTAGATGTGGAGACTTGGTGCCGCCAATGTGAAGTTTATGTGGCAAGAATGGGGCTACAAATAAGAAATAAGCAATATAACGCTAGGGCTCCTTTTGAGCGAATTGCAATAACAAGTGACCGTATGAAGGCTCATTATGATCTTAAGGCTAATTCAGGAGGGTACCAGATGGGAGAGTTGGTTTGGTTATATAACCCAGAACGAAAGGAAGGCAGGTCCTCGAAGCTTCACCACCCTTGGGAAGGACTCTACACTGTTGTAACTAGCATAAACAACGTCGTATACCGAATTCAGCAAAGTCCAAAATCAAAGATGAAGGTGGTGCATATAGAGAGACTAGCCAAGTATGCAGGCAACATAGATGTGCCTGCTCGGGACGTTCAGGCTTAAGGAGGGGGCAGTGTTACGCCACTGGACTGTGTAGACTGGTTAGATGAGATTGGAATTGTACGACAACGGCAGGGAATATTCTCAAATGTTCTAGACCGTGTGAATGGATGTATAAATAAGACGCACGGTGGGCCGAGACTCAGTCTTAAACTGAGAGTGAACGAGTAAAGAAGAAATAAGGTAGAGACTTAAAATTGTTTAATTGTGAATAGAGTTAATTGTTAATTAGTTAATAAAGTAGTGAGTAAGTGTTATCTGGACTTTCAATCAACGAATCTACGAATATAGGTATATGTGGGGATAGCAAACACGTAACAATATCTAAATTATCATGTATTATTTATTTCATTTTATAAAAAAAATAATTTGTAGTTATGTGAAAGAGCAGTGAGAATTCATTATTGATGAATTAAATCACCGTGGGTTCACTACAGACCTACAAATTTTTACTTTTACGTCAATGGATGGAATTTTGTTCAGAAATTTAAGAAGGCTCACCCAGTTCTTTAAAAATCAAACGTTAGTTGTAATATCCCATTGTTATTCACAAAAACTTCTGCATGAAAAAATTGCAAGTGGAATAAAACTTCTGATGCTCAATACTAATTTAATGAAAAGAGGCAAATATTTAATTCTTACGCAATATTTTTTATTTATTTCCTAAAGATGCTTGTCTATACCCGCAGATCATCGGTTTGAAAAACTCGTACACTTACCATTAAAACATATTTTTAGTAAAACGAATATGTCAAATGAGGATAATAATTTTTAATTACTTTCAAACAACGTACAAATAATAATTATCTTCACCACAAATTTATATATATTTACTCGATAAAGCAATTAAACTGTACTTAGTTGGCCATGGCATATATAATAATATCCCATATACCCGTTTGTCATCAGAAGCGTATTAGTCCTATCTGTAAACTGATATATATCCACTATTGGCGAATAATGGGTACATATGGTGAAAGGGTGGTATGAAGGGATTATTATGAGATATGATGTTATGATTCTCGCCTGCTGGGAGATATTGTAGAGGAATTAATAGTTAGAGAGAAGTTTCTAGGGTATATTCACCTTCTACAATATTGACAAATAAACAATCCTTTAATAGAAAGTTTCCTCATATTTCACCTATAAAAATTTTCTGGACACTGACACCGTTAGTTTAATCACTAGAAAATATTATTTGCTAAAGTAAATATAATGTATATTAGTAAATATAAATTTGTACAATTTGAAAGATTTTGAATAATCCTGTTACACACTATGTATATTAATATAAGACAGCACATGGAAAGAAGACTGAAATTTGGCATCGTATCGCGCATAATGTGCACTGTTAGCCGTACGATAGCTAGATAGAAAATGAATTCGCTGACCAGCAACAGATTGTCTGCCTCTGGCTTGCATTGCAACGTTGCTGTTTATGCGACCCATGTCTAATATTATATAATATTATATTAGTCAATGGTAGACCCATGAATTAAAATTAAACTAACAAAATTTACAAATCGCCTTTTATATCTTAGTTGGTATTAGGGTAAAAGAATATGTGTTAATTGTACACGATTTAAGCAAAATTTTAATTTATATCGAAAAAACACTGAAAATATTCATTTATTTATCTCGAAAACTAAGCATTTTTTGCTATACGTTTATATGACAAATCCATATTATTTTGACGTGTTCTATCGAATCATTAAGTTTCCCGATTAAAATCTGGCCCACCCTGTATATTTGCTACCATAAATAAATTAATAAGTAATTTGTAACATAATTTTTTATCCAAATGTAGTATTTTATATATTTTGCTAATTCCAAAATTAATAAATGACCTTACTGTATACTAGATGTTTCAAGAAATATCCGCCCAATATTAAAGCATAATTTTTTAGCGAGAAATAAGTTGAAATCTTCGTATACACTTTATGTCCTAAATGGCTTCATTTATAGCCGAGGAAATAAAGCACTAAAAACGGCTCAACCTCCGAAATTTCCGCAGCAAGACGGATTTTAATGCGGTTTTTTGCATCGATTCGTGAGAGCATCAAGAAATTTTGTGAACTAATCTGATGAATAGTAAATGAAAAATTGCATATTTGCATTGTAAAAATGCATTGTTCAAAGTGCATTTAGAATAATTAATTTGCAACTCGGTAAAAATTGATTGAAATGAGTCCAAATTTGTTACTCGGGGGTTTTGGGGGTCGCTGAACGCGAATATCATGGTGGCAACGGCGTCCGAGGTACCTGGAGCCCAGGGTGGATACTATCTACCTCGTCTCTTGGAATTTCATGTGAATTTGTAATATATTTAGTTAAAACTTATTACTCGGGGGGTTTTCGGGGTCGCTGAATACGAATATCACGGTGGCAACGATCTCCGAGGTACCTGGAGCCCAGGATGGATCTCATCTCCTGGAACTTTTTGTGAATTTTTAATACGTTTAGTTGAAATTCGTTACTCGGGGGGTTTCGCTGAACATGAATATCACGGCGGCAATGTTCTCCGAGGTACCTGGAACCCAGGGTGGACCTCATCTCCTGGAACTTCTTGTGAATTTTTAATATATTTAGTTGAAATTCGTTACTCGGGGGTTTTCGGGGTCGCTGAACACGAATATCACGGCGGCAACGTTCTCCGAGGTACCTGGAGCCCAGGGTGGACCTCATCTCCTGGAGTTACCTTGAGTATAGCATCATTTTTATACGAATTTGCATATGTTACTCTAAATTATTTATTTAAATATTATAATACTACCAAATTTATCTACATTATTTAGAAGAAGAATAATTATCGGTTGGAATTCGATTTGCTGACGAAGAGAATGAAGAAGAAAACTTCAATGTGTAATTAAACAATAAATGTTTTTCATTGTATAAGTTTGTGGTATTTTTTTAAACAATAAAGCATTACAAATACAATTGGAGTTTTCAGAAATTATTTTTGAAAAATATTGTTTGAATCTACATCTTCATTATAATATACAAATAAATAATTTTGAGTAATATATGCAAATTCGTATAAAAATGATGCTATACTCAAGGTAATTCCAGGAGATGAGGTCCACCCTGGGCTCCAAGTACCTCGGAGGTCGTTGCCACCATGATATTCGTATTCAGCGACCCCGAAAACCCCCGAGTAACGAGTTTCAATTAAATATATTACAAATTCACATGAAATTCCAGGAGATGAGGTAGATAGTATCCACCCTGGGCTCCAGGTACCTCGGAGGCCGTTGCCGCCATGATATTCGTGTTCAGCGACCCCGAAAACCCCCGAGTAACAAATTTGGACTCATTACAATCAATTTTTACCGAGTTGCAAATTAATTATTCTAAATGCACTTTGAACAATGCATTTTTACAATGCAAATATGCAATTTTTCATTTGCTATTCATCAGATTAGTTCACAAAATTTCCTGATGCTCTCACGAATCGAATGCAAATAACCGCATTAAAATCCGTCTTGCTGCGGAAATTTCGGAGGTTCACTGCTTTATTTCCTCGACTATTATTGGATACAGGATTTGCAAAGAAATTAAAAATACTTAGAACTCGTTTAGTAACTTGAAACTGACAGCGATTGCTCCTAAATTTTTTTTAATTCATAACTTACTATGAATATTTCTTTGGCTACATTTTAATTTTTTTTTTGCAAATCTGTTCAAAAACTAAAAAAAGTAAGCAGTAATACATTTGTTTAAATTTTACTCCGAAACAGAACGAAAAAAGTGTAAGAGATAACTTTTATGTACTTTTAATGAGTAGTGTCTCAGGAGTTATCAAACAATAAAAAAACAGTGCTGTATCATATTTTTCTTTAAAAATGTTAAAAATATTAATCCTATTAATCCTACGCACGCCACTGATGGAATTAAAAAAAATTGCTTATACGTAAAAACGTCTTCTTATACGATATTAACGTGCTAACATTCAAAATGCTGACTAAGCATTTTTTGGAATTTTTAGGAACATCGTTTTTTTTTTAATTTTCAACACACTGTACCTTATAAACGAAGCCGTTTAAAACAGAAATGAATATGTAATTTTCGACATATTTTTTGCCAAAAAATCTTGCTTTAAAGTTTGGTGAATGTTTTTTGAAACACCCTGTATAATGTTAAAACAATATATGAATTTAATTTTAACAATTTTGTCCTTAAGACTTAGCAAAAGTAACGATGACTTAAAACTCATATGAGGCGGTGTTATTTAAAGACCTTTTTAAAAACCATTTTCGAAAAAAAATTATGATTTCTCTTAAATAGTTAAGTTTATTATACCACTGTTGATTGAGTAACACACAATGTTTAGTTTTTATAGTAGTAATGATCCTCAACAACAATTTCCATGAAACTGAAAAGTTGCCAATTCTAAAAGAATAAGTACAAAATTGCGTTGTCAACACTGTCAACATACACTTTTCATAAATAAAAAACTCTATACGAAAATTTTAAAAAATTTTATCGACTGCCTACCTACGACTACCTGCAACTTTAATTCGACCGCACTTAAATATCAGACTATTGCAATAAATATAGTAATAAATCTGGAGTTTTCTTTTATCACAGTACCTGACACGTGGACCACTGGGACTGTGTTGTATATTGGAAATTTATGGAATCGTTTCCAAATAAAAAATTTCTTTTGGATTCTGGAGGATAACATTTAATTTACTATGATACATAAACAAAAGTATTATTATATTCTGACTATTAAGGACTAAGCAGATCCACCATCATCGCAACAAACAAAAATAGTAAATTAGTACAAATCTGGATCACTTATGCCACGCCATCAAGTGTAAACAGAGCCAGTGGTGAATTTTTTGATCATTTTTTAAAGAATAGTGGACGGATGATTTTTGTCCATGACACTTAAAAACTTAAAATCATTTTGTGATATGAATATTTTTAACACAGGCGCCTCCGGCATTAATTTGATTATATTACTGTTTATTACTTGTCTTCCTTTCCACAAATTGTTTCCCTCATGTGCACATGAAAATAAAAATGAAATATTTTAGATATTCTCAATTCGTTTGAAAGAAATCCCTAACAGTTCAATTTATTTACATTATAAATTACATTGTTTTATATTTAGTTTTATTTTGGTTCTAAATGTATTAACTTTGTAAATAAAATACTACTAAGTATCGAAGTTATATGGTGTGCAAACTCAAGCAGTTAGTTGAGTTAACTTATTTTCAGACATAATGCCAGCATGTGAGTGTGTGTGTGGCACTGTGGCCTTAAACTTTGAGCAATAAACAGAACAGACATAGCTGTGTAGGGAATGGCTTCGGATAGGCAATTACTGGTGAAAATTATTTCTTCAGTACGGCTAAATTAAATCTATTGTATGGCAAAGCAATTAAATGTCTTTTTTTCTTCTACGCATTTATTTATACAAAAAAAGTTTTATACATAATCAACATAAAAAGTTAAGTAACCGAATTAATTTTCACTGTATTGTCTTCACAACATTATTTTATTTTTATTATTTTATTTTTTCTATTTTATAAACAAAACAGAATTTGTATTCCAGTTACAGAGTGGGAAATTATAGTTATATAGAAATTGATACAGAAATATTAAATTTCAAATTATTCCATCTAGATTTAATTTCATGAATGGTGCAAGAAAAAAATGTCGATATTATATTCAATTTTATTAAAGTTACTGCACATAACATACAAGGGTGAACATTTTAACAAGTTTGTTCTGGATTTTTTTTAATAAAAACACTATGTGGATCGAGTCGGTATAGAAGCGATACTTAATTTTTTATAATAAATAGTAAAGAACAGTAAATTTTATTGTTTAATAAATTAATATAAAGATATGTACCACACGGTTCCTTCGAATTTGTAAACTCGTAAAATTAAAGCGATTTAACAACACATTGTGATCAAAACCAACAAGTGGATAAATATGATCAACAATAAATACCAAGTATTTTAAACAATTCCGTTGTAGACTTTCAATATTGGCAACATGAGTTTCATGGCATGGACTCCAAACTAAAGTTGCATACTCAAGTTTTGAGCGAACAAATGTGTTTAATAACGTAGTGTATGTTGAAATCTCAGAAAAACTATGAGAATTTCTAATGAACTGATATGAAGACCACACTAGTGTTCAATGAAGGTAAGTTCGCTCTCAAACGTAATGCCAAGATCTTTTACTGACGTTAAGGGAGTTACGGTTATGTCTGGTAGTTTATAATCAAATACAAATGTTGTTTTCCATCTCGCGAAAGATATGATATTACACTTTCCAATGCTTCACGGAAATATATTTATTAGGTACCATGCTTTAATATGTAAGGTCGGATTGAAGCAAATCACAATCTTAAACTAAGTTAATATTATAAAAAAGTGATACGTCATCTGTATACAATAGTGAATGATAACTAAGCTACAGGTTATTGTCATTAATAAAGATTATAATAAATAGGGGCCCGAGAACGGATTCTTGTGGAACCCTAGAGTGAAAAATTGACGTCTATATAACAAAAATTGTTATTTAAAAAATAAAGTTTTTCCAATTTTTTCAGAAGTTAGCCATTGTCTAGTCTGTCAGCCAGACTCAAGACATTCAGAGAGACATTGAATAACATAGATTAAATTGGTAACAGTATATCGTCCAGGAATAAAACTGTGTTGACTTTTTCTGAATAGTTAGTTGTGAAACTTGAGGATAAATAATGTCATATAATACAAATTCAAAAAGTTAAAATTATTTAAAAAAGTTATGGCACGATTATATGTAATTCATTTCTTAGTAATAAATTATCTCAATATTAGTGCCCGGAAAATTTAAGCAGGTACTTCCTCTCGCATTTAAGTGGATTCTTCGTTTAAAATTAACAGAAGGCAAAAATAACATTCATCTTTATATTCTATAATATTTCAGATATTTGAATTTAAAAGAGTCTCGCTTCATTTGAAATAAGTCACTTATACTTCCACACGTGATTTAAATTTCTGTTAACATATAACCTGAATTTAAGTTCACCTAGAGTGGTGTAAGATGTAAACGTACGCGACCCTAGGTTGATTACAAGCTTGAGGTCGGGATAAACCCCATTTTCTCGCTATTACATCGGATTTTGAGGTTAAGATAAGCTAAGTGGGCCAATTTGAACGGATAAGGTTATTATGCCGGGCCGAGTGGTAGCTGAGCTGTGCTACATAACGCTGTATCTCATATTAATCTTTATGTGGGGGTGACGGGGACACATGACACGACGTAGTATTTATGTAAATGATTTTTTTGGGTAATGGAGTTGAAAGAGCTATATAATCGAATGAACTTGATAAATAAATATCTTTAAAATTTAAATTTTTACTGAAATGTATTTAATGAAAACTTTTCTGGGTTAACACCGACATAAGTAAACAGAAAATAAAATAATAGTTAAATAATATTACAGGTAGACGCCATTTTAAATAAAACCAGTAATATGTTATAAGATTTAAAATTTTTAATTTTGTCCGATAATATGCCTATAGAAGAAATATTTTCTGTTAATCGTATTGAAATAAAAAGGATTATTTCAATTTTAATTTTATTCAACGTATACCGTGTTACATCATACATTAAAAAATAATGTAGAAATTGGATTGCAAAATAATAATAACTGGATTATTCTCTTTTTCCGACTCCAAAAATTTATTTTTGCTTTTTTTTAACATTTTAATTAAATTACATGTTATGTTATTATAGATATTCTTACTCTTTGACATATTTAATACATACTTGTTACTTCATATATACCCATTATATGTATTCATTTAACTATCTACACGCTATTCTATTCAATTTGCGCTAAGCTAGCTAAGCTAACTACCAAACAAGACCTGCAGGTTTAATTCAACGCAGGTCGGGGCTTTTTGTCCGCTGAGTAGTTGTTTCCTGTAAATCTTATTCAGTATATTGTTTAGCCCACTAGGTTAGAGGTCGCAGCTTTTGGTACCTGCCTTGCACGTCGCTATCAGTCACTAAAACATCAGTGATGTCTAACGGGTAGTAGCACTGACCACCAGAGGGACACACTTAACACTCACTATGTCTGTTTTGCTTAGTCTACTTAAGACTAGCCTGGTTGGCTATTATTATTTGTCTTTTCCATTTTTTATGGCATACTGACGAAAACAACAAGTTCGAAACTGGTCTATGTTTGTGAGGAATTGACAAATGGTCTTAGCTACCAAACAATATCTGCAGGTTTAATTCAACGGATGTCTGGGCTTTTGTCCGCTGAGTAGTTGTTTCCTGTAAATTTTATTCAGTGAATAACAATAAATAACAAATTGAAATTCTAAATTTTTTAGGAGGTGAAATTACTGTTATTGAAATTTTCTACAATAATGAGCTTCCCAGGTTGTTCTTCTGAAGAACAAACATCAAATTGGCCCTTTGATATTTAGGAAGAAGCAGGGAATGTGATATCCGGACCTGTCCCAGGTAAATCTGGAGCCAAATATAACCTGGCATTTAAGAGTTGTTAATTTTATTATCTCGTAATTTTATTACAACACTCATTGGGATAACAAGACTATTAAATATCTAAGATGAGTGCGATATGATATAACTTATCCCACGATGATAGATAAAATACTTTACGGCCCGCTTAAGGCTCTTACTCTACTTTTCATACAATATTTTAGACTTTTAAAGCAACAAGTCTAACATCGCAGCGTCTACCACTACGGCAACTTCTAGTGGAATACAGGAATGGTATATTACGTATACATACCGAGGTGGAAAGTGTTTCATTACTGTCGAGAAGATTAGGTAGTTTACCGAGACTCAAAGCGTCGAGGTTAACTTTACTTCGATACAGTAAAGAAACTTTCCTATGAGGTTTCTATACTATAAATTTAAAAAAATCAGTTTTTTTTTAATAAAAAAATAAATAAAAAATACATCACAATAAAGTAATACTTAGTTTCTCAAATAAATACGCTATCTAATATTTAACCCGAGTGAAAGTGTCACAGAAATATCAAAAATATGAGACAAATTCACAAGTTGGCATATTTAAGGGCGGGAAGTAGTGGTATGTAACGTGATATTTCAAACCTTCAATAAGGTTGGTAATGTCAATTGTAAATTGTAAATAAATTAAATTTTCATCCTCTTTCATTTCCCGTTCAATTGAAAAACACAACAGACTTCGACAAAACGATTGTAAAACTGAGAACGATTATTGCAACAAAATTACAATATGGCACCTTTATTTATGTCGTTGTTTGGTTATTGTCATTTATTTTTAATTCAAATTCAAAATCAAATTCCTACCTGTCAGTGTCACAATACGATTTTCATTTTTATGAAATGTCAAAATTTAACAGAATGACAATTCTTATGGAGCATATATTTGCACATCCCGTTACTGTTTGTCTTTTGGGTTTTTGCCTATATTTAATATACGCCCTGTATATCACTTTTACTTTTATTGTCATCCAAATAAATTGCCAACACCCAAGATAGTTATAGAGCGCATCTATCTTCGCGCAATACACGCTTGCACCCGCGGTTTTTTTTGAGGCTTTGGTTTTTCCAAGCCACGCGAGGTTAAATTCATTCACGTCTCGACTGTTCAAGTAAGTGGTTGATTCTTAATACTTTTGATTTGCTTTCTCTGCTAAATCAGACTGAAGTAATAATATTTTATTAATTTAATTTTTGCTTAATAAGTGAGGTAGAGGGTAGTTATTTAAAATAATTATCGTAGCATAACCATAAAGTTACAATTTTGTTGTGCGTAGTTAGCAGTTACCTTTTTTTGCTTGTTTTTTTGAGATACCTGTTTTTTACAGCCCTGATTAAATAGGGAATTTTGTGAAAACGATACTGTTTCGTTTTTTTGTATGGTTTTAGGTAACCGGGAGACTGCCGGACTAATAAGAGCTGCACAAACGTCTCAAATCCCAAGGAATCCTGGAAGTGCTCCACCAAGCTATGGTTTTCCAGAATTTGTCCAAGTTTTCGCTGGGAAGGAAGTCTGCCTAAGGATAGGTCCTATTACACCCTAGATAAGTGATCAAGTTTTATTAATTTGTTGCTTAAATTAAATACGATCACATACCTAGGGTGTGGCAGCTTTCTATCTGCAATAGTTTGTCCAACTCTCAGTTTGAGTAGTATACAGGGTATGTCATGTGTTAATTTAATTTTTTTATCTTATTGCTACCTTGATTATTAGTTTTTTTGTGTCCTTTTGAAGGCGAAAAAGCGAATTCTTTTTCTTCGTTTTTGTGAGAACAGTCCAGATTGGAATCAATTTGCGGGAGAAATTAGAACTGTGCCCTTCAGGCACTTATTCTATTTTTTATCTAAACAGATTATTTTTGTCATATTACGTTTTCTTAATTTTTTTATCTTTTGTTAAGAATTGTACCCTTCAGGCAATTTTCTTCTTAAATATTTATTCATAGCAGTATAAAGTTAATTATCAATTTTTTTTTGTTTTTTTTTTTTTGGTCAAGCATTCAAATAGCTGAATTTTTTTATAAACTAATTTCGACAATCATAACTTTCTAAATTCAATTTATTCAGTCAGATAATTTTGTTTTCCGTGTTGTAGTCTTTCAATTCACTAATTTTTTTTTTCATAATTATTTAATTTAGTCAAACTGCATAGCTTGATTTTTTTTTTTTTATTTTTGCTTTTGTGTATGTAATAATTTGCTCAGGCTACCTTCAGTAGTCCTGGTAGTTAATTTTTTATTAATTTTTTGTGACACTGGTCTTTCCCCTTTTTTTATGTAAATTGCCATTGGACCACCAACGAGGGAAATATACCTGGAGGTTCTGTATACCAGTCTACGTATTCCTGTTGGACCATTTGTGAAATTTGATAGCGTGGAGGAGTGCTGTTGGTAATCTCGATATCAGGACGACCCACCAGGCAAAGGTTATTCCACCACATCGTAACCCGAGTACTCGAGGGAGATTCACCCGAAAACCTCACCTTCGTCAGTCTGTCTGGTTCCAACAGTTAATCAACAGCAAAGTTACGTAAGAACCTTCCATTGGTATCAAAATTTTTTTGGTCAGAAGAAGTAATGTTAACCAGTAGTCATTTGAGTTCAATTTTTAATTAAAAATCACCTTAATTCATTCATGTTTTTTTTCATAAGTACTTTCATTAAATTTAAATTTTAGATTGTAAACTAAATTCTTAAATGTTTATTGTTCATTTTGCACTCATTAAATAAACTGTTATTATTTTTGAATTGTTGTTTAATTATTCATCCTTGTGCAAAAATATAAAAGTTTTTAGAGTTTTTTGATAGCTATTTTGGTATTATATTTTTCGTATTTTCTATTAAATAAAAAATACGTGGCGCCCTTATTAGTTATTGGTAGCAATTATAGCTGTCCCATGAAAAATCAAATACAACTTTAATATTAAAATCTTTAACATTCGATTTAAATAATTAATATTCAATATTAGAATCCATACCCTCTGATTGAGCTAACCGAGGTACTGTTTCAACAATTAATTTTATTGTTTGCCAAATTGCAATAGAAAGGGTAGTTATAAGCATTTGCAAGATAGCCGACATATGAGGCGTATTTTTTCATTTTCAAATCAGTTTAAGTATAAGTGATTACAATCAGTTTGCTCAATTTGTTCAGATTAATGAATATTGTTGTTTTTTTCGCTTATTACTCCTATACTTAGATGCGCACTGCACAGAAATTACGACAGTGACAATGGGCTAATTGTAATTATATTAATGCTGCCTAATATAAATATAAAATAACCTACCCTTTTGGACCGTTAGTCTTCTCTTGTTACAAATAAGTTACAACACTTCATCCTCTCTGCAAAAGTTTACAAATTTTAAAACTTGTTTTTGATGTCGATGGAAGTTTCATTTCAATTAAAGAATAAGAAATGGTAGTTAACACATTTTTTAATGTAGATAACTGACATTTAACTAAGCACACACACACAACATATTTCAAAGTCGTGTCAAAATGAACATTGTAACGAAGTGATTTTATTTTATTAAGTTAAGTTAGGTAGCTAGGTTTTGAAAAATATTTTACCCATTATGGTGCTACGCTTTTAATTAATAACAGTTAAATTGTTAATTATAGATAGGTAGTATTGATATGTTTTTATGAACATTCCACATAGGCCAAGTGGCCGGCAGTAAGCGAAACGCGACGCACGCATTGTGTCCCCGGCACCCTTATGCCCGCGCTAACATGAGGGAGGCCGAGACTGAAAATAATTAAATTAGTTTCCATCCAGCTACTCAACGAGGAACCACGCCGGCCAGCACAGTAAGTAAACTCGTGAGTATAAGGATATATTGGTATTTAAATTTCATGCGAAATTAGTCGATGAACGGGTGACGTAGCTGTAATAAACCGCGCATGACTACCGTATCTCATTCTACTTCTGCGTTTTAGCAGTGTTTAGTAGCATGAGGATTTTACAATTAAATTAGTTCCCGTCTGAGCTCCAACCGAAGCACCACGCCGACTTGGAGAGTAAGTAAACTTGTGAGTATAGAGGTACATAGGTATCCAAAGGTAATTGCGAATTTTTCTAAGTCGATAAACGGTGACGTAGTTGCAATATTTCGCGCATGACTACCGCGCTCCTCCTACTTCTGCTTTTTGGGCAGAGTTTAGTAGCTTGAGGATTTTGCAGAGTATCCGAGAACAGTCCGTTGCTGCCGCCCGTACCGTCCAGACGTGCCGACACCGACCGCTCCAGAGAGGAAGCCAGCCCAGGATCCGGAAGTAGGTAGCAAGGTTTGATAAAGGTTGGGTAAATAATCGGTATTACTTGGCTGGTGAGTACTTTCCGGGCTTTATTTTTTAGAGTTAGTGAACCGCGAGCGCTAAACGTATCCGCCTCATATCCTTCCTTAGAACGGGAGAGCGGCCGAAGGTTGGAATTAGAACCGCGTTCCACCGCGTTACACCGCGTGTTCTCCAGGCCACCTGAGCACGTAAAAATTCTGCAGGGTGACTTGGAGATACTAGCATTTGATACCGCGTGTCCTCTAGGCTACCTGAGTCGGTTTTTTGGCAGGGTGACTTAGAGGTATTTCCGTAACCGCGTGCCTGCCAGGCCACCTGAGCACCTAAAAATTCTGCAGGGTGACTTGGGGGTATCGTCCGTAATCGTGGGTCCGCCGGGCTGCCTGAGCACGTAAAAATTCTGCAGGGTAGCTTGGGAGCTTTGACCATACCGTCGTCGTCTTAGATTTGCAACCGTTCGGCTTGCCACTCCTTCCCCCCCTCCAACTTGAACCGCGTTATACCGCGTGCCCTCCAGGCCACCTGAGCATGCAAAAATTCTGCAGGGTGACTTGGAGGTACTGTCAGTTGCCATCGCGTGTTCTCTAGGCCACCTGAGCACGTAAAAATTCTGCAGGGTGACTTAGAGGTACTTCCGTAACCGCGTGCCTGCCAGGCCACCTGAGCCCGTAAAAATTCTGCAGGGTGACTTGGAGGTATCGTCCGTAACCGCGGGTCCCCCGGGCTACCTGAGCACGTAAAAATTCTGCAGGGTAGTTTTGGAGTTTGACCATCCCGTCGTCATCATCAATTTGCCACTGTTAGTCTTGTTACTCCTTCCCCCCCCCATTACCGTAACCGCATTCAACCGCGTGCCCTCCAGGCCGCCTGAGTCCGTTTTCTTTGGCAGGGCGCTTTGGAGGTACTAGTTGGCATATCATAAGGCCGGAACCATCCATCAGCCAAGCGATAATAAGTAACCGCGTTAGATAGGCATAGTTTGCTTGTATTGGCGCTTGCTTCCCCTCCTGGTATCCGTCCGCCGTCTGCTTATGACCGATTGATTTATCGCTGCTTACCGTTTCACCGCTTCATTCACCGGCTTACCGTATCGCACCGCTTGACCGCCCGCTTACTGCCCCGCTTGTCCGTAGTGTAGTTAAGACCGTAGTAGTATAAGACCGCTTGTAGAATAAGACCGCTTGTAGTTAAGACCGTTGTAGTATAAGTTGTAGTTACTAAGGTCTGTATAAAGTGTAAATAAGAATTAGTGTGTAGAATAAATGTACATATATTGAATGAGAGTCTGTTCCTTAACTGTAGTATGTAAGTTCCCTTTTTCCCGACCCCTGGCTTAGCCGTATCTTCACTGCAGTTGCCCGGCCTCTATCGTCCCGCCGATAGAGTAAAGTGGTGTTTCTACACTCTAAACAGAAACTGGCGCCCGAGATCTCCGTACAGTGTGCACCGCCGTAATGTTGGGCGTCAAAGTGACACTTCTGCTCTTGCGTAGAGCAACGAAGAACGTCACAACATGAACATAACCTTTTGTATATTTTTTTCTCTCCACTTATAATAATCAGTTTAATTCGTTAAATCACTTCGACAAAATACTCCTATATTTATGTATTATGTATGAAGATTTATCGTACATAAAATTTGGTATGCACCTCGGGCACAACCAACATTTATGGCCCTTATCGTGTTAGATAATAATAATTTTTACGCCACGGGCCATAAACGTCTTTTTATGCTCTTGGTATATAAATAACTAATATAATTGATTATAATACATGCATAATTTGGTAGACTTTTTGTGCAAATTTATGCATATTTGGGTCATTTTTAAGTGGTACTTATTTCCCGAATTTTATAAATTAACTTTTTGATCAACTTATTACTTATATTTCAACTTTTTCCTGAGACCCACCCTACCGTATTCATTTAAATTGGATATATGTATATCTAGTTAAAGTGCATTCGAATTCGCGGATGATAAGAGTTCCATTATAATATAAGGACACAAAATTATGTTAATATTATTCTGTTTCCACATTACTGTATTTTAAAGAAATTTGGTAAGATTTGTCGTAAATCCGAAACAGACATCAGAGGAATATACAATGATAACAAGATGTTGCACTGTCGTAGACATCAAATCATATTACTCGTGAATTAAGGCGGAGCTGCAACTGATTCCAAACTAATCTAATAGTTTCGAAATGTTCATCTGCTTTTGCACAGATGTGCCTTTATGCAGTCTCGAACAAACTGTTATATTTGTCGGTATTACAATATATCCTTAGATTATAAAATCAGGTACATTCTCTTAAGAAATTTCTGTTGCAAAATTGACTGATCATCCTTTTACTTACTTGGTTAACTAAAATTTACTTACGGTTTAATAATAACTGATCTCACGTCTTAATTAACAATGTTTCTACACAGAGTTGCTCCATAGTGTGCTTAAAGTTCTATAACACCCTTGTTATAGATAAGAATGAAAAAGTATTACACACAAAAGTTGTAGGATATCAAAACCCCACATTTTAAAATTAAAATAAAAAATTTCAAACATACATAGGACCTATGTCAACTTATGAAAGTGTAACACCATAGAGGTTATTTTTTTAAGTGGATCACTACATATATTTTCACATTATTAGATGATGTTTAAACTTGGTTTAAGAATGGCATACAATTTTTGAATTTAGGTTGCAGCGTTGCCAAATAAATCAAGAAAGTGTACTCAATGTATGCAAGATAAGTGCTCTTTTTTTATAAAAACTAAACACAAACTATAACATTACAACAATTCTTTGATTGAAAATATGTAAACAAGCTCGAATAACTACACTATTGCAAATTTAATGCAAAACCTGCGTCTAGTGTGATAAAAAGTAAGAAAATTAGAAAATTTAAATATGTGGGAGAGTTGACTGTATCTAAAGGCGTCCGGCGCGATAAAATGCGCAAGCAGCGAATGTCGAATGCAGCCAAGGACCGGGACGCCGCAATAAATAACATTCATTCTCGTTGTTCTGTGCCGATGTGGCAGTAACGCAGAGTAACTGTCTTTGTTGTCTACCAGTTTTGTTATTATTATTATTATTATTATTATTATTATTTAAAACAATATGTAAGAAAACATGTATTTCTGGCTAAAGCCTTTGACACTGTCTGTCATAAAAAAATAACTAAATCACTGGAAAATATCGGTTTTATAAGAATTGCTCTTAATCTAATGCACAGCTACTTGTCAAACAGGAAGTAATCCGTAGAAATTGGAGATTTCAAAAGCTCAGAAAAAATTGTAAAATTTGAAGCGCCACAGGGGGCAGTCTTGAGCCCTCTGTTATTTAACATACATATCAATGATTTGTTTAACCTTTATATTCAAGGGAAGATAACGAGTTTTGCAGACGACACTGTAATATTTTATAAAAGTAACACTTGGAGACAGCTAAAAGACCTAGCTGAATTTGGTAAACATAGTGAAGTGGTTTAATAGCTAAAACACAAATTACCGTACCAAACGTTACCAATTTTCAGACAACATCTTTAGACCACGGTCTTCTTACAAAATAGGAGGACACTCCCACATTATAAAAGGGGCGCCAAAATTCCAAATTTTGTTCTCACTTTTCTCTTATTTTCTTTTTGTTCGTTTTTGTTATCAAATATTCCCCAAAAAATTTATTCCAAATTATAAGCAAACCATCAGTAAATTGCGGCACATTATCATATACACGAAATATCATTAAATACCCAAAAATAAGCGGAGTTGAACATTCCCGCTTCCCAATTCAGTATTGTTTAGAGGCGAGCTTTTTACTGTGACAGTTTGGCTCGTCGAAGCATTGTCAAAATTCAAAATTATTATACACAAATTTATACAATTTTATATATTCTTTTTGCTTTATTTTAAAGTTTTTGTTTTCTCGTTTTCGGAGTTATTATACAATTTAAAAATGTTTTTTTTTAGGTGTTGTATTTGTTGTTAATGTTTTAGTTTTAAGTCCGGACTTGCCCCGCTCCGCCCGACCTAACAATTGCCCCGTCGCCAGCTTACGCGGGGATGCTAGGTTGGTAATGGACCGGGTGTCGAGCGAGGACCATATACATTGTTTTCTTTAACTATTAATAAAATTGTTTTGAATTTGAATTTGAATTTGGTTTAATAGCAGACTTTTAACTTTAAATTTTAACAAAACTATTTTTTGTGCCCTTTACTAATTATGCACTAATTTATATTGTAGTAAGGTACAAATTACCTTACTACAACAATATGTACTAAATTAGACCATCACGAAATCACAACTTCATTTAAAAGTAATATTAAATATTTAGGAATAGTTATAGACAACCATCTCAGATGGAACTACCACGTAGACCATATTGTACAAGAACTTGGAGGTTTGAAAAAAAAATCAAATTTCACAAAAGCATATTTTAAATTAAGCATTTGGAAATCTTATACAATTCATTGGTAAAAACACACTTATGGCTTTTTAGTCTCAACAGATTTACAAGTTTTACAAATATGGATTAAAATAATTTATGACAAAAATTCCACTTATCCAACTGAGCTACTTCTTAATGAAACTAACAGCGTTGACATACGAAAGCTGTATTTTCAGAGTCTGGTAATTAGACATTTTAAATGCAAGCATTCTGAATTGTACATCATCATGATACACGTTTTAAATCAAAACCCTCAGTAACACCAAAAATTAAAAACTGTTGATCAAAGATGTTTTCCTTATCTTTGTCTATTGGTATATGCTGAAGTTCCCAACGAAATAAAAAAATATTCATTCACTTAGATATTTAAAGCTACATTTAAAAATATGGATTTCTCTTATACCTAGAAATAAAATATATCAATTTATAGACAGGAAAAATTATTCTGTATTTCACTTACTTAATTAAAAATTGAATGTCACAATAATGTACTCAAATTAATTTATAAAAATTAATGAATGAATAGTATTTTCGTCCATTTTAACATTGTTATAAATTTAAACATTTTAAACATAGTATACATGTGCATAGGTGTGCAATAAGTATGTATATGTATATACAGGTATATATTGTCAATTATACAATGCAATATTAGAAAAATAAAATTAAGTTAGTGTTAAATAGTGCATCTCACTCCACTTGAGGTAAGGTACATACCGTTAGCTAGATCATACCCTCGCATAAGGTTCGCCTTTGAAGGCTTCTGTTGTTCATTTAAATTTTCTTTGTTTACTTTATTGTTATCACCATTATACATCTTGAATTTTGTTAATAAAATTTATTATCATTATTAAACCTGTTTTTTATCCCTTTAAAGAGTCGTAACTGCCTTAAGAAGTAATTGAGGATATAAATATATGCTACATTCTCAGCTTAAATATCGTACATAAAATTTGGTATGCACCTCGGGCACAACCAACATTTATGGCCCTTATCGTGTTAGATAATAATAATTTTTACGCCACGGGCCATAAACGTCTTTTTATGCTCTTGGTATATAAATAACTAATATAATTGATTATAATACATGCATAATTTGGTAGACTTTTTGTGCAAATTTATGCATATTTGGGTCATTTTTAAGTGGTACTTATTTCCCGAATTTTATAAATTAACTTTTTGATCAACTTATTACTTATATTTCAACTTTTTCCTGAGACCCACCCTACCGTATTCATTTAAATTGGATATATGTATATCTAGTTAAAGTGCATTCGAATTCGCGGATGATAAGAGTTCCATTATAATATAAGGACACAAAATTATGTTAATATTATTCTGTTTCCACATTACTGTATTTTAAAGAAATTTGGTAAGATTTGTCGTAAATCCGAAACAGACATCAGAGGAATATACAATGATAACAAGATGTTGCACTGTCGTAGACATCAAATCATATTACTCGTGAATTAAGGCGGAGCTGCAACTGATTCCAAACTAATCTAATAGTTTCGAAATGTTCATCTGCTTTTGCACAGATGTGCCTTTATGCAGTCTCGAACAAACTGTTATATTTGTCGGTATTACAATATATCCTTAGATTATAAAATCAGGTACATTCTCTTAAGAAATTTCTGTTGCAAAATTGACTGATCATCCTTTTACTTACTTGGTTAACTAAAATTTACTTACGGTTTAATAATAACTGATCTCACGTCTTAATTAACAATGTTTCTACACAGAGTTGCTCCATAGTGTGCTTAAAGTTCTATAACACCCTTGTTATAGATAAGAATGAAAAAGTATTACACACAAAAGTTGTAGGATATCAAAACCCCACATTTTAAAATTAAAATAAAAAATTTCAAACATACATAGGACCTATGTCAACTTATGAAAGTGTAACACCATAGAGGTTATTTTTTTAAGTGGATCACTACATATATTTTCACATTATTAGATGATGTTTAAACTTGGTTTAAGAATGGCATACAATTTTTGAATTTAGGTTGCAGCGTTGCCAAATAAATCAAGAAAGTGTACTCAATGTATGCAAGATAAGTGCTCTTTTTTTTATAAAAACTAAACACAAACTATAACATTACAACAATTCTTTGATTGAAAATATGTAAACAAGCTCGAATAACTACACTATTGCAAATTTAATGCAAAACCTGCGTCTAGTGTGATAAAAAGTAAGAAAATTAGAAAATTTAAATATGTGGGAGAGTTGACTGTATCTAAAGGCGTCCGGCGCGATAAAATGCGCAAGCAGCGAATGTCGAATGCAGCCAAGGACCGGGACGCCGCAATAAATAACATTCATTCTCGTTGTTCTGTGCCGATGTGGCAGTAACGCAGAGTAACTGTCTTTGTTGTCTACCAGTTTTGTTATTATTATTATTATTATTATTATTATTATTTAAAACAATATGTAAGAAAACATGTATTTCTGGCTAAAGCCTTTGACACTGTCTGTCATAAAAAAAATAACTAAATCACTGGAAAATATCGGTTTTATAAGAATTGCTCTTAATCTAATGCACAGCTACTTGTCAAACAGGAAGTAATCCGTAGAAATTGGAGATTTCAAAAGCTCAGAAAAAATTGTAAAATTTGAAGCGCCACAGGGGGCAGTCTTGAGCCCTCTGTTATTTAACATACATATCAATGATTTGTTTAACCTTTATATTCAAGGGAAGATAACGAGTTTTGCAGACGACACTGTAATATTTTATAAAAGTAACACTTGGAGACAGCTAAAAGACCTAGCTGAATTTGGTAAACATAGTGAAGTGGTTTAATAGCTAAAACACAAATTACCGTACCAAACGTTACCAATTTTCAGACAACATCTTTAGACCACGGTCTTCTTACAAAATAGGAGGACACTCCCACATTATAAAAGGGGCGCCAAAATTCCAAATTTTGTTCTCACTTTTCTCTTATTTTCTTTTTGTTCGTTTTTGTTATCAAATATTCCCCAAAAAATTTATTCCAAATTATAAGCAAACCATCAGTAAATTGCGGCACATTATCATATACACGAAATATCATTAAATACCCAAAAATAAGCGGAGTTGAACATTCCCGCTTCCCAATTCAGTATTGTTTAGAGGCGAGCTTTTTACTGTGACAGTTTGGCTCGTCGAAGCATTGTCAAAATTCAAAATTATTATACACAAATTTATACAATTTTATATATTCTTTTTGCTTTATTTTAAAGTTTTTGTTTTCTCGTTTTCGGAGTTATTATACAATTTAAAAATGTTTTTTTTTAGGTGTTGTATTTGTTGTTAATGTTTTAGTTTTAAGTCCGGACTTGCCCCGCTCCGCCCGACCTAACAATTGCCCCGTCGCCAGCTTACGCGGGGATGCTAGGTTGGTAATGGACCGGGTGTCGAGCGAGGACCATATACATTGTTTTCTTTAACTATTAATAAAATTGTTTTGAATTTGAATTTGAATTTGGTTTAATAGCAGACTTTTAACTTTAAATTTTAACAAAACTATTTTTGTGCCCTTTACTAATTATGCACTAATTTATATTGTAGTAAGGTACAAATTACCTTACTACAACAATATGTACTAAATTAGACCATCACGAAATCACAACTTCATTTAAAAGTAATATTAAATATTTAGGAATAGTTATAGACAACCATCTCAGATGGAACTACCACGTAGACCATATTGTACAAGAACTTGGAGGTTTGAAAAAAAAATCAAATTTCACAAAAGCATATTTTAAATTAAGCATTTGGAAATCTTATACAATTCATTGGTAAAAACACACTTATGGCTTTTTAGTCTCAACAGATTTACAAGTTTTACAAATATGGATTAAAATAATTTATGACAAAAATTCCACTTATCCAACTGAGCTACTTCTTAATGAAACTAACAGCGTTGACATACGAAAGCTGTATTTTCAGAGTCTGGTAATTAGACATTTTAAATGCAAGCATTCTGAATTGTACATCATCATGATACACGTTTTAAATCAAAACCCTCAGTAACACCAAAAATTAAAAACTGTTGATCAAAGATGTTTTCCTTATCTTTGTCTATTGGTATATGCTGAAGTTCCCAACGAAATAAAAAATATTCATTCACTTAGATATTTAAAGCTACATTTAAAAATATGGATTTCTCTTATACCTAGAAATAAAATATATCAATTTATAGACAGGAAAAATTATTCTGTATTTCACTTACTTAATTAAAAATTGAATGTCACAATAATGTACTCAAATTAATTTATAAAAATTAATGAATGAATAGTATTTTCGTCCATTTTAACATTGTTATAAATTTAAACATTTTAAACATAGTATACATGTGCATAGGTGTGCAATAAGTATGTATATGTATATACAGGTATATATTGTCAATTATACAATGCAATATTAGAAAAATAAAATTAAGTTAGTGTTAAATAGTGCATCTCACTCCACTTGAGGTAAGGTACATACCGTTAGCTAGATCATACCCTCGCATAAGGTTCGCCTTTGAAGGCTTCTGTTGTTCATTTAAATTTTCTTTGTTTACTTTATTGTTATCACCATTATACATCTTGAATTTTGTTAATAAAATTTATTATCATTATTAAACCTGTTTTTTATCCCTTTAAAGAGTCGTAACTGCCTTAAGAAGTAATTGAGGATATAAATATATGCTACATTCTCAGCTTAAATTTACTGTTTTCTTTATTCTGTTAAAGTTATGCTATTAAAATCTGAAACACCCTTCACACAGGTTAAAAAATGTGTTCTTATCAGGCGAACAATTTGACGGAAGTCACATTGTATTATAATAAAAAACGAACTCATAAAATTATCAACCAAACAATTTTTTTTTTTAATTTCATTGCATACCTGTTTGAAAATACGGTTTATAGGTGTAGGTGAGTGCATATCTGGTCTTAGAGTAAAGCAACTATTATATATACACACACGCGCTGATCTACTTTTCCACGATAATTGAATTACGAACTATTTTGTAAGTATTTTCACAGAGGCTGCTCTATAAGTTATATTGTTGTCAACACCAAGAGCTTTATTATGTAATGTACCAATTATTAATGATATTGCATATACATAGTATCATTAATATGTTCCTCGCTGCTACTAACAACATAGCTACTAATTTCACTCGAGTTACACTGAATGTTTTTTTAATGGCTGGCTTTCAGTCAAAGACCCTACAGCCAGCCGCAATGTACTTAAATATTAAGTATATAACAAAATATTATCTAATGCCTTACTAATTTCCTGTAAACCTATGACTAACCTAACCACAAGACAAAAAAAAATAAAATTAAAGATGATAAACGAAAAGGATATAACAGGGTCACATGCTTCTTCTCCTGGGGTCTATCAAGACATTTTAAATTAGGCAATATAGGGTGGACCACGGTTAGTAGGGAAAAAACATAAGGTAAACAAAACTAACCTAAAATTCAACTTTGGTGACTTTTTAAAAATTTATTATATATTTATAAATTTTCCTTGATCCTATCTATATATAATAAGCTTAGAATATTAAATGGTACCAACACATTGCAGTTCTCTGCAATATTGCTAATTAATCTACTAGAAGCATTTTGATATTTCGCACATACGAAGAAGATATGGTCGTCCTCAAACTCTACAAGAACTGAGAGACTCAATTACGTGAGAAATTCGACTGATAAACCAAGAAATATTGAATGAAATAATGAGAAGTTTTCACGAGCGGGTAGGAGAATGCATTAGAACCCGTGGCGGACACTTACCTAACGTTATTTTTAAAAATTAATTATTTAAATAATAACTGCATTATTTTTCCAATAAATTGACATACTTTGTTCATTTATTTTAATTAACAAGCATGTATGTACTTTGAAATATGTCAGTAATAAATGCGGTACCCTTTCCATCTCGTAGTAGTAAGACTGAGACGAGTTGACGGCTCTGGATGTTTCTTTGGCAATAACTTAATGTAGAAAATGAAAGTGGGAACTATAAAAGAAACTGACAGTATTACTGGAGATTTATTACACGAAGTCACGGAATGCTTTTACCAGAACAAATTTGGGAATGCATAGGGATTCAAATACACATATATAAATTTAATTTAAAAAGTTGAGACATTTTTGTAGGAAAAAAAAAGTTGATTGAAGATAAAGTTACTTTGTGAAAATCTATTTTGATTTAAAAAATTATAAACACTTTTTATTACTTGTCTAATTTTAACATTATTTGTTATTTTTAAAACTAGTTTCATCCTATTCGGACATTTTCAAGTAAACTAAAATATACACAGATTTTCCTTCATTTAAATATAAACTGAACTGAATAGAAGGATGGGTTACTTTATGGTTGATATAACTCAAATTTGTACAGATGTTATTTCTTTAAATGTAGGGTTTTTTCAAGATAGTAAATTATATTATGGTGTGATTTTTATTAACAGCATTAGGTTATATTTAATAATGGAGAATTATTTAAATCTATTTGGTCGTTTAGTATGTTATAATTTTTATTCCTATTTAATTTTTTAATTTCTTTTAATAAATTAAATTTTTTTACTTTCCCACAAATACGTAATATTTTAGGTTGATGGTCATCAGTTATTGTATGACCAGAATCTATTAGGTGTTTATAAAAGTTGGATTGTTTTTGTGTGTGAATATGTTCTCTATATCTTACCCCGAACGATCTACCTGTTTGACCTACATATGAGGCGTTACATTCTAGGCAATCTAACCGATATACACCACATTTTTTAGTGATATCTCTAAAAAATGTGGTGTATATCGGTTAGATTGCCCACAATGTAACGCCTCATATGTAGGTAGATCGGTCGGGATAAGATAAAGAGAACATATTCACACACAAAAACAACATTCTAACTTTTATAAATACCTAACAGATTCAGGTCATACAATAACTGAGGACCATCAACCTAAAATATTACACATTTGTGGGAAAAGTGAAAAACTTAATTTATTAGAAGTGCTAGAAATTAATAAATTAAATAGGAATAAAAATTACAACATATTAAACGATCAAATAGATTTAAATGATTCTCCGTGTTAAACTTGTTCAGATAACCTAATGCTGTTAATAAAAATCACACCATAATATAATTTACTATCTTGAAAAACCCCTACATTTAAAGACATAACATCTGTACAAATTTGAATTATATAATCAACCATAAAATGACCCATCCTTCTATTCCGTTCAGTTTATATTTAAATGAAAGTAAAATCTGTATGTATTTTAGTTTACATGAAAATGTCCGAAGAGGACGAAACCAGTTGTAATAAATATAGTTTAAAAAGCTAAAAAACACGCTTTTAAAGCACATCAAACTAAAAAAGTGAAAAATAATTATTAATATAAACTGAAAACAATAATGAACGAAAAATACTAGTATTATTGTGAAAAAGGCGTGGGTTGCTCGATATACGAAAAATATGGCACAAAGCGCCCCACGCTTTTTTCACAATAATACTAGTATTTTTCGTTCATTATTGTTTTCAGTTTATATTAATAATTATTTTTCACTTTTTAGTTTGATGTGTTTTAAAAGCGTGTTTTTTAGCTTTTTTAAACTATATTTATTTTTAACTTTTTAGTTTGATGTGCTATGAAAGCGTGTTTTTTAGTTGTTTTAAACTATATTTATATTGCTTATTGATGCTGATATTATAACATATTACGATCCAACAGATATTTCTGAAAAAAAAAATTTTTTTTATTTCAGCCGTGGGGTTCGAACTCACGCTTTTTTCACAATAATACTAGTATTTTTCGTTCATTATTGTTTTCAGTTTATATTAATAATTATTTTTCACTTTTTAGTTTGATGTGTTTTAAAAGCGTGTTTTTTAGCTTTTTTAAACTATATTTATTTTTAACTTTTTAGTTTGATGTGCTATGAAAGCGTGTTTTTTAGTTGTTTTAAACTATATTTATATTGCTTATTGATGCTGATATTATAACATATTACGATCCAACAGATATTTCTGAAAAAAAAAAATTTTTTTATTTCAGCCGTGGGGTTCGAACTCACGCCGGAGGAGTCTGTCATTTCGCGTCGACTGCCTTAGCCCGCTCGACCACCGCTACCTAGGTGACAACCGCAGAATGTACTTATATATTAAGCGTTTGCTCTCACTCAGAGAATACGTGAGAAAAGGACTGGCGATCCTGATCAGGATAATGATATAAACTTATCAAATTATTGTATTGTTACCGGTTCTTCATAAGTATACAAAGTTTCAATTAAATCTGTACGTTTAAAGTGGGTCAAAATCGAGTCCAAAGAGTCGGTTACAAACAAACAAGCAAACAAGCAAACAAACATACAAGTGAAGCTAATAATAAAAAAGTGTGTTAATAAAAATAACAAATAAAGTGAAAATTAGACAAGTAATAAAAAGTGTTTATAATTTTTTAAATTATTGTAGGAGATAAGGAATTATTATAAATATTAGTGCCATATAAAAATTACTTCAAATAGTATAAAATGATTTATGTTTTGAAAAACTTACCACTATATTTTTGTATATTCGGTAGAATGCTCAATTCAAGAAGTTTTTGGTTTCGAACATCTTTTCTGTACAACATTTTGTCATATGTTTCACGTGGATGATACTTTGCTGAAGAAAAATGCCTTTTTACTTGTTTACTACCGCTCACTTTATCTCTATAAATGTAAAATATGTGATCGAACCCAAATAGGAGTAAGGATAATAAAACTAAGGGAAAAACTTAATTCAGCAGTAAATTTCATAATTTTGCAATTTACGCGTGAAATTACGTCACGAAGGAAAATATGTGCAGGACCACCCTATATTTTTGTGAATTTTTTAATAAGTAATAACCTAAATCAAGAACCCAATACACAACTAATAATTTCATTTGCTAATGTGTACCAGCACTAACATTTTCATTAGTTAAATGGACGTATTTGAGCGGCTGTCACATGAGACACAGCTGCACAAAGCTATTCAATAATATGGCATGAATATCTCGCATTTATGCCAATTAATTAGGATAAAGAATAAACTATGTATGAATATGCACATAAAGATGATCTTTATCTATTAGGGAGTTATTTGTTTAAAAATTTTTAGGTAGCTCACCCTAAAGTATACCATTTAGAAATAAAGTGTAGACAATTTGAAAACGATCCGTTAATGCTGTTAAAGGCTACACATTCCCTAATGTCGCTAAATAAGGATATGTTTGAGGGACATGCCTAGTGTGTCGATTTTTAATTTTAATTGTGGTGCATGTTTTCGTATAGAAAATTTAGAAACGAGGTGAATTTGTCGCTTAATGCAATATGTAATAAACATTTAATTAAAGCAAACAACTTGTAAATTTCATAAACACAATTTTTTTAAATAAAAAATAAGTAAATAACATTATAGTAATTTTCGTCGGTTTCTATCATCTTATTGCCTAGTAAAGAAATATTAAATCTTAAGTTTAGTTGTTACTGCCAAAGAATTGATAAAACCTATTATGTTCTGTTAATATGTTAAAAATAATGTAGTTTTATACATACTACACTCAACTCGCGTTTCTCATTCGATGCTGTGATAATTTCTTCGAAGAACATGAAGATACAGCAATGGGTAACTCTTTGTCAACATTTATTGCCGTTCTCTTCATGAACAGATTCGAACCAGAAGCAGAAGAGTTCGAGTATATCCCCAGAGTTTGGCTTAGGTATGTGAATAATATTTCTGCAGTGTTTAATAAAAATACACTGAATTGAAAACATTGTATCTAAATTAAACAGTCCATTCGCGTCAGTTAAATTCATATATGGAATTGAAAAGTGGGGACAACTGCTATTTTCAGATAATTAAAGATAGTAAAAATAAGTTAGAATTTGATATATACAAAAAATATACCAGTAATTTAATATAAATCCAAAAGGACTCATCATTGTGCTCAACAAAATGGCCAGTTTGTTTTAATTTTCTGGTTTATCGCCTATTAGGATTTCCCTTCAGTAAGGAGAGGTTTGAAGAAGAAAATGCATTGATTAAGGATATACCTGTAAGTATGAGTATTCTGTTAGTTTGATAAAACAAATAGAAACGTAAATTTAATGTAATTTCGAAATTCTTCGACCTCAAAATGAAAGAGAAAATCAGAAATTTATATCGATTCCATCCGATCCTCGATTTATCCATGGTATTGCTAAAATTTTTAAAAATATAGCAATGACAGAGGTTCATTCATCGGGAAATAAACTACCACAAATTTGAGGCATTCCAAAAGATAAAATTGAAACAAACGAAAAGTCGTTGTAATCAAAAGTATGTTGGATAGACTAGACGATCCATTCAAACTAGATTCAAGAAACATATGGCTCACAGGCTTATCCAAGAGGTTGGTAAGATGGGCGTCTGCTCAGAGTGCTTGTCTCAAGAGGGTGCCAATTTGACCTTGCGTTGGTTCTTATCTACGAATTTCAAGATTAGAAAAATTTAGTACAACGGGATTTAATTAAAAATTCCAAAGACTTAGAAATCATTTTAAGTGATGGAGACGATTTCGATATTGATGGTATAGAGTTATTTGAAGAACTACATGGTCTGTCAGTAATTACCTGACACTCCTAAAATGAATCCTGCACAGGTCCTTTAATATATTTATGACCAAAAATTGATCAACCTTTATCTCATCGTAAGTGTAGCCTAAGGATATTCTTGACATTACCTGTATCAGTGGCATTGGGAGAGAGAAATTTCTCCAAATTAGAGTTGATTTTATGTCAATTGAACATGCTGTTGGTGAATAACTAGATGTAGCTGAATTAATTAAAGACTTTGCAGCTCTATAAGCACGAAAAGTGCAAGTGTGAATACGGAATGAACAATGAACACTATAATAATTATTATAATTAACACTTTATACATATACCAATCTACTTGTACTTTTGTTTATTAGGTACTAAAATATTTAAAATGTTGTAACAATCACCGTCGAATAATTGGCTGCCTACTAGTGATCAATGATAGACCAATTCTCAGTGAAATTTTATTTTACCTAAAACAAGTTAGCTAATTATAATTTTTTGGCTCTTCGAATTCTTTATTTTTATATTTTTATGTACTGGTGGATATACTTTCCTAGTTCTGATCGTTTTATTTATATATAGTTCAGTTTTTAAATATTTGAATTTAATTGCTATAAATCTAAGTAGTCGATAAATTAAAGCCTCTTTCTCATCGAAATGTAGTCCTATTAAGTATTTCGTAATTAAATTAATAAGGATATGGGTTATGATTGTTATGTTCCTGTGCTGTACGTTTATATTATTATTTGGATTTTCTCTTCTATTTTCTTCTTTAAGTTTGATAATGTTTTTGTTCTTCCGTTAAAATCCTTACTCGTCATGTTTCGTTTGAGATGTTGAAACGTTAATATCATTGTGAATTTTCGAGATCTATTACTTTAGTAATTATTTCGTGAAGTGTCAATTTAATTGAGAGTACTGTTACTAAAAGTATTTAAGAATTGTGAGGAATATTTTTTGTAGAGAAAATTTGTGTAGTTTTGATGTTTTCTGCAATTTTCTTCTTCTACAAATTATTTAGCAGCTCGTGGTAAGTTTTTTTAACCGCTTTTTAAGTAGAAGATTCCTATAGGGCTCTTCTACTTCCTTTCATATCGTTCATAAATAAAATCAACACCCAGACAAGTGATATAACTAGAGAATTCTTCTACAGGGTGTAGAAGTGAGTACTGAAATTATGGGTATCATTTACATTATGCAATATTTCCTATTCTTGTCTTTTCAGGGCTTTTATCTTAGGTTATTTTACTATATTTTATTCCCTCCTCGTTTCAGCCTGGAACGATCTTGTTCAGTCTGGTCCTGTTACGCTAAGTGGTTGTCGAACAGGGTTATAGAGGTTATATAACAAGAAACCTCTTTTGGACTATCTGACCTTACCTCCTCGTGGACTCCGAGACAGACCATACATTATGGTTTTTCTGGCACCGCTTGCGCATCTGGTACTCTGAGTTGATCAATAAATCTTCGGAAAATACCCTTTGCGCTATAGAACTACAGATAAGTGCCAAAACTTGTGTATATTTAATTTTATTTTGTTTATCTGAAAATCTATTATCATCTTTAAATAATATTTTATGTAGCTATAATTTTTTTTGTGCGTGTCACAAGTATATTATATACGAATATTTTATCCTGTATTATCCCTACATAAAAAAAGTGTACATTAATTATAAAAAACTTGTATAGGTAAAAGTGATCACGGCCTGCAGAACTTTATTTTCATGTTATTTTTTACCATAAATGATTCTGATACACACTCATTATTGCTTTCGATAATACGTGTACCTGTAATTTGTTTAAATAATACTAATTGCCATATATACATTGTTTTTGTTTCTGTATTTTAAACTGTTATAATTTTGTACTAATTATCATTAAATAGCTACTGATATATTTAATTTTTTTTTCTTTTTACAAGTTAATATCTTTCCAATGCAATCAGTTTAAAATATTACCACCTTTCCAACCTACTCCTCCGCCGACCAGTTGGCCGGAGTGCGTGGCTACCATCGCCGCTCACTAAAACCTAATTTTTTTGTTGCTGGCGGCCCGTTGTGTGAAGGAAATTTAGTATATTATTGTATCGAGGAGAAATTCATGATTTCCAATTATTGTTATTAATATTCACAATTATATATATTATATGTTTATTATGTTATTAGGGCTAGCTCCGGTAATAAATTACCGATATCAACAAATATGAAGAGGAGAAAAGATACTTTCCGCTCAAGTTGTACACTAGACTTTTCTACGACTGTTTCAAAAATTACCAGAAAGTAGATGAAAAATAATCAAGTTTCCCGATTCTGTTTGTGAACTTTTGTTATCGCTCTGAGCGATTTCATTTTCTAGTTAGCCATGTTTCAAGGATATGGTTGTGTACCCTATCATATTCACTTTGCCCTTAGCCCATGGCAATGACTTTGCTATTCGCTCATTAGCAAATATCAACTTTCTGTTCTCAACTGACAGTGAAGGAAAGCCTCCCCTTTCAATGATGGTCGTAGAAAAAAATAATTTCGTAAAATTACTATTGCAGTTTTTCAAAAATGCTTATATCAATTTTATTTCCATAAGAAAATAAATGTACCTCACGAAAGCAATATAAGGGAATTTCTTATAAGGAAATAACGTTCTCAGAGCAAAAAGAAATTCGCTAAAACTTTTTTCATGTTATACAAAGCACCTGTAATTGACATTTCCTAGCGTTCTTGATAAATGTCTTTATCAATATATTTTTCAATTAATCAAACTCAAAGGTAGGTGAAACGGATTAATATGAAAGGTGAAATGGACTGATAGAAAAGCTGACAACAGAAAATGAATTCGTATTTTTTTTTATCACACCTATTTCATTTAATTTGAATAAATATAATAGAATATACAAGTTTATTTCATAGTGCCTTAATTTTCTAAAATTTTCTAAAAAGTTTTGAAGTATATGTATAGCAAAATATTAAGACAGATAGGTATACAGAATGTGGCACAAATTAATGTCACACACTTAATGGCAGTTTCTAGGCAGTAAATGATATGATCCAGTTTGTCTCTATCCAAATTCTTCTCATAAAAGGTCTATTTGTTTTAATACATAAGGTCAAGTTAAACCTAAAAGTTAAAACCAAATTTTCTTTGAAGTGGCATATCTGACAGTTCGCAATAAGAGATATTTTCTTTTAATTTTTAAATCTACGGCATATTTGGTGCGAAAATCTATCTCAGTCAATTTAAACTTGAAATAATATTCTTTCCAATATTTAAAAGTCACACACAAAGTAATGAAAACTGACACTTGCCTCCCTTCCTCCAGGAATTTCTCACAAAATCGCATTTTCTCATACATATTTTTTTTATAAAAAAATATATATATATATTTAGTTTTTTATATTTTATACTGTCATTCTTATCTGAATGCGCTGGTATAAAAGTTTTAGAATAAATCAATAACAATAGTTCCAATACATTTTATCACAGAAACTATTAAAACAACTACTCAATCTAGTTCATATTTTGAATAATGTAATTAAATATTTTTGTAAATAACATGTTCGCGAACCAGCCCCCCTGAAGAGTTCAGGAAGAATGAAAGTAGATATACATATATATCGAATAAGGGATTTTCGTTTTTGTATTGTAACTGGACGAAATCATTTCTTCAGTGTAAAAATTTTCCTTTTTGGTAAGTTAATATTTTTTTTGAATTTCATTATTTTTTTGCTTGTAATACTAAGAACACAGTTATTTAATTCAATGCAATTTTTGCTCTTAGATTGAGTAGTTATTTTAATAGTTTCTATGACAAAATGTATTGGAAGCATTGTTTTTATTTATTATATACCTAAAATTTGTATACTAGCACATTCAGATAAGAATGACAGTATAAAATATAAAAAACTATAGGTATTTATTAAAATGTGAAATTATAGTGTCAGTTTATTATCAAACTGATTTTCATTATTAAAATAAAATTATTAACGCTTATGACAAAACTGATGCAAATATAAAATTAATCAAAATTGATTTCAAGAAAAACAGTGTCAACTTGAGCAATGCAAGCATGTGATTTAACAAATATTTATAAATAACCAATTTATTTTTTTGTTCTTGATCATTGCCTGAACTTAAGACAGAAAATAATATTAATTAGAAAATTATTGTAAATAATTTTTTTATCCTTAAATTATATGCTCTACAAAACAATAGTTGAAAATATTATGGAATTACACAGCCCCAAAAAAAAATTTTTTCTGACCTAGCAACGAGACGAGTATATCCTTGTATTTTTGATCGCTCATTCCGAATCTGGGGTCAAAAAAGTCGTACACCCCCAAAAAAAAAATTTTAGAGCCAAAAAACACTCCCTGAATAGGGTATATATATGAGATAACGCTCTGAAAATGATGTTATCATTTTAATCAATCGTTTTGTTTAATATTTTCGGGAAAAATTGAATGTATTACGATAAGAATAAAGGTAAATTACAGCGTTCACCCTATCGGTATGAAACGCACCCCATAGAGGGTGAGAACCACCCTCATCTGCCACCAAACCAATTGATAACGACAATGACTGAAAAACATTTAAAAATGTTTAAGTTTCGTTAGGTTTGCAATAAACTGACGTAGAATTCACGTAATACCCCAAAACTACCCCTATAGCGTTATGAAATGGAAAAACTACTGTTGATCTCTGAAAAGAGACACGAAAGAACAACACAAACGACAGTCAGTAAGAAGATCGTTTTTTGAAAATAAAATTAAAATATACCATAAAAAAAAAATTAAAAAAAAGAAGAATTAAAAGCTACTAACTTAAGAGTACTTCTCACCCCCTTCAGGGATGCGTTTTATACCCAAATGGTGTTAAGATTGGTGACAAATGACTGCTAATATCCTAGCCATAAGGATCTCTGCAAATAAGAACATCCATATAATGAAATCGTTATCAAATTTTATGTTTTTTCCTTTCTTTTTTCTGTAATTGAAGTTAAGGGTTGTTTCTCAATGATATAGGGGTAGTTTTGGGGTATTAGGTGAATTCTACGTCAGTTTATTGCAAACCTAACGAAACTTAAACATTTTAAGATGTTTTTCAGTTATTGTCGTTATCAATTGGTTTGATGGCAGATGAGGGTGGTTCTCACCCTCCATGGGGGTGCGTTTCATATCGATAGGGTGAACGCTGCAATTCACCTTTATTTTTATCGTAACGATTCAGGGGGTGTTTTTTGTCTCTAAAATTTTTTTTGGGGGGTGTACGACTTTTTTTGACCCCGGATTCGGAATCAGCGATCAAAAATACATAAGGATATACTCGTCTCATTACTAGGTCAGAATTTTTTTTTGTGGGGCTGTGTTATTTTTGTAGGGGTATGTAGTTACCTTCCATTATTGCATACCTATCTTGTATGGTAATGTTAAAATACAAATAACTCCAAAATGATGGTTCCTATCGAAATTTAGTAACAGCACCTTTTTTGTGCAGTTTTTAACACTTTTCCTTCTTAAATGTATAAAGAATATGACAAATAAATTATAGCGAAAATTCACCTTCACCCCCTGTAACTACCCCTACACATCATGTTATTTAAATAAAAATTTGATAAAATTCGTAACATTTTGAAATTAATAAGGGGCAAAATTTTATTTTTGCAACTTAAGATATTTCGAATTTATTGGCAAATATCTATGTTGTATTTACCCCTTTTTAGGGGTTGTAGCTCCCTTTATGAACTGATTTAATGCTAATATTTATGTACAAAACTCAACTTATTTCTTCTAGTTCTATCATCCCCTTGAAGGAAGGTACTTAATTATGAGACACTCTGTATACATTTTTTAATTTCTATGATTCTGTATCTATCACAGTTTTCAACACATAGTAAGAAATGTGCAGAAAGCCTGACCTAAATTATTGTTTAGTGACAACTCCATCATTGTAACCAAGAGATAAATTCAGTTATTAAATGAAAGATTAGCTATTTCTGCGAAAGTCAGGATGCTAATTTATCAGAAAACAAATCCAATATTTATGCAAAGTTAGTTAAGGCTGTTGCGTTTCTATGATGGTGGAATGGGGGAAATAATGCGGGAAAGAAAATTGGCTTGGAGACAAGCAAAAGGCAAATTATGTTATGTAAAGAGGGTGCAAATAATTTACAGAATGCCTCGTTGTGTTTCAGGTAAACTTGAGTTACTCATTTTCATATTAATTAAATATTTAACTAGTCAACCCTTTTTGAAAATGTTATTTAATTATAACTAATTCAAATATCTTTATTCTCTGAAATTGAAAACATAAATCATATGTGGGGCAAGAGAAGCAACGTGGTTGAGTCATCTTGAAAATAAAACTTGCTATTGCTTTTTGTTTATCTATATGTCGCTATTTTCTCTTTATTAGTTTTTAAACTTACAGTATTTGTGTGATTATTTATTATTTTATAATAAATTCTAGAGACCAAAAATATATATTGGATATTAACTAATAAATAAATGTCACACTTCTCACTTTAATCTTAACCGACATAGCATGAAGTTTCAATGAAATTGTGACACACTGTATTGAACTTTCTTTTAAAGCCTCGATACCGTCTGGTTTCCAAATTAATCTTCTTTTGTTCCTTTTTTCCGTCAAAATTTATTTATAATTATTTATTGAAAAATTTGTTATATCTTGTAATTAAATATAACTTTTGGACAAATTAGAAATTGTTAAAAAATTAAAAAATTAAGCGGTGTGACATAGCCGCTCAACAGACAAATTATCTTAAGAAGAGTTTTTGAGATTAGATTTTCCCTTCCTTGATAAACAAAATTTATCAGCGAAGTATCTTTTTAATCATAGTTTTTTTAAACATTTTTATCAATTATTTTTAATGCTATTTTGTTATTTTTTAACCTAGGCATAAGTTTTTAATGACATGTATTAATTACATCCTATTTGATTTAGTATTTTAAGTTTAATTTTTACATATCAAATCGATTCCATCCCTATCCAGCCCTTCAATTGCCACGGAGGCGCGCATCGCACCATATATGTTTAGCTGGCTCTGGGCGTGGATGTCCAAATGTCGATTGTTTTGTGGATAATATTTAAATATATTGTTTTGATTGATTGGAGCTTTCTTTTTAATGTTTAATATATTTAGTAAATCTATTTTGATTTAAATAGATAATTTATATAACATAAGCAATATCGAAGACATTAACCTGAAAACTGAGACATTAAACTCTTATTTACTTTTCAAATGTTCACGTCCCCACCCATATACTAAAAACAGGACGCCAGCATCAACCCTCCATTACTTACACCATAATAAAAATGATTAATTTGAAACGAAAAGCTCATAAAAACATATCTACAAAACAAAACTGCAGCTTTTAGACAAATACGTGGAACTCAGAAATTATGTCAAAGGTGCTATTAGGGATGAAAAAAGTTTATATACGTTTTATTTTTGGACAAAAGTAAAAAATTATGTTAAAAGCTCTGGCAAAAACCTTGCACACAGTACCTGAAAATTTATTAAACCCTTGAAATTATCAACGATTTTTTGTAAACGTTGCAGATCAATCGGTTATAGACCCAAATGTTCTAAATTTGTATACGGATAGGAAATTTAATGACAACTTAACTTTTAACTTTAGTAATATAACATAGAGCGACATATATGACAGCATAAAAAGTATAAAATTTAAAGCGTATGGAGTAGATAACATGAACATATATATGATAAGTCTAGTCATCCCATATTGCATAGACGTGATTAAACAAATCTTCAATGAATCCATTGAACTACAAGTAAGTTCTAAATATATGGAAGCATGTCATTCCACTACCCAAAATTCCATTACCTGCATCGCTTAACGATTACGACCACTCAATATACTGCCTGCTATGTCAAAAATGCTTGAACGCATCCTTTACAACCAGATTATCAATTTCCTGAATCAAATAGAATACTACCTGACATTCAGTCTGGTTTACGCCCAGAAACATGCAACCAATTCAGCATTATTAAAAGAAGTTAATGACATTGCCACTACACTGGACAACTATGTGCTCAGTGTTAGTTCTCCTGGATTAAAGCAAAGCCTTCGATCTGGTTAACTTTCAGCTTATTAATAAGTAAATTAGGAATATTGGTCTTGGAGGTAATGCTCTACGGTGGTTCTACAGCTACCTACACGTAAGAATGCAAAGAGTGAAAATTGACAGCGACCAGTATATTCCAGTACGACAACAGTGAGTGGCGTACCTCAAGGGAGTATTCTGGACCATTGTTATTCTCAATCTTCACCTTTGACTTGCCCACTGTAATAAGTTACCGCCAGATACACCTTTACGCCGACGACGTACAACTATACAAAGCAGTTACTGTTTCACAGGCAGTGGAGGAAATCGCTCTAATAAATCAAGATTTACCCACTTCACAAACTGGTGTTGGTGAGAACGGTCTGCGCGTGAATCCAAATAAAACAGTTGCTTTATGTATAGGTAACGAACGGAATAGAAACGAAACATACGCGAGATAACGCAGTTGTAGTAAACGATGTATCGATTAACTGGGTAGATGTTGCAAAATCGTATCTCTACTTAGACAGCAGTTTAAGTTTTAACGAACACGTAAATCAAGTCAAAGATCATCTTTTCAGGTAATGGTTTCTATCATTGAAAGACGCTGGATGAGCAGACAAAACTCAGAATGTTTAAGGCCTCCGATCCCAACATTGATTACCAAACTGCAGTCTATTATAATTTTCGAGCAAAGTATAAAAAAAAAAAAAAATAAAAAAAAAAAAAAAAAAATTTAAAGGTGCCTTTGTTTATCCTCTTAAATAGACTCATTAAAACTACCCCTAGAATCGACATCAGGCGTAATGTTCCTCTATTCTATGTCTATACCTTTGTTTGATCTAAATGACGAAATTCTTCCAAGAGTCGTAAACTCGTATAACATACCTCAATTTTCAACTTAAAAGCATATGGTTGGATTTAAAATACGCTCTGTCTTGAAACGCTTTTAAACAGGCATTTATCTTAGTTTAATTCTCCAGTAACAACCCTAAACCCCCAGATTGTGTATCAACAAAAATAAGTACCTCTGTACGTTTTTCTCATGCTCTCATGTACACAAATCATTACAAAAATTGTTATGGTTTAATTGCGTAATTGTCTTAGTACTTTACTATCTTTTTATAGCAGTTTTTATATCCAATATTTAATTAAATAAATATTAAATATTTAAGTATCTAATAGGTATTTAAGTATGTATTAGGTATTTAATTAAGACCTTAATAAAGTATGTAGGCGTTAACTCGGAAACTACCGTACACGATTAGTAATTAATTAAGCATAATAATAATTAAGCATTAAGACCTAGTACCATTAATTTAAAAAGGGGGTCACATGTAAGTCCACTTACCCTGGAGAATCGCGGTTTCGGGTACTGGGGTCTCCCACCGCAAGTGTACGAGGGGTCCTTACCGTAATGTCGGGGTCGTCCATTAATAATAAATCATTTTTAAGGATTATTATTATGGTATAAGTGAGTTATATTATTTACATCGGGAAAAAATAATAATCATTTATTAGACGACAACCAAAACCGTATTTTAAATCTAATTTAAAAAAAAATCCGGTAATTTTAAAAATTTATTAAACTCAACGAGAAATCGAAAATTAATTCAAATTTTCGCTACGATTTTCATTAAGTGGAGTTATTAATAAATTGAATCATTGTGAAACCTTCCAACCAACCGACTCCTTCATACCCCCGTTTTCCGATGTTATAACTCTATGGTTTCAACGACCTTTTTATTTCGTTTTAAAAATTATTTAATGTTTATTACCCGCGTAAATTCAATTAAAAATTTGTATCGAAACCGCCAACATTAATTATCTTATTTTTAAATTTTAAATATATCGCATAAAAAGTGCCCCATACCGCAAAACAAATTTATATACCTAATATTTTTATTAACAACTCCAAAATATGGAGTTGTGATGATTTATTATATTAATATAATAATATAGTGGACAAACCCCGCCGATCTTAATTTATTTAGTTAATAGACGTAAAAAATAATTATTAATTATTACCAATAAATATTCACCTATTTCCAATATTTATTAAAAATAAACCCTTATGCTCCAATAAATCAATTGCAAATATTATTTCTCGCTCCTAACCTAATAAAGCACATTAACAGAAAACGGCCCAAAAAAACAATCCAAAAAGAACGGCGATAACAACTACGGCGAGAATGAACATAATTTACCTTTAAACAGTGTTAGTTCGATCAAATTATCCTCTTTTAAATTACGGACTGGTTTTCCTTACTTTTTTAACGTACCCATTATTTCCCGCCGAACACGAATTTCGCGAAAAAAGTTTGCGTTAAAACATTGCTGTTTACCCATCGAGGCGCAAATTGCCGTCATTTCCCCTCGCGCATTGAAAATTGCACCACCTGCGAACTAATATTTTGTGTTTATTGCAGACATCAAACCAATTCTTCGAATTCTTTTAACACTTCAATATTAATGGTTTTCCAAACTACCAGTAAGTTAATAGTTAAATATAAAGTTTTTACCAAATCAAGGGTAGTGCATATAAAGAGCAAAATACATAGCAAAACCAAAAGCATATTATTATTTTATTAGAAGTTATAATTTAATTATAAGTGGGATAGTAGGGCTACTCTAGCAATCAACCCACGATACAAAATGTAACGAGCCGTTGTACTACCTCAATGGTGGTGGGGAAACGTGCAAATTGTAATCATATTGAAATTTAGTTGCCTTTTAAATTTCAAGTCTCCTCTGTAGACAATATCATGAGCCGCCACTGATAGAGGTATATCGGGTTATTTATATTTATATATAAATCACGATAATATTACAATCAAAATCACTAAATAAAGAATAAAATTACCACTAAGAGTAACATCACAAGAATAGGTAACTTGTTGTTGTAGAGGTCGGGAGGCAGAGATAAATTACGTCAATTCCAGGGTTGCCTCCAGGTGATATGTTACCGCGTAAAATGTTTATGCATATAGGACACAATTATCTTACATTGTGGTTATTTTGGAGTGTTAGGTAACATCCAAAGTTAATAGGAAGAGGGCTGCGACGGGATTGTTTTTCAAAACCGTTTCGAATTTTTATTTTGCTGTCACAGCGTTTCCCCATAATTAAAAATATACACTGCACTGCAGTGCACGATATCTGCTATAGTGCTAGAGTTTGTAGTTTCTTGTACTTTAGACAAAATGAGGTGTCCGCGCATTGAAGAATTTTCCTCCAATGCACCCACTAAATCATTTGCCACCTTCCAGCCACAGGCATTGGATGGTTTCATCTCCATTAATTCAGACGTATTTCAGTTTAGTATATATTTTTTTGTTTAATACACATTTTTGTAATAAATATATGTTTTCTTAGTGTAGTTTCCGGGTATACTCCCGCGTAGGTGATAGGCCCCGAGAGCAACAGAGCGTAACATAGGTAGAGTATATAAAGAACTGCCAGATCCAGAAAACGTCATTTCAGTTCGAGTTACCAGAAGCCGCAGTAAGCAGTTATCTGTTAGAACCTGAAGATGGCAGATGAGATTCTGCCAGGAAACGTCGATTCAGACAACCACGGTCCCTCTCGGGGCCTATCACCTACGCGGGAGTATACCCGGAAAACGAATTTAACATTCACCACCCGCGAAAACCTGAAAAACAACATATATATATATATATATATATATATATATATATATATATATATATATATATATATATATATATATATATATTTATATATATATATATATATATATATATATATATATATATATATATATATATATATATATATATATAGGAGGCTTGAAACTTAAAAAGGCAACTAAATTTCAATATGATTAAAATTTGGACATTTCCCCACCACCCTTGAGGTAGTACAATGGCGCGTTACAATTTTTTGTCGTGGGTTGATCGTCAGAGTAGCCCTACTATCCCACTTATAATTAAATTATAACTTCTAATAAAAAGAAATATGCTGCTTTTACGGTACCCACAACGAAAATACCCCTTCTTTGCCCATGCTACCCACATGACGGTAAAAAGCTTTATATTTAACTGTTAACTTGCAGTACAGTTTGGAAAACTGTTATGTTGGAGTGTTTAAAGGAATTCAAAGAATACCTATTAATCTTAATAAACACAAAATAATTTTTTGGAGAAATACTGCAATAGTCAATGCGCGAATGTGATATTTTGGCAATTTGCGCCTCAGTCTCTAGACGGCCGTGGCTGAACGGAAACTTTTCACCCGAAATTCGTGTTCAGCTGGCAAAAATGGGTACGTTAAAAAAAGTAGGAAAATCAGACTTCCGTAATTTAAAAGACCATAATTTGATCGAACAACACTGTTTAAAGAAAAATTATGTTCATTCTCTTTTGTAATCGTCATATCCGTACCTATTAAGAAATTTATTCTGTGCTAATTTCTGTTAATGTGCTTTATTAGGTTAAACGAGAGAAATAGATATTTGCAATTGATATATTGGAGCATAAGTTTTGACACAATGATGGAAATAGGACAATATTTGTGGTATGGAGAAATTATTTTTTTACGTCTGTGCTAAATAGAATGAAAATCAGTAGAGTTTGTCCACATATTAACATATTAATATGGCAATCATCACAACTCCATATTTTTGGAGTTGTTAATAAAATCATTAGGTATATAAATTTGTTTTGCAGTGTTTACGGACATTTTAATAGGCACTTTTTATGCGATATATTTAAAATTTAAAAATAACAGGAAACTCAATGTTGGCAGTTTTCGATACAAATTTTTCATTAAATTTACTTTAACAAGAAACGTTAAACAATTTTTAAAAATGCAACCGGATATTAAACCGTCGATTGAAAATACACTGTTAACATCGGAAGCTTTTCTGAAATTCTCGGTTGATTGAAAATTTCACAATGATTCAATTTATTATTTCTTTACTTAGTGAAATCTAGCGAAAATTGCAATGAACTCATTTCATTGAGTTTAACAAATTTTAAAATTACCGGATGAAGTTTAAATTAGATTTAAAATACATTTTGTTGTCGTCCTATGTATTATTATTATTTTTTCAAGATGTAAATAATATAACTTCCTTATATAATAATAATAATAATCATAAAATGATTTATTGTGTAAGACGATGACATTACAAATGACAAAAGGTACACAAGAGGTAAGAGATTTGGCTACAAGCCATTCTTCTACTCCCTACCTGTAGGTACATGTGAAATTTTAAGTAGGTACTAGATGCTTAATGCTAATTATTATTATGCTTAATTATTACTAATCGTGTACGGTAGTTTCAAGAAAAAGTGCTACATGCTTAATTAGGTGCTTAATTAAATACTTAATACATACTTAAATGCTTAATACATACTTAAATATTTAATATTTATTTAATTAAATATTGGATATAAAAACTGCTATAAAAAAAAGTAAGCTACTAAAAACTAATTACACTATTAAAAAACATAACAACTGTGGTAATGAACATGAGAACATGAGAAAAACAGTAGGAGCTAATTAGAAACATTGTACACAATTGGTAATCAGCTCTTTTAGTTTTTACAAAAGTTACTGGAGGTAAACTAAGTATATTCGAATCCCTGTTTAAAAGCTTGTTCAAAAGGCAAGGAGCCGTATAGGAAAATGAGCCGGTGTACTTAGAAGTTGAAAATTGGGGTATGTTATACGAGTTTACTCTTAGATTTACGTCGTGGACATCGGAGTTTCTAGTCAATAGATCATATAGATATGATGGAATTTTATATTTACATAACTTATATAGGAACATTACATACAGATATTCGATTCTAATGGACAGCTTTGGTTCAGATAGTCTATTCAAGTGTAGTGTGATATGATCTCTGTAGGGTATACAACAAACAAACCGCATACATGCATTTTGGATTCTCTGAATTTTTTTGCTGATTATAGTTAGGTAGAAAATTATAATAGACTGGACTACAATAATCAATATTGGGATATATTAGAGCCTTAAACATTCTGAGTTTTGTCTGCTCATCGAGCACATCTTTTAAATGATAGAGAAACTTCAACCTGAAAAATGATCTTTTAAAGACTTGATTTACGTGTTCGTTAAAACTTAAACTGCTGTCTAAGTAGAGACCAAGATTTTTTGCAACATCTACCCAGTTAATCGATACATCGTTTACTACAACTGCATTATTCTCGCGTATGTTGTTTCTATTCCGTTCGTTACCTATACATAAAGCAACTGTTTTATTTGGATTCACGCGCAGACCGTTCTCGCAACACCAGTTTGTGAAATTGGGTAAATCTTGATTTATTAGAGCGATTTCCTCCACTGCCTGTGAAACAGTAACTGCTTTGTATAGTTGTACGTCGTCGGCGTAAAGGTGTATCTGGCAGTAATTTATTACAGTGGGCAAGTCAAAGGTGAAGATTGAGAATAACAATGGTCCCAGAATACTCCCTTGAGGTACGCCACTCACTGTTGTCCTGTACTGGGAATACTGGTCGCTGTCAATTTTCCTCTTTGCATTCTTTCGTGTAGGTAGCTGTAGAACCACCGTAGAGCATTACCTCCAAGACCAATATATCCTAATTTACTTATTAATAGCTGAAAGTTAACCAGATCGAAGGCTTTGCTTTAATCCAGGAGAACTAACACTGAGCACATAGAATTGTCCAGTGTAGTGGCAATGTCATTAACTACTTTTAATAATGCTGAATTGGTTGCATGTTTCTGGCGAAAACCTGACTGAATGTCAGGTAGTATTCTGTTTGATTCCAGGAAATTGATAATCTGGTTGTAAAGGATGCGTTCAAGCATTTTTGACATAGCAGGCAGTATATTAATTGGTCGTAAATCGTTAAGCGATGCAGGTAATGGAATTTTGGGTAGTGGAATGACATGCTTCCATATATTTGGAACTATGCCCAGTTCAATGGATTCATTGAAGATTTGTTTAATCACGTCTATGCAATATGGGATGACTAGACTTATCATATATATGTTCATGTTATCTACTCCATACGCTTTAAATTTTATACTTTTTATGCTGTCATATATGTCGCTCTCTGTTATATTACTAAAGTTAAAAGTTAAGTTGTCATTAAATTTCCTATCCGTATACAAATTTAGAACATTTGGGTCTATAACCGATTGATCTGCAACGTTTACAAAAAAATCGTTGATAATTTCAGGGTTTAATAAATTTTCAGGTACTGTGTGCAAGGTTTTGCCAGAGCTTTTTAACATAATTTTTACTTTTGTCCAAAGTAAAACGTATATAAGCTTTTTTCATCCCTAATAGCACCTTTGACATAATTTCTGAGTTCCACGTAGTATTGTCTAAAAGCTGCAGTTTTGTTTTGTAGATATTTTTTATGAGCTTTTCGTTTCAAATTAATCATTTTTATTATGGTGTAAGTAATGGAGGGTTGATGCTGGCGTCCTGTTTTAGTATATGGGTGGGGGCGTGAACATTGAAAAGTAAGATAAGAGTTTAATGTCTCAGTTTCAGGTTAATGTCTTCGATATTGCTTATGTTATATAAATTATCTATTTAAATCAAAATAGATTTACTAAATATATTAAACATTAAAAGAAAGCTCCAATCAATCAAAACAATATATTTAAATATTATCCACAAAACAATCGACATTTGGACATCCACGCCCAGAGCCAGCTAAACATATATGGTGCGATGCGCGCCTCCGTGGCAATTGAAGGGCTGGATAGGGATGGAATCGATTTGATATGTAAAAATTAAACTTAAAATACTAAATCAAATAGGATGTAATTAATACATGTCATTAAAAACTTATGCCTAGGTTAAAAAATAACAAAATAGCATTAAAAATAATTGATAAAAATGTTTAAAAAACTATGATTAAAAAAGATACTTCGCTGATAAATTTTGTTTATCAAGGAAGGGAAAATCTAATCTCAAAAACTCTTCTTAAGATAATTTGTCTGTTGAGCGGCTATGTCACACCGCTTAATTTTTAATTTTTTAACAATTTCTAATTTGATCCAAAAGTTATATTTAATTACAAGATATAACAAATTTTTCAATAAATAATTATAAATAAATTTTGACGGAAAAAAGGAACAAAAGAAGATTAATTTGGAAACCAGACGGTATCGAGGCTTTAAAAGAAAGTTCAATACAGTGTGTCACAATTTCATTGAAACTTCATGCTATGTCGGTTAAGATTAAAGTGAGAAGTGTGACATTTATTTATTAGTTAATATCCAATATATATTTTTTGGTCTCTAGAATTTATTATAAAATAATAAATAATCACACAAATACTGTAAGTTTAAAAACTAATAAAGAGAAAATAGCGACATATAGATAAACAAAAAGCAATAGCAAGTTTTATTTTTCAAGATGACTCAACCACGTTGCTTCTCTTGCCCCACATATGATTTATGTTTTCAATTTCAGAGAATAAAGATATTTGAATTAGTTATAATTAAATAACATTTTCAAAAAGGGTTGACTAGTTAAATATTTAATTAATATGAAAATGAGTAACTCAAGTTTACCTGAAACACAACGAGGCATTCTGTAAATTATTTGCACCCTCTTTACATAACATAATTTGCCTTTGCTTGTCTCCAAGCCAATTTTCTTTCCGCATTATTTCCCCCATTCCACCATCATAGAAACGCAACAGCCTTAACTAACTTTGCATAAATATTGGATTTTGTTTTCTGATAAATTAGCATCCTGACTTTCGCAGAAATAGCTAATCTTTCATTTAATAACTGAATTTATCTCTTGGTTACAATGATGGAGTTGTCACTAAACAATAATTTAGGTCAGGCTTTCTGCACATTTCTTACTATGTGTTGAAAACTGTGATAGATACAGAATCATAGAAATTAAAAAATGTATACAGAGTGTCTCATAATTAAGTACCTTCCTTCAAGGGGATGATAGAACTAGAAGAAATAAGTTGAGTTTTGTACATAAATATTAGCATTAAATCAGTTCATAAGGAGCACAACCCCTAAAAAGGGGTAAATACAACATAGATATTTGCCAATAAATTCGAAATATCTTAAGTTGCAAAAATAAAATTTTGCCCCTTATTAATTTCAAAATGTTACGAATTTTATCAAATTTTTATTTAAATAACATGATGTGTAGGGGTAGTTACAGGGGTGAAGGTGAATTTTCGCTATAATTTATTTGTCATATTCTTTATACATTTAAGAAGGAAAAGTGTTAAAAACTGCACAAAAAAGGTGCTGTTACTAAATTTCGATAGGAACCATCATTTTGGAGTTATTTGTATTTTAACATTACCATACAAGATAGGTATGCAATAATGGAAGGTAACTACATACCCCTACAAAAATAACACAGCCCCACAAAAAAAAAATTCTGACCTAGTAATGAGACGAGTATATCCTTATGTATTTTTGATCGCTGATTCCGAATCCGGGGTCAAAAAAGTCATTGCACCCCCAAAAAAAATTTTAGAGACAAAAAACACCCCTGAATCGTTACGATAAAAATAAAGGTGAATTGCAGCGTTCACCCTATCGATATGAAACGCACCCCCATGGAGGGTGAGAACCACCCTCATCTGCCATCAAACCAATTGATAACGACAATAACTGAAAAACATCTTAAAATGTTTAAGTTTCGTTAGGTTTGCAATAAACTGACGTAGAATTCACCTAATACCCCAAAACTACCCCTATATCATTGAGAAACAACCCTTAACTTCAATTACAGAAAAAAGAAAGGAAAAAACATAAAATTTGATAACGATTTCATTATATGGATGTTCTTATTTGCAGAGATCCTTATGGCTAGGATATTAGCAGTCATTTGTCACCAATCTTAACACCATTTGGGTATAAAACGCATCCCTGAAGGGGGTGAGAAGTACTCTTAAGTTAGTAGCTTTTAATTCTTCTTTTTTTTAATTTTTTTTATGGTATATTTTAATTTTATTTTCAAAAAACGATCTTCTTACTGACTGTCGTTTGTGTTGTTCTTTCGTGTCTCTTTTCAGAGATCAACAGTAGTTTTTCCATTTCATAACGCTATAGGGGTAGTTTTGGGGTATTACGTGAATTCTACGTCAGTTTATTGCAAACCTAACGAAACTTAAACATTTTTAAATGTTTTTCAGTCATTGTCGTTATCAATTGGTTTGGTGGCAGATGAGGGTGGTTCTCACCCTCTATGGGGGTGCGTTTCATACCGATAGGGTGAACGCTGTAATTTCCTTTATTCTTATCGTAATACATTCAATTTTTCCCGAAAATATTAAACAAAACGATTGATTAAAATGATAACATCATTTTCAGAGCGTTATCTCATATATATACCCTATTCAGGGAGTGTTTTTTGGCTCTAAAATTTTTTTTGGGGTGTACGACTTTTTTGACCCCAGATTCGGAATGAGCGATCAAAAATACAAGGATATACTCGTCTCGTTGCTAGGTCAGAAAAAATTTTTTTTTGTGGGGCTGTGTAATTCCATAATATTTTCAACTATTGTTTTGTAGAGCATATAATTTAAGGATAAAAAAAATTATTTACAATAATTTTCTAATTAATATTATTTTCTGTCTTAAGTTCAGGCAATGATCAAGAACAAAAAAATAAATTGGTTATTTATAAATATTTGTTAAATCACATGCTTGCATTGCTCAAGTTGACACTGTTTTTCTTGAAATCAATTTTGATTAATTTTATATTTGCATCAGTTTTGTCATAAGCGTTAATAATTTTATTTTAATAATGAAAATCAGTTTGATAATAAACTGACACTATAATTTCACATTTTAATAAATACCTATAGTTTTTTATATTTTATACTGTCATTCTTATCTGAATGTGCTAGTATACAAATTTTAGGTATATAATAAATAAAAACAATGCTTCCAATACATTTTGTCATAGAAACTATTAAAATAACTACTCAATCTAAGAGCAAAAATTGCATTGAATTAAATAACTGTGTTCTTAGTATTACAAGCAAAAAAATAATGAAATTCAAAAAAAATATTAACTTACCAAAAAGGAAAATTTTTACACTGAAGAAATGATTTCGTCCAGTTACAATACAAAAACGAAAATCCCTTATTCGATATATATGTATATCTACTTTCATTCTTCCTGAACTCTTCAGGGGGCTGGTTCGCGAACATGTTATTTACAAAAATATTTAATTACATTATTCAAAATATGAACTAGATTGAGTAGTTGTTTTAATAGTTTCTGTGATAAAATGTATTGGAACTATTGTTATTGATTTATTCTAAAACTTTTATACCAGCGCATTCAGATAAGAATGACAGTATAAAATATAAAAAACTAAATATATATATATATTTTTTTATAAAAAAAATATGTATGAGAAAATGCGATTTTGTGAGAAATTCCTGGAGGAAGGGAGGCAAGTGTCAGTTTTCATTACTTTGTGTGTGACTTTTAAATATTGGAAAGAATATTATTTCAAGTTTAAATTGACTGAGATAGATTTTCGCACCAAATATGCCGTAGATTTAAAAAATTAAAAGAAAATATCTCTTATTGCGAACTGTCAGATATGCCACTTCAAAGAAAATTTGGTTTTAACTTTTAGGTTTAACTTGACCTTATGTATTAAAACAAATAGACCTTTTATGAGAAGAATTTGGATAGAGACAAACTGGATCATATCATTTACTGCCTAGAAACTGCCATTAAGTGTGTGACATTAATTTGTGCCACATTCTGTATACCTATCTGTCTTAATATTTTGCTATACATATACTTCAAAACTTTTTAGAAAATTTTAGAAAAATTAAGGCACTATGAAATAAACTTGTATATTCTATTATATTTATTCAAATTAAATGAAATAGGTGTGATAAAAAAAAATACGAATTCATTTTCTGTTGTCAGCTTTTCTATCAGTCCATTTCACCTTTCATATTAATCCGTTTCACCTACCTTTGAGTTTGATTAATTGAAAAATATATTGATAAAGACATTTATCAAGAACGCTAGGAAATGTCAATTACAGGTGCTTTGTATAACATGAAAAAAAGTTTTAGCGAATTTCTTTTTTGCTCTGAGAACGTTATTTCCTTATAAGAAATTCCCTTATATTGCTTTCGTGAGGTACATTTATTTTCTTATGGAAATAAAATTGATATAAACATTTCTGAAAAAACTACACCTATAATAATTTTACGAAATTATTTTTTTCTACGACCATCATTGAAAGGGGAGGCTTTCCTTCACTGTCAGTTGAGAACAGAAAGTTGATATTTGCTAATGAGCGAATAGCAAAGTCATTGCCATGGGCTAAGGGCAAAGTGAATATGATAGGGTACACAACCATATCCTTGAAACATGGCTAACTAGAAAATGAAATCGCTCAGAGCGATAACAAAAGTTCACAAACAGAATCGGGAAACTTGATTATTTTCATCTACTTTCTGGTAATTTTTGAAACAGTCGTAGAAAAAGTCTAGTGTACAACTTGAGCGGAAAGTATCTTTTCTCCTCTTCATATTTGTTGATATCGGTAATTTATTACCGGAGCTAGCCCTAATAACATAATAAACATATAATATATATAATTGTGAATATTAATAACAATAATTGGAAATCATGAATTTCTCCTCGATACAATAATATACTAAATTTCCTTCACACAACGGGCCGCCAGCAACAAAAAAATTAGGTTTTAGTGAGCGGCGATGGTAGCCACGCACTCCGGCCAACTGGTCGGCGGAGGAGTAGGTTGGAAAGGTGGTAATATTTTAAACTGATTGCATTGGAAAGATATTAACTTGTAAAAGAAAAAAATTAAATATATCAGTAGCTATTTAATGATAATTAGTACAAAATTATAACAGTTTAAAATACAGAAACAAAAACAATGTATATATGGCAATTAGTATTATTTAAACAAATTACAGGTACACGTATTATCGAAAGCAATAATGAGTGTGTATCAGAATCATTTATGGTAAAAAATAACATGAAAATAAAGTTCTGCAGGCCGTGATCACTTTTACCTATACAAGTTTTTTATAATTAATGTACACTTTTTTTATGTAGGGATAATACAGGATAAAATATTCGTATATAATATACTTGTGACACGCACAAAAAAAATTATAGCTACATAAAATATTATTTAAAGATGATAATAGATTTCTCAGATAAACAAAATAAAATTAAATATACACAAGTTTTGGCACTTATCTGTAGTTCTATAGCGCAAAGGGTATTTTCCGAAGATTTATTGATCAACTCAGAGTACCAGATGCGCAAGCGGTGCCAGAAAAAACCATAATGTATGGTCTGTCTCGGAGTCCACGAGGAGGTAAGGTCAGATAGTCCAAAAGAGGTTTCTTGTTATATAACCTCTATAACCCTGTTCGACAACCACTTAGCGTAACAGGACCAGACTGAACAAGATCGTTCCAGGCTGAAACGAGGAGGGAATAAAATATAGTAAAATAACCCTAAGATAAAAGCCCTGAAAAGACAAGAATAGGAAATATTGCATAATGTAAATGATACCCATAATTTCAGTACTCACTTCTACACCCTGTAGAAGAATTCTCTAGTTATATCACTTGTCTGGGTGTTGATTTTATTTATGAACGATATGAAAGGAAGTAGAAGAGCCCTATAGGAATCTTCTACTTAAAAAGCGGTTAAAAAAACTTACCACGAGCTGCTAAATAATTTGTAGAAGAAGAAAATTGCAGAAAACATCAAAACTACACAAATTTTCTCTACAAAAAATATTCCTCACAATTCTTAAATACTTTTAGTAACAGTACTCTCAATTAAATTGACACTTCACGAAATAATTACTAAAGTAATAGATCTCGAAAATTCACAATGATATTAACGTTTCAACATCTCAAACGAAACATGACGAGTAAGGATTTTAACGGAAGAACAAAAACATTATCAAACTTAAAGAAGAAAATAGAAGAGAAAATCCAAATAATAATATAAACGTACAGCACAGGAACATAACAATCATAACCCATATCCTTATTAATTTAATTACGAAATACTTAATAGGACTACATTTCGATGAGAAAGAGGCTTTAATTTATCGACTACTTAGATTTATAGCAATTAAATTCAAATATTTAAAAACTGAACTATATATAAATAAAACGATCAGAACTAGGAAAGTATATCCACCAGTACATAAAAATATAAAAATAAAGAATTCGAAGAGCCAAAAATTATAATTAGCTAACTTGTTTTAGGTAAAATAAAATTTCACTGAGAATTGGTCTATCATTGATCACTAGTAGGCAGCCAATTATTCGACGGTGATTGTTACAACATTTTAAATATTTTAGTACCTAATAAACAAAAGTACAAGTAGATTGGTATATGTATAAAGTGTTAATTATAATAATTATTATAGTGTTCATTGTTCATTCCGTATTCACACTTGCACTTTTCGTGCTTATAGAGCTGCAAAGTCTTTAATTAATTCAGCTACATCTAGTTATTCACCAACAGCATGTTCAATTGACATAAAATCAACTCTAATTTGGAGAAATTTCTCTCTCCCAATGCCACTGATACAGGTAATGTCAAGAATATCCTTAGGCTACACTTACGATGAGATAAAGGTTGATCAATTTTTGGTCATAAATATATTAAAGGACCTGTGCAGGATTCATTTTAGGAGTGTCAGGTAATTACTGACAGACCATGTAGTTCTTCAAATAACTCTATACCATCAATATCGAAATCGTCTCCATCACTTAAAATGATTTCTAAGTCTTTGGAATTTTTAATTAAATCCCGTTGTACTAAATTTTTTCTAATCTTGAAATTCGTAGATAAGAACCAACGCAAGGTCAAATTGGCACCCTCTTGAGACAAGCACTCTGAGCAGACGCCCATCTTACCAACCTCTTGGATAAGCCTGTGAGCCATATGTTTCTTGAATCTAGTTTGAATGGATCGTCTAGTCTATCCAACATACTTTTGATTACAACGACTTTTCGTTTGTTTCAATTTTATCTTTTGGAATGCCTCAAATTTGTGGTAGTTTATTTCCCGATGAATGAACTCTGTCATTGCTATATTTTTAAAAATTTTAGCAATACCATGGATAAATCGAGGATCGGATGGAATCGATATAAATTTCTGATTTTCTTTCATTTTGAGGTCGAAGAATTTCGAAATTACATTAAATTTACGTTTCTATTTGTTTTATCAAACTAACAGAATACTCATACTTACAGGTATATCCTTAATCAATGCATTTTCTTCTTCAAACCTCTCCTTACTGAAGGGAAATCCTAATAGGCGATAAACCAGAAAATTAAAACAAACTGGCCATTTTGTTGAGCACAATGATGAGTCCTTTTGGATTTATATTAAATTACTGGTATATTTTTTGTATATATCAAATTCTAACTTATTTTTAATATCTTTAATTATCTGAAAATAGCAGTTGTCCCCACTTTTCAATTCCATATATGAATTTAACTGACGCGAATGGACTGTTTAATTTAGATACAATGTTTTCAATTCAGTGTATTTTTATTAAACACTGCAGAAATATTATTCACATACCTAAGCCAAACTCTGGGGATATACTCGAACTCTTCTGCTTCTGGTTCGAATCTGTTCATGAAGAGAACGGCAATAAATGTTGACAAAGAGTTACCCATTGCTGTATCTTCATGTTCTTCGAAGAAATTATCACAGCATCGAATGAGAAACGCGAGTTGAGTGTAGTATGTATAAAACTACATTATTTTTAACATATTAACAGAACATAATAGGTTTTATCAATTCTTTGGCAGTAACAACTAAACTTAAGATTTAATATTTCTTTACTAGGCAATAAGATGATAGAAACCGACGAAAATTACCATAATGTTATTTACTTATTTTATTTAAAAAAAATTGTGTTTATGAAATTTACAAGTTGTTTGCTTTAATTAAATGTTTATTACATATTGCATTAAGCGACAAATTCACCTCGTTTCTAAATTTTCTATACGAAAACATGCACCACAATTAAAATTAAAAATCGACACACTAGGCATGTCCCTCAAACATATCCTTATTTAGCGACATTAGGGAATGTGTAGCCTTTAACAGCATTAACGGATCGTTTTCAAATTGTCTACACTTTATTTCTAAATGGTATACTTTAGGTGAGCTACCTAAAAATTTTTAAACAAATAACTCCCTAATAGATAAAGATCATCTTTATGGTAAATTCATACATAGTTTATTCTTTATCCTAATTAATTGGCATAAATGCGAGATATTCATGCCATATTATTGAATAGCTTTGTGCAGCTGTGTCTCATGTGACAGCCGCTCAAATACGTCCATTTAACTAATGAAAATGTTAGTGCTGGTACACATTAGCAAATGAAATTATTAGTTGTGTATTGGGTTCTTGATTTAGGTTATTACTTATTAAAAATTCACAAAAAATATAGGGTGGTCCTGCACATATTTTCCTTCGTGACGTAATTTCACGCGTAAATTGCAAAATTATGAAATTTACTGCTGAATTAAGTTTTTCCCTTAGTTTTATTATCCTTACTCCTATTTGGGTTCGATCACATATTTTACATTTATAGAGATAAAGTGAGCGGTAGTAAACAAGTAAAAAGGCATTTTTCTTCAGCAAAGTATCATCCACGTGAAACATATGACAAAATGTTGTACAGAAAAGATGTTCAAAACCAAAAAACTTCTTAAATTGAGCATTCTACCGAATATACAAAAATATGGTGGTAAGTTTTTCAAAACATAAATCATTTTTATACTATTTGAAGTAATTTTTATATGGCACTAATATTTATAATAATTCCTTATCTCCTACAATAATTTAAAAAATTATAAACACTTTTTATTACTTGTCTAATTTTCACTTTATTTGTTATTTTTATTAACACACTTTTTTATTATTAGCTTCACTTGTATGTTTGTTTGCTTGTTTGCTTGTTTGTTTGTAACCGACTCTTTTTGGACTCGATTTTGACCCACTTTAAACGTACAGATTTAATTGAAACTTTGTATACTTATGAAGAACCGGTAACAATACAATAATTTGATAAGTTTATATCATTATCCTGATCAGGATCGCTAGTCCTTTTTCACGTATTCTCTGAGTGAGAGCAAACGCTTAATATATAAGTACATTCTGCGGTTGTCACCAGGGTAGCGGTGGTCGAGCGGGCTAAGGCAGTCGACGCGAAATGACAGACTCCTCCGGCGTGAGTTCGAACCCCACGGCTGAAATAAAAAATTCTTTTTTTTCAGAAATATCTGTTGGATCGTAATATGTTATAATATCAGCATCAATAAGTAATATAAATATAGTTTAAACAACTAAAAAAACACGCTTTATAGCACATCAAACTAAAAGTTAAAATAAATATAGTTTAAAAAAGCTAAAAAACACGCTTTTAAAACACATCAAACTAAAAAGTGAAAAATAATTATTAATATAAATCCGAAACAATAATGAACGAAAAATACTAGTATTACAGAAAAAAAAGCGTGAGTTCGAACCCCACGGCTGAAATAAAAAAAAATTTTTTTTTTCAGAAATATCTGTTGGATCGTAATATGTTATATCAGCATCAATAAGCAATATAAATATAGTTTAAACAACTAAAAACACGCTTTCATAGCACATCAAACTAAAAAGTTAAAAATAAATATAGTTTAAAAAAGCATAAAAACACGCTTTTAAAACACATCAAACTAAAAAGTGAAAAATAATTATTAATATAAATTCATAATAAATCAGCGAAAACACTATGCACATTATTGTGAAAAAAGCGTGGGCGCTTTGTGCCATATTTTTCGTATATCGAGTAACTTCACGCCTTTTTCACAATAATACTAGTATTTTTCGTTCATTATTGTTTTCAGTTTATATTAATAATTATTTTTCACTTTTTTTAGTTTGATGTGCTTTAAAAGCGTGTTTTTAGTTTTTAAACTATATTTATTACAACTGGTTTCGTCCTCTCTGACATTTTCATGTAAACTAAAAATACATACAATAAGATTTACTTTCATTTAAATATAAACTGAACGGAATAGAAGGATGGGGTCAATTTTATGGCCATTTATATAATTAAATTTGTACAGATGTTATGTCTTTAAATTCCGGGGTTTTTCAAGATAGTAACACCCATTATGGTGTGACTTTTATTAACAGCATTAGGTTATCTGAACAAGTTTAACACGAGAATCATTTAAATCTATTTGATCGTTTATTATGTTGTAACTTTATTCCTATTTAATTTATTAATTTCTAGCACTTCTAATAAATTAAGTTTTTCACTTTTCCCACAAACGTAATATTTTACGAAAAAATTCCCACCCTATTGTATGACCTGAATCTGTTAGGGTATTTATAAAAGTTAGAATGTTGTTTGTGTGTGAATATGTTCCCTTTATCTTATCAACTCCGATCTACCTACATATGAGGCGTTCCAAAAAAAAAATCTAACCGATATACACCACATTTTTAGAGATATCACTAAAAAATGTAGTGTATATTGGATATGGGCTCTCGGGAAAAACCCCTCACCAGCCAGTTAAACAAGCAGAACGTATCAAGAAGGAAAAAAGAAACACATCTACAAACAAAAAAAAACCAACTTTTATAAAAACCTCATAAACCCCAGTCATACAATAACTGATAACCATCAACCTAAAATACTATGTATTTTTGGGGAAATTAAAAAAATTTATTTTTTTTAAATAATATAAAAAATTAAATATGAATAAAAATTATAAATAAGACTAAACGACCAAAAAAATTTAAATAATTCTCCAATTATAAATAAACTCCAACCCTGTTAATAAAAAATACAACATAAAAAAATTTATTACTTTCAAAAAACCTAAATTTAAAGAAACAAAACCTATACAAATTTAAGTTTTAACAACTATAAAATAAACTATCCTTTTTCCAATTTTTATTTTTTTTTTATTGATGGAAAAAAAACAGAAAATTTTATCTCATTAACAAAAATCCACATAAGGAGAACCCACCTTTCAAAAACAAAAAAAAAAAACCCAAACCACTAAGTAATAAAAAAAGTATATATTTTTTAAATTTAAATAGATTTTCACCAAGTAACTTTATTCCTCAATCAACTTTTTTTTCCTACAAAAATGTCTCAACTTTTTAAATTAAATTTGTATATATGTGTATTTGAATCTCAATGCATTCCCAAATTTGTTCAGGTAAAAGCATTCCGTGACTTCGTGTAATAAATCTCCAGTAATACTGTCAGTTTCTTTTATAGTTCCCTCTACTTTCATTTTCTACATTAAGTTATTGCCAAAAGAAACATCCAGAGCCGTCAACTCGTCTCCAGTCTTACTACTTTCATTGAGATGGAAAGGGTACCGCATTTATTACTGACATATTTCAAAGTACATACATGTTGTTAATTAAAATAAATGAACAAAAAGTATGTCAATTTATTTGAAAAATTAATGCAGTTATTATTTAAATAATTAATTTTTAAAAATAACGTTAGGTAAGTGTCCCCCACGGGTTCTAATGCATTCTCCAAACAATTCGCTCGTGAAAACTTCTCATTATTTCATTCAATATTGCTAGTTATCAGTCGAATTTCTCACGTAATTGAGTCTCTCAGTTCTTGAAGAGCTCGAGGACGACCATATCTTCTTCGTATGTGCGAAATATCAAAATGCTTCTAGTAGATTAATTACAATATTGCAGAGAACTGCAAATGTGTTGGTACCATTTAATATTCTAAGCTTATTATATATAGATAGGATCAGAAAATTTATAAATATATAATAAATTTTTAAAAAAAAGTCGTTCAAAAGTTGAATTTTAGGTTAGCTTTGTTTACCTTTTATGTTTTTTCCTACTAACTGTGGTCCACCCTATATTGCCTAATTTAAAATGTCTTGATAGACCGCAGGAGAAGAAGCATGTGACCCTGTTATATCCTTTTCGTTTATCATCTTTAATTTTATTTTTTTTTTTTCTTTTTGTTATGTTAGTCATAGGTTTTCGGGAAATTAGCAAGGCATTAGATAATATTTTGTTATATATTTAATATTTAAGTACATTGCGGCTGGTTGTGGGTCTTTGACTGAAAGCCCCCCATTTAAAAAACATTCAGTGTAACTCGAGTGAAATTAGTAGCTATGTTGTTAGTAGCAGCGAGGAACATATTAATGATACTATGTATATGCAATATCATTAATATCATAACATTAATATAATAAAGTCTTCTTATATTAATGCATTACAATTAGATAGCCGTGGAAAAATTATAAAATAATTCTTCGTAATTTCATTTATCGAAAAGTAATTAAGCAGGTAGTTATATATAATAGTTGTTTTATTCTAAGACCAGAAAAGCACTCACCTACACCCATAAAAAAAATTTTCAAACAGGTAGCAAATGAAATTAAAAAAAAATTATTTGGCTTGATAATTTTATGAGTTCGGTTTTTATTATAATACAATGTCACTACCGTCAAATTGTTCGCCTGATAAGAACACACCCTTTAACCTGTGTGAAGGGTGTTTCAGATTTTAATAGCATAACTTTAACAGAATAAAGAAAACAGTAAATTCTTAAGCTGGTGAATGTAGCATATATTTATATCCTCAATTACTTCAAAAGGCAGTTACGACTCTTTAAAGGGATAAAAAACAGGTTTAATAATGATAATAAATTTTATTAACAAAATTCAAGATGTATAATGGTGATAACAATAAAATAAACAAAAAAAATTTAAATGAACAACAGAAAAATTCAAAAGAGACCCTTCAGCGTGGGCCAGTCCTGGCCAACAGCACGCACCTTACCTCATGCGGAGGGAAATGCACTATTTAACACTAACTTAATTTTATTTTTCTAATATTGCATTGTATAATTGACAATATATTCCCGCATATACATATACATACTTATTGCACACCTATGCACATGTATACTATAAGTCTGAAATGTTTAAATTTATAACAAAGTTAAAAAGGGTGAAAAAGAATATTCACTCATTACCTTTTATACGTTCAATTGTTGTGCATTGTTAAAAAATTCAACTTCTTTACCACCAACAAAGTTGAACACAGAATAATGCTTCCTGTCTATAAATTGATATATTTTATATTTTAGGTATAAGAGAAATCCATATTTTTAAATGTGGCTTTAAATATCTAAGTGAATGAATATTTTTTATTTCGTTGGGAACTTCTGTATATACCAATAGACAAAGATAAGGAAAACATCTTGATCAACAGTTTTTAATTTTTGGTGTTACTGAGGGTTTTGATTTAAAAACGTGTATCATGATGATGTACAATTCAGAATGCTTGCATTTAAAATGTCTAATTACCAGACTTCTGAAAAATACAGCTTTCGTATGTCAACGCTGTTAGTTTTAATAAGAAGTAGCTCAGTTGGATAAGTGGAATTTTTGTCAGTAATTTGTTTAATCCATATTTGTAAAACTTGTAAATGAGTTGAGACTCCAGTGCCATAAGTGTGTTTTTACCAATGAATTGTATAAGATTTCCAAATGTTTACTTTAAAATATGCTTTTAGGAAAATTTGATTCTTTTTCAAACCTCCAAGTTCTTGTACAATATGGTCTACGTGGTAGTTCCATCTGAGATGGTTGTCTATAAACATTCCTATAAATATTTAATATTGCTTTTAAATGGACGCGTGATTTCGTGATGGTCTAATTTAGTACATATTGTTGTAGTAAGGTCCGTTGTACCTTACCCAATATCAAGTAGCTATTGGTAAAGGGCACAAAAATAGTTTTGTTAAAATTTAAAGTTAAAAGTCTGCTATTAAAGCAAATTAAAATTCAAATTCAAAACAATTTATTAATAGTTAAAGAAAACAATGTATATGGTCATAGCTTTCGACACCTGGTCCATTACCAACCTAGCATACCCGCGTAAGCTGGCGACGGGGCAATTGTTAGGTCGGGCGGAGCGGGGCAAGTCGGACTTAAAACTAAAACATTAACAACAAATACAACACCTAAAAAAAAACATTTTTAAATTGTATAATAACTCCGAGAAAGAAAACAAAAACTTTAAAAAAAAGCAAAAAGAATATCCGAATGTATAAATTTAATAATAATAATTTTGAATTTTGACAATGCTTCGACGAGCCAAACTGTCAATTAAAAAAAAAAACGAACAATACTGAATTGGGAGCGGGAATGTTCAATTTCGCCCGAAATTTGGAGGTATTTAATGATATTTCGTGTATATGATAATGTCCGCAATTTACTGATGGTTTATAATTTGGAATAATTTTTGGGGAATATTTGATAACAAAAACGAACAAAAAGAAAAATAAGAAAGTGAGAACAAATTTGAATTGGCGCCTTAAATGTGGAGATGTCCTCTATTTTTGTAGAAAGTGGTCTAAAAGTTTTATGCAGGTGTTGGTACGGATTGTGTTACTATTAAACCCTCAATGCAATAGCTAGGTCTTACTGTCTCCAAGTGTTCTTTTTATAAAAGAATACAGTGTCTTGCAAACCCAGGGGCCTTCCCTTGAACATATAAGGTATAAATCATTTTATTTATATGTATTTTAAATAACAGAGGGCTCAAGACTGCCCCCTGTGGCGAAACAATTTAAATTTTTCAGCGGGAAGGCTCTCAATTTCTACGGATTACTTCCTGTTTGACAAGTAGCTGTACACGTTTAGGTGAAACCAATTCTTATAAAACCGATATTTTTCCAGTGATTTAGTTATTTTTTATGACAGACAGGGTGTAAGGCTTTAGCCAGAAATACATGTTTTC